>JAOPUC010000006.1:34054202-34065401 GCA_027564185.1 Cephalocassis borneensis
GACTCTAAATTGACCGTAGGTGTGAATGTGAGTGTGAATGGTTGTCTGTGTCTATGTCAGCCCTGTGATGACCTGGCAACTTGTCCAGGGTGTACACCGCCTTTCGCCCGTAGGCTCCAGCTTGCCTGCGACCCTGTAGAAGGATAAAGCGGCTAGAGATAATGAGATGAGAGTCCGTCAAAATATGTCCAGTTTGTGAGGCAGATATAATTTGTACCAGATCAACATTAACAGTGACATGGTAGTAGGTGCTGGTCTGAGTGTATCATGGGCAATAGCATGGCTGAGGGTTTTTAAAAACTTCACAGTTACTGTTGGGTTGAGAAACAGTCCACCAACAAAAATATTCAGCCAAGAGCTGTGCTGTGGCTGGAAACTGACAATGATGGAATCGACATGGAGTCTATCACAAATGTTTTGATATCTATGTAATGGTTTCCATCATCATCATCATCATCATCATCATCCAGACGAGACACCAGTTCATCACAGGGCACCATTCATACACTCATTCACACCTTGGGGCAATTTAGCACAGCAGGTCCTCATGCCTGCATATTTTGGATAGTGGAAGGAAACCCTTTTGAACACAGGGCAAATATTTGATCAACACAAACAGACAGTAACCTCAGCTCAGGATCAAACCCAGGATCTTGGAGGCAGCAGTGTTACCCACAGCGCCACTGTGCCACCCATATTAAGCTACAATCTGAAACAGAAATATGATTTAATGCGACTTAATTGTTCTGAGAGAAAAGGTTAGGAGAGAAAATACTATGAGAGTTATCATACTGAAAATTTACATCTTGAACTCCAAAATATCATGAAAAACAGTGATTAGGCTGTTGTATGGAATTTACTGACTAATCAAGTCAAATCAAGTTAATTGTATAGTGCTTTTAACAACAGACATTGTTCCAAAGCAGTTTTACATAAAATTAAAGACTTTAAACATATGAGCTAATTTTATCCCTAATAAATTTATTTATTCCTGATGAGCAAGCCTGTGATGACGGTGGCAAGGAAAAACTTACTCAGACAACATGAGGAAGAAACCTTGAGAGGAACCAGACTCAAAAGGGAACCCATCCTCATCTGGGTGGATAACAGATAGCATGATTATAAATAACTTGTTTCTATAAGTGGTGTCCTATATAGTCACAAAGTACAACTGTGCAACCAGGAAAATCATTATAGTTTTAGCATGAATTTTATTTTGCTGAAGCTATCAGCTGTTCATTGATGGAGACTTGAGTACAAAACTGTTCATGACAACTGCAGTCCTAAAGTTATCATGGCAATTCTAGTCCTCAGCCATCATAGCAAAACGGTAAATGTCCAGAGCCATCTTCCAAGTGTGACTTTCAACTGTCCATATGGGGCCATCCTCCACAGGAGCAAAGTGATGAGAACCTCAGCCAGACATAGGACATCAGGATGGATCAGGCAGGTCCGAAGAGCAGAAGAGGTCAGCATCACTGGTGTCTCAGGATCAACATTTAACTCGACAGAGAGAGACAGAGGGAGGGAGAGAGGGGGGTGGGGAGAAGGACAGGTTGTTAGGTTTGCTTGGTGTCACCTAATGGTTAAGAACAGTATACATTTTGCGCTAAGTGCAAGCAGGGACTCTGACAAGACTGACTATGACAGCATAACTAAACGGGAGAACCAGAAGATAACACAGATATGAGGGAGCCCTGGGACATAAAGCAGCCAGCCACTCCGCCGTCAACAAACCCGAGTGAACATGTGAGTGTGTGTGGATGTGTGTGCGTATGTGTGTGTGTGTTGGGGGGGGGGGGGGGCACAACATCCATACATCCCAGTTTACCAAAACACTCTATGCCTGATGACCCTTTAGATCTACTCCTTTACCTAATAAAAAGCTATTAACAAAAGGCTTGACTAAACAGATATGTTTTCAGCCTACACTTAAACACTGAGACTGTGTTTGAGACCTGAACACTACTTGGAAGGTTGTTACATAACTGTGGGGCTTTGTAAGAAAAGGTTCTACCTCCTGATGTAGCTTTCACTATATGAGGTACCAACAGATAGCCTGCACCTTTTGATTTAAGCAGGCGTGACAGGTCATAAAGGACCAGAAGTTTGCTCAGGTACTGTGGCACAAGATCATTCAGTGCTTTAAAGGTCAATAGTAGTATTTTATAATCAACGTGAAATAATCAGTTTTATAACTCAAAAGACTGACAGAGAAGCAGAAAACTAGTAACACAACACATTCCATTAGTCACTAAATCACTTCACTTTATTATCTATAATTCCTCATGTGTTAATAAAGCTCAGTCAAGAACAGCATTCTAATATTAATGACTAGCAGCAGTCTATAATTGTAATAATTAAGGGAAAATTCTGATGGACTTATTACCACAATTAACTAAATTCCAGAGTAACTTTGAAAAAAAAAAACAGTTTCTATTGAAAACTACTGTGTTTCACTTTGAACATGAGTTGATATTGTTCTGTTAAAGATCTATTTCCTATTCACATAAATGCACAAAAGCATTTTTTTTTTGGTAATAGTATTAGTAATAGTTTCAACTATCACATCAATGAGGAATGTGCCTTCTCAGTCATAAACCTACTGAAATTCATTTTATTGTATGATTTCCCACTCAGAGGACTGGTAAAAAAGCTCCCACTGCTTTTAAGCTTGCCAACTAGGCTGGCCCACTCTCATTATTTCCACTTTGACATGTGCAGAAGCACAAAAAAAAATTAAAAAATCTGTGCTTTGGTGAGAGAGAGAGAGAGAGAGAGAGAGAGAGAGAGAGATACAGGGGTTGGAAAATCTTGTGGCAAGGCTCTTTACAGCATTAGGCTCCTGACATCATCTCCTTGGCCATAGCTACACACACTCTCTAGCATTAGCAATACACTTCTTTGTTGATGTTTTGGCCTAGATTTATAAATCTCTATCTTAGAGGTGTTTATATGACTTTATTGCATTCAGTTCATATTTCCTATCATATTCCCAATAATATTAAGAGAAGATTGCTGTTCCTGTCATATGATCATGCTAGTTTAAGTTCAAAGAAATCTTACAACTAACAGCACTTTTACCCTTAAAATGCAACATTTGCTCAGGACAAAATACTGTTGCCTTGTGCATTCTCAAATTGGCATAATAAAAAAGAAAAAACAAAGTTAACTTCTCCCTAACTCTTCCCTTTTACCTTAAGGATCTCGATTTCTGGTTCCAAACCATGACTGTGGTTTTAAAGAGTCTTGTGTTATTTACTGTGTCAGTGAAAACACCCATAGACCTATTATGTTGAGTTATTGAATGTGTGACATACAAAAACAATTTTGTGTCTGTACAAATGCTTAACAAGGAAACTATGACAAAAATGCACACAGTTCACACACAGTACCAGTCAAAGGTTTGGATGCACTTTCTAATTCTTTGAAGCATATATATATATTTTTTTAAAACAGCACTTTTTTTTTTGCTTACCACATAATGCCATATATGGTCCATATGTTATTTAATAGTTTTTATGTCTTCCGTATTGTTCTACAACGTAGCAAATAGTCAAAATACAGAAAAATCTATGAATGAGTAGGTGTACACACTTTTGACTGGTGAAATATATAGAATTTCACTTCCTACATGGCACAACATGGGCCAAACCAACGTGCTTATTACATTTAGATATTTCTAAATGTTACCTTTACAATGATAGCCCATGACATCAAGGCACAGTGTTTTTTTTTTGTTGCTATATTTCTATTTAAAGTATTTAACAGATGCCCTTATCCAGAATTATCCAAAAGTGCTATAGTCTCCATCAAAAACATATCCTCATGCTAGTATAAATACAGCTGTAAGTCAGGATTTAGGAATGCTATTAAGCTGAAACCCTGTAAGAGAGACCAGTGTGTACAGCAAGAAAAACTAGTATATGGGGATTTTTTTTTTTTGGTTCATTTATAGTAATTGGAGAAGAGGTAGGTGTTCAATCTTTTTTTGAAGACAGTGACTCAGCTGCCTGGGAAGTTCATTTAACACCTGCGTGCCAGTGCAGGGAAGAATCTTGATGTACGTGATAATTAAGATCTAGTGTGTATAATAAAAACCACCACCTTCAGTACAATGTAAATAAACAGTAAATAAATTATTTAATTAACTGAAAAACACTGTTGTTAAAACAAGCTGCATTACCACACTCAACAGAACATGCTACAAACCTATCTAAGCTTTGAGCCTGATATTTGTTCTATATTCATGCTTGGGAGTTTTCTTATTTCGCATCCAAATGCAAAAACTGCGTGAGTCTACTTTCAAATAAACCAAAGTTGGGTATAGAGTGACACCTAGTGGCTGAAGCAAGAAATGAGGTTAAGGAGCAACCTTCTCTCTTTGTCTTTTGTCATCCATAAAATGTTCGGCTTTTCTTCAGCCCCAAAATGGCTCTTCTAGACCAAGTACCATCCTCTATAAAATAGTGTACGTCAAAACAGAATCTTGACCAAAATAGAATCACCACTAGAAGGCACGTTTACACATAGCTATGCATCGTGGTAGAAGTGCGCCCTCTGCTGGAGAATCTATATTATTGCTAAACCTGTACCAGGGCCATAACAGGATGCTCTGTATTTGTGTCATCATTGTGTAATAGTTTTGTCAAAATAGAGACCATAAATCACCATTCGGCCTCGTAGAACTTCATAGGAAATATTTCAGAGGTAGATATTTGATAGATCACTTTATTAATCCCAGAGGGAGATTTACAACACTTGGCATTTGGCAATACTTCCTACTGTAAAAGCGCACGTGCACACACAACGGCTGAGTGGATGTGTGCGGCCACGTGGTAGTGGGTGGGATGGAGAGAGAGAGAGAGGGAGAGAGAGAGAGAGGGAGAGAAGCGGCACAGGAGCTGATGTTCACAACACAGGGGACTAAATAACCGGAGAAGTAACGATACAGTGCAGAGTGAACTAAAGCCGGAGGATGGACACAGACATTTACGGTAAATTGCGATACAGCAGTCATGGTTTAGTTTGAAAGAGAAAGATGCAGAGTCTGTACATCAGTCTACAGACAAGTGACTGAAATCACAGTTAAACCACAGTGTGACTGTTACATGCTGTTAGTGGTTTGACACTGTCTGTGTTGTTCTGTAGTTTAAAGACCACTTTTCCTTAAATATACTTTAAATTTGTTGTAAAGAATGCCTGGTACATAAGGGTTCATTAGGCTGCTCATTTAGTTTGTTTGCCAGCTGAAATATAAACACTGGGTTTATGATATACACAAGTACTAAACTGTACATTTCCTTGTTGTAGACGTGGTTCCTCAGTGGACATGTTTTGTACCTTTTTAATTTCTGTCTTTCACTTGGAAACTTACTGCACTGTACCTACACAAATTGACTTGAATTAGTTTTTTAGAGCAAAGGTGCCAATTTTTTTAGAGGTACACTACATGGTAAAAGGCCTACTACTACTACTTTTTTTTTTTTTAACATCTTTTCCTACTTCTATGTGGTGTTGATGTGGATAGGGTTAAGGACCTTGTCCAAGGGCCCAAGATGGTGGCTTAGAGGTTCTGGGACCCAACCTGTAACCCAGATCTTTCTGTTGATGTACAGCTTCCTGTAACTTCACTGCTGCAACAAACCCAAAGAATGGCAAATATAATAGTAGAGTGTACTTTCCGAATGTTTTTGATCAATGCAAAAATGGTGTAACAGGATTTCCTGTCTGAATTCTGAACTAAGATTACAGCACCACTGCATGTGTGTTTGTGATAGTATAAATATTGGAAATATTGTGGAAATCTTTGATGGTTACTTGCTGAGAGTGATGGTTATATTTATTTGTTAGTTTTAACAAGACAAAATGAACAAAACATTCAGTTTTGGTATGAGCTAGATAGACAGGAAATAAGAAAAAATGCATCAACGACAGGAACTCAAAAGTACTCCACCCACTTCCAATTCTCACATGCCAGCAACACCTGACACCAAACCACTGTGCGGTGTGTTTTGCATGCATATTTCACAGCTAAGATCAATGACTGCCATTATGGTTATGAACATCTTATTTTACAAATTTGGCAAATGATGGAATGTTTTCCGAAAACATTTTCTAACATATACGAAGTTTTTGCATACAACAACATGATAATGCTAATAAATATTTGTTGTATTTTTTTTAAATGCATGTATTTATAACATTCTATTGTAATGCTGTTTATTGTGACAGATATGAAATATTTGAGGTCGTGTTGCACACCACACACTCAAATTTATGGATGGAAAACTAAAATTTGTTTACAGATATTAAAGTAGATTCAGAACACTGCAAAAAAAATTGAAAACTGAATGTGAGGAGAAAATTACTTAATAGTGAAGTTATCTTTCTGCATGGACAGATATTTTTACTTGACAAGACATCTCGGAATAAGTTGGTTACAATCTAGAACTAGGTTTAATAATCTGAGTTGGTGTTTTGTATTCGTTTAATAAGAAATGCTAGACCATTTCAGCTACATTCAAGATATTTTCACTTGCTAAGATGCCATGTTTTTGCAGTGAAAACAATGATGAATGCATTTGCCTTGTGTTTGGAGTAAGAGAATAATGATTTTTTTTTTTTTGCTGCTGTTCTTTGGTGTACCAATCCTTGTACACTGTAACCTTGTGGCTATGGTGGTGTATTATGATGCACAGGAGCCTGCAGAATGATTGCGGTTCTTGTTATGTTGGTGTGCAATTTCATTAACGTAGAAAAACAACCCACTATTATAATGTCTTTCAGCTGAAAATAGCTGCTGAATGAAAACCATTATTTAGGATCCCTGTAATTTTTAGGGGTAATTATGAATATGTACACACAGGTGACTGTGATCTCTCTCAGCTCTGCCATGGTTGCAACTGCAGACGTGGCAATGTGTCACATCCAGGAAGAAGCAAGGCTGCACAAGCAAACCTCTGAGCCTGTCCTTATTTCACCTCATCCAACTATCTGTCAGCTCCCTTAACTCCTCCAGCTCATGCTTGTGCATTGTCCTTCTCAGTGAATTTTATTTGATTTCGAAGAGATTGGTTAGAAGATGTACTGAGACAGCTGCAGTGATTAAGTGTAGCATTTGTTGGTTTTTCTTCTCCTCTTTTGGTCTACGAAGCTAAGACATCTGCACTGTCGCACAAGCTGTCTCTTTAGTTCATTCATAAACACAAGTGATCCCAGTTTACGCTACATTTTACCAAAGTATTTTCATCAATGTGGTTGAATAGTGCAGTGGTTTATATGCATTTTCTTGATATGCACATTGTAGAAAAATTAACTGTAGATTCATTGATAAATCTTGCACTTGCTCAGAAATCTCAGTAGAGGGTGATCTACTCCAAAGTGCAGTTGAACTAAATGTGTTGAAATGCAGTCAGAAAGCACATCATGGTCATACTGTGAATGTGTGTCATATAACTTGAGCTAGCCCCAAATAATGAATTTCATAACTTCAACAAAATGAAAAAAAGACTTTGGACTTGGGTGTTGTAACGTGAATGACTTGCGAGGAGGAGTGTGCCAGAGTTTCAATAAAGAGAGTGAGACGGCTGGAAATACAGTCCCAATGATGAGCAGAAAAACCATAGCTGGTAAGGCAATGTCAAACTGACAATGGCATATGTAATTCATATACAGGGCCTAGCAATAACCTACAGTTAAGCAGTTAGATTGACTACATTTGGTGAGGTGGTAGCTTAGGTATTTTTGAATGAAGTAGAGCAAAAATATTTAACTTTTTCAGTGATTGTTCACCCCACATTCATCCCTACATTCACATGATCAACTAACGTTCATCCCAACGGTTGGGTTCACCCCAAACCCGGGAGCGTCAAAATCCACTCTGGCTGCCCTGCCAGCGTGGTTCATAGGTTCATGGATGCTCTGTGATGTAGATGAAATACATGGTTATGAGGTTGTTTAGAATGCTTCATCTTGCAAACTTTATTTAAAACGGCTGCAAAGCAAATGCACGTTAACTGGTATCATATCTTAATAAAAATAATTTAAATAACTAAAATAATTTTAAGAAATGGTTAACAGTACCATTAGGGAGACTGGGTAGACTTTATTGTTTTTACTTTTTTTTTTGCCTTCAAAAGTGACTGCTCAGCAAAAATAAGTGCTTTTATTATTATTATTATTTTTTTACATATTTAATATGCACCGCTCGTCTCTTAATACCTGCCATTCGAGAGCATCATTCAAGTCACATGTAGGTAAATAGCCAACACTCTTTTGCATGCTATGGCACTAGTTAGCTTGCAATTCCTTCCTATCTTCATTTGTGAATATTTGTGAATATATTATGCACTTTACCAACTCACTTGAAACACCGACGATTTCTGACACCTTGGACCATGCTTTGTGTGTGTGTGTACTTTTTAAATTATTATTTATGTCTCTGTATGCAAACAGGGACACATCATAAATAATGGGGAAACTGCCACTGCAATTATCAGTTTCTCTTCCATGGTAGTCTACTTGGGAACAGTTTGAACGGAATCAAAATTTTCATGACTGTGTTCTCTAGAATTCTTTAGAGTGGAGCATTTCTAAATTCCAATCATAGTTTATTACCATAAAGCTGCCTTGACTTTATTCTGACACCCCCACTGCCTAACAGTCTCGCCGCAGAGAGACGCTGGCTCGCATAGAAAATGAATCACTTGTATGAATGACTTGAATGACAGTATGGCGAAATTATGTAATGCTTGTCAGTTGTTAATAAATGCTTGTTTAAACATTCGTTCAACATCAGTAACTGCTTTATCCTGGTCAGGGTCATGGTGCATCTGGAGTATATCCCAAGAGCACTGTGTGACATATGAGAATACACCTTGAATGGAATGCCAGTGTGTACACACACACACACACACACACACACACACACACACACACACACACACACACACACACACGCACCTAGGGACAATTTAAAATGGCCAATCCACCTACAGGCATGTTTTTGTGAGGAAGGAGGAAACTGGAGAACCCAGAGGAAATCCATGTGTTAGAACATGAGAAGCTCCACACAAACAGTAACCTGATCTCAGGATTTGCACCAGGAATCTTGGAGCTGTGAGGCAGTAACATTACTCTCTGCACCACCATAACACTAAGCTTCTTTTTTAAAAAAATGAATTTAATATACATCAATTTGCTGGAGGTATATATTGACATGGCATTAGATTCAGCGAGGTCCTGTCTTGATGTGACTAGCGACATTAGTTGTGCCCATCTCTTAACACTTCTTAACTTTGCTATTGATATTGCTGCATGTTTCGATATGAACTATACTACAGGTGTAGGAAGAAATTAAAGAAACACGTGGAATTAAAGGCAGGTATTTGAGATTTGGAGCATTCATCCATGGCGAAGAGAATGGATAACAGATGGGGTATCATGGCAAATATATCTAGTACAAGTTCAGTTTTATAAGACTGAATTAGAAGACAAAGGACCAGCATTTGGGCCTTTATTTGTTACAGGTACATTACAGCACAGTGAAATTGTTTCTCTGCAGGGAAACAATCTGAAGCCGTGAACACGCACCCAGACAGCACCTGAGGTTCGGTGCCTTGCTAAAGTGCACTTCCCTGTGGCTATAGGGGCAGGGGAAAGGACTGTTCATTCACTCTTGCCACCCACACGTATTTCTTCCTGCTGATCCAGGGAATCTAAATGGTGACCTTTTGGTCCCAGACCTGCTTTTCTAACCTTTAACCTTTTCTCTAAAGGTCAGAGAAGCCAGAATTAAAACAAGCATGTTATGGTATTGTGATTTTTGAATTAAATGTTAAAACCCAGCATATGAATCATACCTCTGCAGTGCTAGCTATTTGTTCAAGATCCATACACCCTTAACTTTATACCCAGCCATAGTCACAGGCATTGGGTAAAAAAAAACAAAATAAAAAATGTCGGTCTCAATCTGTGGCAAAATGTGCAGGGGTAATCCAAGTACTGTTAACATTTTAGGTTCGGGCCAAAAGAATCAAACAAAAACCTCCTTCGACAAACTTGTCTTAGTACTAAGAGAGCAAAACCTCACAGCAGGTTTGAGGTGAAGCTGATTATACAGTACATGCAGAATACTAACAAGTGCTAATTAGAAACGGTGTAACCATGGTAACAGATAGATGATGACCTCTGGTGGTAAAGCATGGGATTGCTGGGTATAGCTGAGGCAGGGTCAGTGAGTGCCCTTGCAATTTAAGAGCCTCTCATAATGAATACACACTGTACATAAGTGTTTGTATGTTCATTAGCAGAGTGAGAGAGAGACGGGAAGATGTGAGAGACAGAAATCCTTTGTTCTGTACAGTTCATATGTATAGGTGAAGGGTTTGCAGTGATGGAAACACTGACATTGTTGAAACGTCTTTTTATTTTGTATGATGTATGCGAGTGGAAAGGTTGTGTGGCTGCTGTTATTCTCTGCTGTATGAATAGATGAAATGATAATGCTACATCGGATGTAAACAGCCTGCTGATATTGGTGCGTCACTAGGTGTTTTATTTTTTCCCCCCTCATTTTCACATCTTCAGTGCCATAGTAGCAGTGACCATGCTAAGAATCTCTGCTAGTGGAATCTCTGCACATCAGAGTAGGCATGCAGATGTTAACGAAAGAATTTTAATGGTGAATGCTTGCAGTGCTATTTGCTCTTGGGAAGAGTTAACAACTGACACACTGCATTATCGAATCAGACATGCTATTGAGACACGCCATGAGTTGAAACAGCAGCTTCAGCACATAATGACTGTAGCTCAAAAATACCAGGCTGGCAACCATCAGTAGTTACAGCTTATAACAGAGGAAACAGATCTTCAGTGCCATATTCAGACTAATAGACACTGTACACACTGCTCTGTTGTAGGCGAACAACCAAGATAGCCCATTTAAATAACAGAAGTTTAGAGGGACAGAGGAAATCATAGAAACAATGTATAATTAAATTATACATGTCAGATGTTAAGTCTGCATTGTGTAGGCTGTTGTTGATGGAATGAAGACAACATTTCAAAATAAGCTCACATCCCACGTATTGTGTTTATTAAAGGAGACAGTCCTGTTTATGGCGGCACGGTGGTGTAGTGGTTAGCGCTGTCGCCTCACAGCAAGAAGGTCCTGGGTTCGAGCCCCGTGGCCGGCGA
>JAOPUC010000006.1:34525721-34537202 GCA_027564185.1 Cephalocassis borneensis
TATTTTTTCCTCTCTTAGAGCACCCCCAAATTCACCCAGTAAAGTCTGTACAACACAAAGGCAGCGCGGATCAGTGCAAATTATACAATATAATATACAGACTATAGGCTTTTATTATTATTATTATTATTATTATTATTATTATTATTATTATTATTATTATTATACATTTGAATCTAAATATTTCAACAGTAAGCCTTTTCAGTATAAGTATGATCAACTGTCCTCAAACGATGAAGATTTAACCCTCAACAATATTCCACTATACACCCAAACAAATCTAAATGCGCAATTAGCAAAAACCCTTTCATTCTAAGACATGTATTTTAAGTTCAATTGCTGCTCGTCTTCGTGTGAATTCTGAATTTAACTTTTCTCTTTCTGGCCACTAAATCTGGAAGTGTGGGCCAAAAGATTAGGCCTCACCATCATCACCTTTGGCCCCAAATCCCCGACTTCACTTAAATCTCGTGTATTAACATGTAAATGACGTACTGCGATAGCACACCGACAATAGGCTCTGTATTATCGTGAATCCAATCAAGAAGAAGAAATACGAGGGAGTTTGATTTCCAGTGTGGCTCTCATCTCTCTAACAGAGAATAGCCTATGTGTCAGTTCTCGTGGTGTGTGTCCTTAAGAATGTGAAGAAATTTCATATAAAATAAATCCAAAGCACTCTGGTAGGCTATAATGAATGCAGCAGAGAACTTCCTTTTATAACAACACCCCACATAAAAGCATCAGAGGCCATGTGATTGATCGCACATCGACTCGTCATTGTTCTAAATTAAAAATGAAAAATGCATGCAGGTATTCAAAATGTAGGCGAAAAGGCAAATGATGCACATGTCTCGCAGTTTATCAAGTGGCGATCGCATGGACAGTTTTGCAGTCGTCTCTTATAAACTGATCATCAATAGCGAGTGACTGGAAATATATCACAAATACTCCACACATCCACATCAATGATAAATTCAACAGTTTTCAGTTTTATACACAGACAAAGACGAAACGTGCGAGAGCAACATACCCAAATGAAAGGATGTAAAAACGATGGCCATAAAGCGAGCCTAAACTAGAAGGCAGCAGTTTAGGGGTTTGCATTGTCAGTGAAATTATTTAAAGCTGAATGTGAAGCAACGCACTTCAGCCTTTCACTATGACAATGCACACTAATTCATTTCTGTGGCGTCACTGCAATGACTGATACAGGCTTAATATTTCCTTTAATTTTACTCTGTACATCAATGACCCTGTATGGCTTTGTGGGACACTGGGTTTCTCTTCTGCTTCTTCTTCTTCTTTCTAAACCTCTGTTGAAATGTAATTGAAGGCAATGTAGTACAGTGAGACACGAACACGAGCTTAAACGAGCTGAAACGACGCGCTGTTGTAATCTGCACACTGGCATAACTGAGTTGTTTGGTTTTTTTTTTAAATATAATATAGACAAAAGCAAAAGAAATATTAAACAGACTTGTGTATTTTCTGCAAAATACCTAAGGTAGGTTACAAAATAACAAATATAGTTGGCACCTACAGCAGGTTATGTGCATTAACAACAATAAGGATACATACATTAAATACGTTTACTGCTGCAAAAGCACTAAAAACTGTCGCCTTTCACTTCAGTTTAAAATTCACCAGTTTGCATGGATTTATTTTTTAAGTGCGTTAAGAGTTCGCTTTGATATTGTAAATCAAGCTCAGCTGTCGAAGTGTACAAAAACAACTGGTAAACATCAGGCGTTAATAAATATCCATGTCAGTTATTATTATTATTATTATTATTATTATTATTATTATTATTATTATTATTCATGTTAATAACAGGCACCTATTTGAAGCATTAAATGAATAGCTTTTACACATTTCTCAATCAGCCATCAGCACGTCAGTACTACAGCCTGAGTAATTCTGCATAATACCAGATGTTCTGCGAGGAAAAAAAATATGGTAAGAGCAGCTCTGGAAAACAAATGTTTATTATACATACATAGACTGTATACAATATAAATGAATTACTTACTGGTAAGTTATTCCTTGCATAACAATAAATGGTTAAAATCATAGTGTAAAAAATAGGTAAAAGACAGCAGATGTAGAATAAAAAACGACATGTGGAAATGGTTATATCCTAGCCTGGTGACTGCAGTGTGTGCAGTTAGAGTTCGGAGATACACCGCACTATAGAGCTTCTACTGAAGCGATCTCGCGTACATGCAGCTCAGGCTCTTTCCTGAATCCGCTCTTGCCACTCAAGGAGACACGGGGGAGGAGCTATGGGGGACAGTATCACCCATTGGTTTAATACCCACTTGTCAATAAGCTCGTGCAGAGCGCCGTGGGATAAACACGCGAGCTGATTGGCTGCTACTTTGAGCCAATGGCGTGTTAGCTATCAGGCAACGAAACAAAACGGCGCGCGCTTCATTCAACCTTCCCAGTAGTGTTTCTAAGTTGAGCTCAGTCGTAATCACATGTGTCTACGAGCAGCTTTAAAAATAAATAAATAAATAAATAAATTATAGCTGCGCATTAATTCATCAGGTAATTTAAAGAGATTTTTTCGCAATTGATTTTTAACAATCCTATTTAAAAAATCAGTTAATCAACTTGCTGAAAGGAAATTATGTGCACCCACAAATATTCATCATTTTTAATACCACGCTTTTATTTGTTCTTTGGAGAAAAATATAGTTGGTTTGGTTTAAAAACAGTTCTGATCAGAAACATGAGGTAGGCTAACCTACATGGAAAAGAAAACTTTCAATGACCTGACAGAAGAAATGACAGCTGCCTATGGGTTCTTTGCACATATTAAAAATCTGTTGGTTTTAAGCATAAAAAGGGTTAAAATTTTCGAGCGTCAACCTGAAACGTGTTTGATTGGCTGGCATGTTGCCAGAACGGTGTCAATCACAGAGTGTAAACAAGGCTCTGATTGGCTGCTGGCCAGTCCGCACTGGGCTGCCTGAAAAAAGCAATTACTGGCCTTGCGGTTTCAAGGCGGCCCAAAGCTGCATGATGAAAGGAGATAAGAAGGGGCGGTTTCAAGGCCTCCCCTAGGCGAACCTAGCTGGCCCCAAAGCTAAAGGAGAGTCAAGAGTGACTTAATCAAAGGGAATACGGTAAAAAAGGAGGAAATTACACGTTGTATTAAATATAGAGTCTAGATGCGCGGATTAATATAGCTTAATACAGCAGCAGCATAATAAAGCGAGTAGACTCCATGGAAATTACTGAACCGAAAGGACAATATCGGGGAAAACGCGTTCACGAAAGCAATGGAGGCGAAAGAGCTGCCCTCAAAATAAATAAGTTGGAGCTGTTTTCTGTGGACTTTCTCGTCATTGTTTGCTTAGCTACTATAGCGTGTTTCCTATTTAAAAAAACCGGATATTTCTTCACTGTAAGTGGTCTACATGGTGTTTGAGTTGGAGGTGAAGTAAAACTGAATGTCTCAGGACACGGTTTTACCTGTGAATTTGTGCAAAGGACTAGAGGACTCAAAAACAAAAGATGTAGCTCATTTATTATTATTATTATTATTATTATTATTATTATTATTATTATTATTATTATTATTATTATTATTATTATCAGTTCCAGTTGCTAGGCCTACTACGCTATACGTGTATATTGTACTAAAGCTGCATGACATGAAAACCCTACAGGCTGCATGTAAACCTTAGGCTATATTAAATTATAAATAAAAAATGTAACAATATTTTTACAATGATCAATTTGGTTGTCCGGGCATTTTTTTTTTATTTACTTTTCATTCTCTACGATTAAATAATCAACAGGCAAAACATTAAATAATAATAATAATAATAATAATAATAATAATAATAATAATAATAATAATTTCCATGTGTGTTTAAGCGAGTTCATGAACAAATGTTGAATTAAAAGATTTTATATTAATTTCAACTCAGACTGCAATTTAAATAATAATAATAATAATAATAATAATAATAATAATAATAATAATAATAATAATAATAATACGAGTCATTTGCGAAATGCTGAACATCCAAAAAGAAACTATAACACCAACATTACCACAAAATGATTTTATTAGTGACTGCATCATGTTAAGCACTGATTTCGGATTGTCTGGAGCATATGAGGCGATTGCTGTTTCCACTGTTCACTACAACAGCAGTGTGTTTTTGTGCTGTGGATCTGAAAGGCGACAGGACTTAACGCTCTCTATAACCCAACAAACTTGTAGAAACATAGCAATGGAGTTGCACGCAGTTACCTTGAATGTAAATGTTCGACCTATATGGCCATAAATGAGTACAAAAATTCCCCACGGTGAATAAATGAAACACAAAGGTGATGTGTGATTAAATTCAGACGAACTTCTGAAATGTAAGCACATGCGGAAGGGTTCATACCAGTGACAAGAGCACTTCAATTTATGACTGTGACTTAAATGTTTGAGAGGTTTAAAAAAAAAGAAAAAGAAAACCTGGCTATTAAAATGCCTTTTAAAAATGTAATGGCAATGGAACAATCAAATAAATAAATAAATAAATAAATATGTTCTGCAACTTAAGATGAACCTCTTTAAACATACATCTACATTTAATATATTTAGTGACACGGAAGACCCTTTTACTGCCCTTTATTGGTTTCTTTACGCAACCTGAAAGGTGGGTGTGGGGTTCGTGGTGTACCGTGCAACACACACACAGAGAGAGAGAGAGAGAGAGAGAGAGAGAGAGAGCGAGCGAGCTCTCACAGTGCCAGCGCGAGCTACCCTGCTGTGGGACGCGGGGATAATTAATGCGGAGTGACTGATTGCTCTTGAAACAGACCAGTCCCACGAAGAGCATTGTCCACGATCGGTGGAGCGTCTCTGATTGACACTTTCCCTCCATCTCCCGGCCACATTCAAACTACCGGAACGGGCCGTTTGTCACCAGCGCGGGCCAAGACTGCTGCAGCAAGACCCCGTTATTGTTCTAGGCCGCAGTTTTAAACCGGTTTGAAGCAGGCCGTGTTCTCCCTGCTCCGCCTTTGGCAAGAATATTTCAAGCAAGACGCTCCAATTCCGTGTCTGATCTGATGCTGCTTGCATGTGCATGCATGCCCATTAAAGAGTTTCATTTGAGCTCTATTTGATGAATTGTTCTGTAAAGTAGAGAGCATTACAGGCTGATAAAGAGTGATAATGAGCATTTTTATTTAATTACATTTTCATTTATTCTGATCTAACAGCAATGACTGTATAGGTTCCAATAAAAAAACTCGATGATTATTATTATTATTATTATTATTATTATTATTATTATTATTATTATTATTATTTAATGTAGGCTATAGGCTAAATGTATACTTTGTATCTCTAAAACATCAGCAAAATGATACAGAAAATTATTTACTTTCTAAGCCACTTTTAACCCTGTAGCATACGTACAATGTCGGGGAAATGTCCTTAAATAAGACTAATTTAGGCCATTTTATGACCCTGTGACCTCTCCCTCTCCCTCACGTAGCACAGGCAACCTACTCACCGGGTTATTTTCATTGCTCTGACCACTTGTTTTAGCCCCGCGCTATTCATCCGTGCACTGCACTCCAGACCAGTGCTGTATGTAAAATCATATCAGGATAGAAGAAACTTGGCATGTTAGGTGACTGTCACAACATTTCTCACTGAGCGAGTGTGGCAAGGACGCAGTTGCTGAGAATTAGGGCACCTGTTTTAATAAAATAAATCAAATAAATAAACTGAACCAAAGCTGTGTCGTGGGCCTTTAGAACCGTCGCCTCCTTTCACCCCAGCAGTGACAGCACTGTCAGGATGTACACATTTATTTCAACCGCCACCTCCTTTCACAAACGTGTCTGAGGCCAAAACGGATACATACAGCACGCAGCTGTACTCTTCTTTGGCGCTGATCGGACTAACTGAGCAAACTTTGAAAGTCATCTTATAGCCTATAGATGTCTATAGTCTGAGAATGGAGATCGCAGTCTGCAGATAGAGCATATACGATAATGCAGTCACAGTGTAACAGAAAGGAAAGCCATTCGACAGAATATGTAGCCTATTACATGAAAGTGTTAGTTACCAATTTCTAAATATAAAGTGGAAACCTGGGCATCGAGGCTGTGCAGCGCTGCCATATTACACCACTTGACTTAATTGAATAAACATACGTGCCCACGAGGGAGGGCACTAAGTCCAATCAGTCCAATCGCCGTCTATAATTTCGAGGGAATGGCGTTTCCGCCGTGTTTAGTCCGGTACCACTGCGAGGTTATCAATAGGAAAACCCATCTGTGTCCAATTAAGGCAAGTATGGGCTCACTCCCATAAATGACACAAACCTCCCTCATTACGACCTGTTTTATTGAAAAAGCTAAAAGTCAAACTAAACGGGGGTAAAGAAGTGTAACAGAATACACCGGACATATGGGTCTCTGTTGGTTTGATTAAAGAAGACCTTCATTATCTTCTTTTCATTACTGTCGTGTGATAGACGAATCATCCGGGAAACCTGGCATGAAAGACAAACCGAGTCAAATAGGTTGTTTCAAGAATGCAAACGAGACAGCTCGCCTCATCAGAAATGCAGAATATTTGTCATAAATACTCACTGAAAAAGTAGGGAAATGAACAGAAATTGGGTTCGAGCCTCGACACGACTCTGTCCTAACGTCCTTGTTTGTTTGTTTGTTTGTTTGTTTTTCCTTCCACAAAGCGATTTATTAGGCTCCAAGCCAGATGGTTTAAAATAAGTCTTAATTACTATGGCTTACTTAGTGTAAGGTTGTTGTAGTTTTAAGCATTCAAGCAATTTCCCCTAAGAAAGCAGTGTATAACTGACGGTGCATTTACTATCTAGCATTGCTTCTAGAACAGAGATTATACTTAAATTAAAATTTTAACGCCACCTCTGTTTGCATTTTGTAGTCTTTGGACTTTTTAGATGATTAATGCCTGCTTTGATTCGGTCTGTTTTGCGTCATCATAGATTCGAATTACGTATTAAATAATAAAAATATAACACTTTATGTAGATGAACGCAAATTTACAATAAAATTAAATGACACAGTAGAGGCTTTAATTCTCTGCCTTCTTTTCCATCCGTCTTTGAAAATGTGCAATAACGTCGTGGCGCAAAAATGCATATAAAATAGGCTAGCCAAAGCAATGATGAACATTTTACCATACATTATGGCGTCTTGCATCATGTGTTATAAAACCTTAACATCCGTCTAATTCTAATAGTCGAAATTCCTACGAGCTGAACAACCTGCTGTTTAAAAGTGTGCACGTTTTGCATGCCGTTATCAATCAGTTAGTTGAGGCTTTAGAGGCCTAATATGAAAACACATGTTGGTGTTGGTTTGTGAGAGATTAACGACGGGTTTCTATCAGAAATGTACACGAACTCGTAGCCTTGTATGCTCCTAAAAATACCACTGTTGTTGTTATTATTATTACTATTAGCCTGTTATCCATTAGGACAAGTGTTTCGTGCCACAGTTGTTCTCGGTCTGTGAACAAAAACATCTCATATCTCACTGAGCTCAACTCGAAATGTCCAGAAAACATTCAGAATGCTGAAGGAAGCCAACAATACAAAATTAGGATTAGGATTAGAATTTATGTGCACGCTTCTTTATGAGGTCCAGACCACGAAGTGTTCATGTTTTCTCGACTCATTAATTAACATTGCAAAATCAACAAGATTTCACACCCACATGTATGCAAAAGTGAAGCAAACTTTACCACAAATGCAGAATAAAGCTTGTATGTCTCTCAGGTTCACTCACAATACTGTTAAATTGAGTGCATTGGTCACTTGTAAGCATGCAAAAAAAAGCATTTATGGTTAAAGAATGGCATGTTGTGAAAGCCGCGCGTATCCGGCCTAAAATATGTTAATATAAGCTACCAAATTCTATACACCGAGTATTTTTTAAGAGGAAAAAAAAAAGTCGTACACCACAGCAACATAATTCAAAATATACACTTTCCAGTAAACTGACTTAAACATGTAGATAAATACACACAATAAAAATAAATCTAATTTATAGGCTAGATCCCATCTATTTACCTTCAGTGAAGCAGTTATTTATTTAAATTTTTTTGAATAGGTATTCAAGAAATAGAGTTTATTACAATCGTATAAATAACATAAAAGCGTAAGCACAGAACACTCTTCTCTGAAATAGCTATTTCACAGGCTAATCCTAGGCGAGGGCGATAAATCAAAATCTGAGGAGTAGAAAACACCTACCTATAAAAACGCCAATCCGGACAACAAATCTATTCTGAACAGGGACTGGCTATTGATTTACGCAGAATGGGGCAAAAAAAAGAAAAAGAAGAAAACAACAAGCCAGTTCCGTACATTCAGGCCTTTGATAATGAAAAGACTTCTGAAGTTTCCCCGCTTTCATGTATCGTGTTTCATGTATGTATATACCACCTTCAGAGTCGAAAATCCTAACTGTTTAAGAAAGAAGTTATTCAGTTTACGTTCTTGGCTTTACCCTTCAGGTGGAAAAAAAAAAAGACCACCTTTTGCATGGTCACTCTCTTCTAATTGCCAGTTAAAAGATGATCTGGGCTCTGTCTGCAGTTCCTGCTATAATGGAGATCAGTTTAGTGCACTGAGTCAATCCGCCCGAATGGAGCCTGCTGCATGACGCGTCCTTCTCTCCCACAATGCAGCTCAGTGACTGAAACTGAAAATTGATGAAGAGATGAGCACAATTTAACACATTTCTTTCTTTCTTTCTTTTTAATGTATGCCGAACAACCACTCCCTGACACACCTTGTAGCCTACTGCTATTCTTTTTCCCTTGTAAGCTCGCGGTGTAGGAACAGGAGCTCTTAGGGTCTACAGGGGAAGCGACCCCCTCACTCACAACCTCTCCGGGAAGAGCTTGGAAGCATTTATTCACTTCTGCTCCTCCATATTGGTGGAGGTTTTTGCCCCCTTTTAAAAGCCCCCACCTTACTCAAACGGATCACGGTCACTTCTTTTTTTTTTCGCCAAATAAATCACGTGCAGAAATTCACCTCGAACACGCAGATCCTGCGAGCGGATCGTCACCTGACGCGCTTTTAAAGGCAGAAATTTGTGCGATCTTCCTGTTTGTTGACCTGAAACGTCACCCAGAAACAAATAACACAGACAGAAATGTTAGGAACATTTGCAAAAACAACACAAACACACCTTTTCGCTTCGACTGACTTTTACTTTTACCTTGGAGCAAAAAAAAAAAAAAAAGAGAGAGAGAGAGAGAGAGAAATGCATCCATTACAAGTAGCATCCTGAAATAAAATGCATGTCCATCCCTAGAGGTAGGTTAAAAACAAACCGTATATTTTTAAAACATCCAAAATAAGCTTTTTTCCCTGAAAGCGAGGCGCATTTCCCCCATAAACCCCGGGAGCGAGTTGTAGCCCCGCCCTTTCCTTTAATGTCACTGTCCCACAGGCAATGACGTCACAACTTAACCCCTGCCTGTTCACTCAAATGCACAACTCAGGATGGGTTGTTTAGACCTGTTAATTTCACAGTTGTCTGTCAAATGACCACAGACAAATGCATCGGCCTATGTTCACAAAGTTAATTTGATTTTAAGATGTTATTTGATACGCTATATATTAGGAAAAAGATACTTTTATGATGAATTCATATTACAAGTGAAATGTGTTAAACTTGCTCCAATAAGCCAGAGAAGCTTTTTTTTTTTTTTTTTAGTTGAAACTTTGTCCACAGCTAGCACAGTTGTCTGTCTAAACATACACAATTAAGGTAATAAACTGGGAGTAAGATTAAATATACATGCAGGTTAAAAAAAAGTGATGTGCAAACAAATAAGCATAATTTTCATAATATTATACCCAATTACAACAATTTTGACTCCAAAATACATCTCAAAAATCATCAGTAGTGAGTAGGGAGAATGTAGTACTTAGTGTTACTTCTATCCTTCTTTGGCACTTAAGCAGCCTCATTACTGCCAATGACCTAAACCAACCTCCAAAATATCTTTAGAAATGGCATCACTGTTGAGCCTGCAATGCTATAAGATGTAGAAATCATTAATGAAACAAATATTCTTCATGATTGTGTGTTTTGGGTGATTCCATGTTTGTTTCCCAAACAGCCTGTGAATGTGAGGGGTTACAATACATGTGCCTCAGTATAATTAATACCATTGTCCTCGCTGAGTAAGGTTACAAGTAGCAATGGCGAAGTAAATGTTGGATTAGAAAAATGCCTTGTCCATACTACCACTCTGTGTTATATTTTTAGATTTTGATACCTGCAGAGTACTTGTTTTTCTCTCTTTTGGTGTCTGAATGTAGCACTATGTGTGCCTATATTGGCTTTTTGTTACATCATGAAATGAAACTTAGCACACTTTTACACAAACAGGCCAATTATAGACCATTCAAACATATGTTTGGTTTTAATCACACTGTTTCACGTCTATGTGTATGATGCCTGCAGTCCTAATGTCCATGTTGAAATTATTCACAAACGTAAGGCCATTTTAGGGTAATGCAGAATATCAAGCACTCTATCCACATTCACTGGATATGAGCAATCGTGCGCTCTGATTGGCTACTCTACTACTAGGCTATCAGCTCATATACTGTACTGTGAGTAGAGAAAAACAAAATGGCGGAGCATGTTTCTGAACCAACCGAGGATGAAATAAAAACTCTACTCGAAAACAAAACCCCCCCAAAATTATCAGGTATTTAAAAGAAACAGAAATAACTAAAATAACATTTTTTGTTTGTTTGTTTGTTTTTATTCCAATGCTGCCTGTTCCACACTCCAGCCCAGTCAGTGGCAGTAATTCACCTTTAAGTTGGTTTGCCAACCGCAAAAAAAAAAAAACCCTGAAGAAGAAAACCCAATGTTAGGTCAGAGATTCACCGTCTCTTCCTCTTGCCCCAACCGGTGCGATCACCATCTCGCAGATCGGTCCCCTCGTGTCACCCAGAGCTCTGGGGTGAGTCGCGAAGAAAGACAGGAACCCCATAAGTTCACAATCTTTATTCACAAGTCCCCAAAAAGCAAAGAGAAAACAGGAGATTTTATATATATGTGTGTGTGTGTGTGTGTGTGTGTGTGTGTGTACCTTGGAATGTTCTTACACATTTCATATCAATAAGCAGATTTTTCTGATAGAATGTTCAGACAGATATCAAAGATATCAATATTACGCACAGCCTATTCTTGATAGCACAGAGCAATATGTTCTTACGATAGTAATGGAATTTTAAACAAAAATACTGTTTCTAGCTGAACAGAGGGTCACCAAATAAATTAATGTCAAAAATAAATCCTTTACAGTCACAAAATAAATTAATGCCTTCTTGGTCAAGAATAAATCCTTTACTCATCTCATCTCATTATCTCTAGCCGCTTTATCCTGTTCTACAGGGTCGCAGGCAAGCTGGAGCCTATCCCAGC
>JAOPUC010000006.1:35086867-35097104 GCA_027564185.1 Cephalocassis borneensis
TTCTTGGCCAGAACAATAGAAATAGCAACCTGGAATAAATCAAGGCTCAATCTATTACCCATAAAACGGCAATGTTATCAATCAAAATTTTAATTTGATCCTCGATTCAAAATTGTTTGGTCTATAAACATTTTAAACATTACTACAAGTTACAGCGATATGCTTTGGCATATCCAAGAAGGTGTTTTTTTTTAATGTTTTTAGATTGTTCTAGAAATGTCCTGAAAACTATTAGCTAATAAATACACCAATCAGCCATAACATTAAAAACACCAGCCTAATATTGTGTAAGTCATATCTGTGCTGCCAAAACATCTGTGACTCCTCGAGGCATGGACTTCACAAGACCTGTGAAGGTGTGCTGTGGTATGAGACACCAACATGTGAGCAGAAGATCCTTTAAGTCATGGAAGTTGTGAGGTGGGGCCTCCATGGATCTGACTTGGTTGTCCAGTACCTTTCACAGATGATCGATCGGATTGAGATCTGGGGAATTTGGAGGCCAAATCAACACCTTGAACTCTGTCATGTTCCTCAGACCATTACTGAACAGTTTTTGCACTGTGGCAGAGCACATTATCCTGCTGAAAGAGGCCCACCCCTGCTATTAGGGAATACTGTTGCCATGAAGTGGTGTACTTGGTCTGCAACAATGTTTAGGTCGGTGGTACGTGTCAAAGTAACATCCATATGAATGCCAGGACCCAAAGGTTCCCCAGCAGAATATTGCACAGAGCATCACACTGCCTCTGTCGGCTTGCCTTCTTCTTATAGTGCATCCTGGTGCAATCTGTTCCCCATTTAATTTTCTTTTACATGGTGTAAAAGAAAATGTGATTCATCAGACCAGGCCACCTTCTTCCATTGCTCCATGGTCCAGGTCTGATGCTCATGTGCCTAGTGTACATGCTTTCAGCAGTGGACAGGGGTCAGCATGGGCACTCTGAATGGTCTGCAACTACACAGCCCCATACGCAACAAGCTGTGACACACACTGTGTTCTGAGTCATTTCTATCACAGCCAGCATTTAAACAATTTGTGCTACAGCAGCTCTTCTGTGGGATCGGACCTTCCTTAGACCACTTCTGTTATGTACTAACTACTGTATACCAGGAACACCCCACAAGATCTGCTGTTTTGGGGATGCACTGACCCCTAGCCATCACAATTGGCCCTTGTCAAAGTCAATGCCCCTTTTCCACCAAAGCAGTTCCAGGGCTGGTTTGGGGCCAGTGCTTAGTTGGAAACCGGGTTTTCTGTTTCCACTGACAAAGAACTGGCTCTGGGGCCAGAAAAACCGGTTCCAGGCTAGCATCAACTCTTTGCTGGGCCAGAGGAAAGAACCACTTACGTCAGCAGAGGGGCGGAGTTGTTAAGACCAACAACAACAAGACAGCGAAAGATCGCCACTTTTAAGCGACGAGAAGCAGCAGCTGTACAAACACGAAGTCATCCATTATTATTATTATTATTATTATTGTTGTTGTTGTTGTTGCTGCTGATGCTTCTTCCGTGTTGTTTTTGCTTCGATGTTCGCGCCAAGGTTTATGCAAATGCATAAACTGGAACTGATTTGGTGGAAATGGGGTATGTGAGTGATGAGGAGGGAGGAGTGGCATAACGCTCTCTCCCCTGAGAGCATGGCCAATTTTTCTCTCTTGGACTCCTGGCCATGGATGGCTGTGGCTTTGTCAGAGAGACAGACAGACAGACAGACAGACAAATATACACTTTATTACTGCCATGCAATAGTGTTTGTGGTGATTGTATTGGCACAGCATAGTAGCTCAGTTCCAGTGCAGAAAGACTGCACTGATCTCTGGACGATAAGGCAAACGTTTTCTGTTGCGCCACTCAGGAGCCAAAATCAGAATGTTTTATAACATGGGCAATAATCGTTGCATTTTAATAGTCAATCATAGAAAAAAATGTGATTGACAGGAATAATTTGGACACAACGGGATGAGAGACATGAATTAACAAATAGCTAAAAACCGACCTTCTGGACCAAAAGGACTCGCATCTGGAACCTCAGAGATGGACAGAATGCGCTCAACACCATGCAATTTACAGTTTGGTATAATGCTCATTTGTATACTGCATTCCTCTGTGACATCTATACTGAGAAGACCAATACTGTGATGTATATTATGTAGCCTTATTATTGAGGAGGGGGACAAAAAAAAGTGGTTTCCTGTCCAACTCTGAAAGAAACACTGGAGGAACAGCACATATATGCTGGAGTAGAGAGTTCACGCCACAGAAAGCCCTATACCAGAACACCTAAAGACAATTAATCAGTCAGTAGAAGGCTTATTAAATGTGCTTACTAGCTGATAAGGTTAATAAACACATCAGCCTATTGTAAGGGAAGGAGAAAGCGAGCGAGCGAGCGAGCGAGCGAGCGAGAGAACAATGAGGAATGGTGTGAGAAGTGAGTAAGGAAAGAAGGGGATGAGAAAAAAGCAGATGGGAGGATGGGATTCTACCTGTTGACAATTTATAACTTGGCTAATAACACTTCCATAATGGCATCATTAAAGAGCACTTTCATTTACTGCACTTAAAAGAGCCTCCACTTCCTCACTCTATAACTGTGTGCTTTTAAAACGCAACATCATGGTCACGTGTGTGTGTGACCCGCTTGCTGCGGGGCGCAGAGCAGTAACCACGGCAACAGTAAATTGGAGAATTGGAGTGCCCACCTCGCATCAGCCTCACTGTAATACTCTCTGGCAACGATGTCTTCGAACAGCTCGCCTCCAGTCACACTGCACAGAGAGACAAAGAGAGAGACAAACAGTCAGACAGAAACGCAGAGGAGAGACGCATGCACACGCAATGGGGCGGCACTCACTGGTTTGCAATAGTACGGTTCTGCAGCTCTCCTCAACACTACCTTCAGCTGAATAAAATGCAAATCTTTCTACATGCAAACTGAGCCGTGTGTTAGTGTCCTTTATTACACGGCTTTGCTGAATACCCGATTCTCATTGGTCAATTACGGCATTCTGTGGTCTGTTGCTTCTAAATAACAGACCGTTGCTATGGACACAGTTCTGATCATAGCTTCTGGAGGACCATGTCCAGTTGCATCAATCTGCAGACGGTAGTCTGGTAAATTTTGCTGCTTTAATAATCAAATTAACAAGGTCGGCTAATTCGTGACACCCTGGGGCCAAAAAACCCCCAAACAAACAAAAAAAAAAAAAAAACATTACTCAGTCAGAAAACACCATGGAAGAAGTTTTACCATCAATTCAAATGTTCAGTGTAACATGAATTAAAAAACACTAAGTAGGCTAATCTGAAGAAGACTACAGAGTTGATGTTGCTATGGACACTGTTCCAAACATAGAAGCTGGCAGACTGTTTTTGTGAATGCGATGAAAATCATATTTATAAATCAATATTTTGTGCCAAATTATTGATTTCTTTAGTAAGTAGACGAGTAGTAAGCAGGATAACATACAGCAAGCTGGTCGTTATTGTGAAATAAACTCTGACAGGGTGAGTCACGACTCGTCTGCTTCATGTCGGGGTCTTACATCACCCTGTCAGGGTTTATTTCACAATAAAGACCAGCTCACTGTACATAACACTTATCATATTATTGTACTGATGTAATGTGTGTGTGTGTGTGTGTGTGTGTGTGTGTGTGTTTCCATGTACGTGTTCTCCAATCATACTTACAGGTCAAAGACCAGGTAATGAAAACTTTCTTCTGCAATACTGTCATGTAGTCGGACTGGAGAGAGAGAGAGAGAGAGAGAGAGAGAGAGAGAGAGAGAGAGAGAGAGAGAGAGAGAGAAAAGAAAAAAGGCACATGACTTCCTGTTTAGTGAAGACACAGTCATTAACCACCTGCTCTCATAACACATTCAAACACCTTATTCTGATATCACAGCATTACACAAGAGGCTGTCCACAGAGGCTCGTGTGTGTGTGTGTGTGTGTGTGTGTATACATGCATGTATATTACACACACAATCATATCACACAGTCACATAAGTATTAGAGGCACAAAGAGAAGAGAGGATGAGAAAAAGGACTAAAGAAAGACAAAAGACAGAGGGTTGAGACAGACAGAGAGAGAGAGAGAGAGAGAGAGAGAGAGAGAGAGAGAGAGAGAGAGAGAGAGAGATGAACAGAGAAAAGGAGAGAAATATGAAAAGAGTGATAAATGGACAGAGAGAGAGAAAGAGAAAGTAAACACTGCTCAGAATAGCAGAAGCCTTCAGGGAATCCTGAGAGAAAGAGCAACTTAGCAACTACGCAAAGAACGGGGGAAAAAAAAAAAAGTATCAAAAGATGTTACAGGGACGCATGCACACCTGAATTACTTGAAATATCTACTTCGGGCTATATTAAGAGGAAATCACTGAAACCGGTACACCATTGAATGCCGCATTTTCACTTTCAATACTAACATTAGAGCTGTGAGTATCAGCTGATGTCGGATACTGCTCCAGCACTGACTTCCTCACAGGTGTGTTAGAGTGGTTCCAAAAGTGAATTATGCAGAGCGGCAGATCTGTAAAAGCAACGCAAACGTTTCTGCCTTCTTATGCTCCTTGCTGAAAATGAGAAACGATCCACTAAATCCAACTGATTAGTAACTGACTGAACCAACGGATTCTCAAATCCTCTTAGGCCCTGGTCACATGTACAGAAATACATTTGGAAAACCTAATTTCACCCCCCCCACACACACACACACAAAAAAAACCCCACAGAAAATATTTGAAAATGCTCACAAATCCACACCAGTCCCGTACGTCATCAACTGTTATGTTGATGGATTAAGGATCCTATTACATGTATGTGTACTGAGCGGTCAAAAAGACAAAAAACATGGAAAACCACAAACATGGACCCAAAAAAAAAAAAAAAGTCAAAATACAAGGATTGATGTGTGGGCTGATAAGGAAGCAGAACTACTGCTGAAGGTTATATCTGAATACAAAGCGTTTGTCTGGGTTTTACCTAAAATCTCTGCTCGCAGTGGGGTTTATAAGATCAGAGTGGTGTATTCAGGAGCAGTTGAGCAGCCAAGTCAGCAGCCAGAAGGCTTTCAGTTCTAAGGTTCTACACACACACGAGAGAGACAACACAGCTCAGCTAGACCGTGTAAGTAGTGGTGTAAGACGGAGAGCTTTCTGAACTGACTGTAAACATGACTGACAGGTAAGCAGCACACAGGTGTGGCATTAAGACCAGAGTTTTTCATCCTAATAAATATTTTATTGATGGCTGACAGAACGTGAGGGCTACTTCCAAATATTACATGCACTGGATCTATCTTTATGAACAATTTCTGAATTTTAAATCAAGATAGAATTAATACTTAACTTTAACTAGATCACCACCTCGGTAAGAGTATGAAAGGAAAAAAAATTACAGGCTACTGATAGTATTTCTAAAGATTTGACTCGTCTTTATTCTTGGATTAGATTCATTTTTCCTTCGTTTCTCTTTTCGACGAGCGGAAATCTGATGAGCATGCATTCACAACTCTAATTTATTTGCCCTCACAGCCCTCCGTCTTTTCTGCTTCATATGGCATTTTTCATTCCTATACACACAGCAGTTCACGTCATCATCCGAGATCATGGCTTAATTCTGTGTTGTTTGAGTAAAACTGTACTTTAAGTCATGCCAGTAAGGAAGTGACAGAGCGAGAGAGGCTAGAGGAGAAAAGATGAGAGGGAGGAGTTCGAAAAGAAGAAGAGTGCTTGTAGTTATTCACAGACTAACTACGAGCACTGTGACCTCTCAAGAACTCCCTCAATTTCTTTTCTGCCACTGCTCCCTTTTGTTCAGCGCTTATCTGCAGTCCAAGCAGAAAACATGACAAGCCGTCGCTTTGAAGATCAGGAGGAACGCAAGCGAGCAAAAAGGAAAACCCTCAGGAAACAAAGTGTGGTGCAGGCAGCCGATATGTAATGCACGACTCGCATTACAGCAGGAAAGAGAGATAGAAAAAGAATGGATAGTGATCTGTCTCTTGTAACAATGTTTATTTCTGATCATGTGTTGATTCAGAGCCTGTTGTATGGCTTGAGAATATTCATACGATGATTTTTAATAATTTAATCTAATCTCAGTCTCAGAACTGGTTTCTGTGCTCCTGAACAGAGCCGGTTGTTGGGAACATGTTGGGCAACTGCAACACCAAACTCATCGGTTTCTAGCTTAGAAAAACCGAAACAGGTTCGGAACCAAAACGCATCTTGAACTGGGGGGCTTAACAAAACCGAACTAGGAGGTGAAACCAGGTGCTCTTTTATCCTTTCTCCCATTCTCCTGGGCTCCTCCTGCTCACTGTGTTTCTCGGCTTGCTGCCGATAATTACTGTGTATGAGCACCAAAGCCTCCCGCACCAGGCGCCCCCTCTGACTCCCACCCCTTCCCCACCCCAACGCACTATTTATAGGTCTTATTATAGAGCTCAGCTCTATCGCTTTCTTTAAGCATCCCTCATACCATTGTCCTTTTCCCCCCTGTAATAATGAGATAGCCTTCTCCCACACTCCCACAGCTGTAAACGCACACATGGGGATAGGGTCGTGTTAGGCTGTTTTCAACTGCACATCATGAACCATGAACCAACAGAACTTATTCTTGTTCTAGTTTTTTCTCACAGACTTGTGAGAACAAAACTATCACAATGCTGATGGTACAAACAAACAAAAGCACCATTTCATCACAAGATGCTACACTAAACCCGACATGAAATAAGTGCCTGGGTTAAAATTAAAACAAGGTCATCTGAACTGCAACAAAATTAGTGACGGCTCATGAATGAAGGTTTTGAATATAGTATAGCATGGATTTTTTTAGTTTAGAACAGAGATCCCACTTCTCATGATTCTTCATAATTTCATACAGAATAATTTCCCTTACATATGATATTACATCATTCATATAAAATGTTATTTACCAGCTGGGAGGTCCATATTGTGAAATAACATGACCGAGGTCTTGAAAGTACTGAGCGAGACCATCTGGGCCGAGGTCAGTATTCAAGGCCGAGGCCACGGTATTTCACCAGACGGACCGACCTTAAGCTGGTAAATAATATATTTATTTTTTTCTTTACCAATTTCTAACAGAAAATGAGAGCACCCAAAAGGGAAAACTGAGCCAAGCCGCCATTTTGAATCTTCATTCACGGCTGTCATGTAAATGGCTTCCTCCTCGGTATACAAGTGCACTTCCATGGCAGGAAAAAAATACATTTTGCCGCCTATGTAGTCCCCTATTTATACAAAACTAAGTCATTCAGGATTCAGCCATGTTTTCGCTCAGCGTTAGCAATAGTTACAGGTTTTTAGCTTTCTCCTGCAATGTTTTATTTTATTTCTTCTTCCTCTGGGTAGTAAAACTCACTTTCATTGTGAAGACTGTCATTATCACTATCCATTAATGTTGTTATGCTGAGAAATGCTGGTAAAAATTTCTCAGATTTTTGATAATCTTATAAATAAATATTATTTAAAAAAAAAAAGATAAATGTTTGTTGTTGTTGTGAAGAAGCGAGTCACCAGAGGTCCATAACCAGAGTCCATAACTGGGGTCCGTACCGTAGGATACGGACCTGCTCGCCAGCCAATCAGAGTGCAGGATTTGATGGAAACCGCACCGCAAAAAAAATAATAAATGTAATTTTAGAGGATTTTGTATCCTCTTTGGACATTTTATTGTACTGCTGAGTACATTTCCTTCCACCTCCTAAAAAACGTGCTGGTAGGTGAAATAGTTACTCTGCATTACGACTAGGTGTCAGTGAGTTCATTACATTACATTTATGTTACATTACAGGCATTTAGCAGACACACACCCAGATTGGGGGTGAGGTGCCTTGCTCAGGGGCACTTCCTGCTGGTCAAGAGAATCGAACCAGCGACATTTTGGTCCCAAAGCTGCTTCTCTAACCAGTAGGCCATATAGTTTATGCTGATCAGTCTACCCCTATATTACTATGGTGCTAAAGTAAAAGTACAGCTGCAGTCAGAGGTTTACATACAGGGACATAAATGTCATGGCAATATCAGTTTTCAGTGAGTTCTTTGAACATTTCTTTTTGGTGGCAAAATGATTGTACAACATACATCTTTAAAAAAAAAGAATTAGATGCATACATTTTAATTTATTTGAAGTTTTATGAAAACACGGTCAAAATGTATACATCAAAGGTCAAAAATTTACATATGCCCATTTAAATTATTAATCTAGTGGTACTAAAAGTTCCAAAATGTCTTTAACTTGCCAAGGTCTCTTAACTCCCGGTTAGTGATCATGAATTACATGATTGACTTTCTGTGCCAACATAAAAAGGGTTTGTTTGACAGCACTCATTAGATTGACCAGCACACAGTACAGTGAGAAAGTCTAAGGAGCTCAGTGCAGATCTAAACAAGTTCAGATTCCAAGGTTAACAGTTCAAACTACTGTATGTAAGTATAAGTTATTGGGAGGTGTAGCCACTTTGCTGAAAGAAGGCCCGAACTATCGCCCTCAGCTGAGATTGATTGGTTCAGCTGGTCAGGAACAACCTCGAAACCACCAAGGTGCAGGCCTGCCATAAACTGGAAGCTGCTGGAACATAGTCTACAGTCAAGTAAGTTTTACATCGCTATGGACTGAAAGGCTGCCGTCAATGAAAGAAGCCCCTGATCCAAAATAAACCACCTTCGAGCATTACTAATGTATGCAGCTGACCACAGGGACAAAGTAAAAGCCTTCTGGAAGAAAGTTTTATGGTTAGATGAGGCAAAGATGGAGTTTTTGGCCATAATGATTAGCGCTTCAGAGGAACACTACCAACTGTTCAGCATTGTGGTGGTGGCAGCGTACTCTGGGGCTGTTTTGCTGCCAGTGGAACTAGAGCATTGCGCAGACTGGATGGAATAATGAAGGAGGACTACATCAGAATTCTTCAGCACTACCTCAACCCATCAGAAACTTGGACACGATTAGGAGTTCCAACAGGACAGTGACCCCCGAACACACACCAGAGCTAGTTGTGGAATGAATAAAGCAGGCTAACATTAAGCTTAAAACAAGTCTTGGCCTCAACCTTATCAAAAATATGTGGACTGTGTTTAAAAGTTGGGTCTGTGCTAGGAAGCACACAATTGTAATTGATCTCTACAAATTCTGCTAAGAAGAGTGGTCAAATATTCATAATTCTGCCAGAAGTTTGTTGATGGCTTCCAGGCGACCCTGGATGATCTGGAGAGATTGTGTAAAGAGGAATGGTCTGAGATGCCCTGCTCTGCATCTCCAACCTTATAAAATGTTAGAGGAGAAGATTCGGTGCTGCTTTCTGTCAAAGGGAGGTTGTACAAAGTATTAAATGCACGCATGTAAGTAATTAGTGGTACATATGTTTTTGTTGAAAATAATTATTTCTTGATGAGGGATTTTTTTTTCCTCTGAATAAATTTATTTCAATAAAAGGTTGGATTTTTGTCAGTGTGAGAGAAAGCTACTTCACCAAAAGGTGGATTTCTTTCTAACCCTTTTTTTACTCATCTTTACAAGGGGGGGCCAATAATTGTGGAGGGCACTGTATGAGTATTGTACCACGGACCATTACATATTGCACTATTTTAGGACTCTTGGCATTTTCTAGCCTTAGTGGAGAACATTCAGTGCACACAGAAGTATTTGAATACATTACAAGCAATTAGCATCCACATGATCTCTCAGTGCACTTTGCCATTTAGAGGCACAACTACACATTTCTTTCACCGCATGAAAAGGGAAGTTGGGTCAATTATTTGAATTGCTTCTGTTGTACCAAGCAAGTTCTTCATTTTGGAACCATATTTGTTTTAACATAAAATATGCTGAACTTGTGCCAGGAAAAAAAAGCCTAGCACGATTGTTAGAATAGACTTAACAGCTGGAGTGTGCACTTTCATTCATGCACTGATATCGAACTGAAAAGCTCAGAGCTTCCCACTGTGAGATTTCTCAAAATTTTGTACCTCAAAGCCTTTAATTTCTCACCACCTATTGCCTTTCTCTGGTCATCAAACAAAAGCATTTGCTCTCTTAAATACACTACAGAGTCTGATGGAGCATTAAAAATGTATCAGTGCTTTTATGAAAAAGAACATCTCTAGTATAGGGTTAGTAGTGTGTGTGTTAGGGTGCATCAGTTGCCCTCACTTTCATAAAATCTGATGCATTTTTGTTTGGGTGTTGCTTTTCACCAATAAAGAC
>JAOPUC010000006.1:37727594-37739729 GCA_027564185.1 Cephalocassis borneensis
TCTAAAAACAGGTTAGATTTTTCATCTTACTTTAAGAAATCTTACCAAGTCAAATTTGACTAGTTCCATTGGCAGATTTTTTTCACCTGATTCAAGCAAATATGCTTTGTTTTGATCTTTTATTTCTTATTTTTGAAAGGCCATTTTTTGCATTGTGAACTTACTTTCATCAAGTTGTAGAAACATCTCAAGGCTGAGCGATGGAAACGTCTAAGCTCGATTCTGAACGAGTATGACAGCAAAAAAAAAAAAGTATATAATTGTAAAAGTTATAACTTTGGAACAAATGAAAGGGTGTGAATACTTTCGGTATGCAGTGAACCTTGACTGGAGATGCCACAGATTTATTTAGCGTACAGTACACGCATGCTGCGCTCGGGTTCAATGTGTATGTAAGGAATTTAGATTAAATCACTATCGACACCTACATGAAGGATTTCAGGCTTGTTTGCGGAATGTTCATTTATTTTTATTTAATGAGGGTAAAATCACATTGAAACGAAAGTCTCTTTTCCGAGTGAGTCCTGGCTGAGAAAGGGCAACACCTAGCTAGAACACAAAACATACCAACATAAAGACGCAATACAACATACAAAGGAAATAAGGAAGTAAACAAAATAAGGAAAATGGAACAATGACGACGACAATCTAAAAGCAATCCTGTTAAAATACTCGATTCTGCAAGTCCAACAAGCCAGAAAGATAAAAAACGTGCAGAGACAATGTCGCTGAATATCGTCCAATCAGCTGTGTTTATGATCGTACTTTGTTTAATGAAAGTGCATGATTCTTCATGTGGGAGGACCTGTAAACACCATCAGTATGCCGTCCTGGGCACATGTTTCTGCTCAAAAATCCAAAAATAAACACACACCGCCATTTTGTTTTGCCTCCAAGCACATACTGCCAGAGGCTTGGAAACCTCCAATTACGAGACAATTTGTCCAGCTTGCCAGTCCAGCTCTCTTATTACACCAAAGCATGCAGCCATCCCACAGCCATAAACATCAGCATCAAGAGATCACCATGTGTTTCAAGCGAGAAAGAAAAAAAAAAAAAAGTGCTTTGCTTTTAAATTGACAATATGTCACTGCACTGGATCACATGACACCCAGCTGACATCTTCTGCATGTTTCAGAGGCAAAACAAGTCGGGTCTTGTCTTCACGTGTCGAGAGCCGTGTCAGTTAACCTCAACATAACAGACGTTCAGAGCATTAAAAACGGCAGCAGATCGAATGCTGCATCTGATCTGACGCCAGTGCGGTGTTTCGGGCTGGAATGTCTTAAGAACAGAGCACTTAGTGAAGTGTATTTAATGCACAGGATATCAAGTATAAGCAGTAATAAATGATATGCGATAGGAAAAGGGAACCGGTTAGAATCGGACACATTATAGACATGCAGGTCGTATTTAACAGTTAGTTATTCCACGAAATCGAGTCGTACGTGAGCTGATAGTCGGCTATAGGTCACGTACGATGAGATCGAACGGAATAACGGTTTTATTCTATCCACGTTCACTGGATTTTGAGAAACAGAGCGTTTTATTTATTTATTTTTGCAAATTCGATAAGTAAAAACTTGATACAAAATGGCCGACAAAATTATTTCCGCTTAGAATCTAAACAAACCGGCGAAATGACGGTAGCAATTTGTGAAAAATGCGATAATTCATGAAAAAAAACCCCAAAACATTCTTACCATCAAATACTTTTCCATATTTTGTTGCTTTTTTTTTTTTTTTGCATTTTTGGGGATTTTGCTTTCGAATAGAGTTTCTCATCCTTGGTTGGTTCAGCAACACATTCCGCCATTTTGTTTTTCTCTACTCACGGTATAGTCCTGGGTCTGACTTGGAACTGCAACTGGTGGTGAGTCTCAGGTCCAGGAGGACTTGGGGAAAGTGGAGGAGTTACCCCTTAATCACCATTGCTCCCAGGTCCGCTCAGACCCGGAGTGGTAGCACCTGTCTGGGTTCCAGCTGTGGGTTAAATAGTACATCGCCAATAAGGCGCTGGCAGCAGGACGCTTTTCGGTGCAACGTGGCAGACGCACCCAACAGGGTTAATGGCGCACCAACAGATGGCATGTGGAAGAGCCACTCAAATGGCTAATGGATGGCATCACTCAGCAAGTCAGTTGTCACTGTGGGGCAACTTCCATACCCGTCAGGTCTGTGGCACTTTTATGTACCACTTGGCATCAGGTCTGGAGGTCCAGAGAGACAACACAATGGGGCACAACATTGTCTTACTTTACTGTGCAAGGCGCTTCACTAGGAGAGGAGAATAGTACAGTATACGAGAGCTCACAAGGCCAGGAGTTCCATGGCGGCTTGGCCGGGTCATTCATACCGCCACCGCAGATGGCTCAGTCACTCTGGTGCAGGCCTCGCGGCCCATCTACATTTCTGCGCATCCTAATGAAGCAGTCATCATCGCTAGCAATGGACAGCTGACGACGAGTCAGGGTATATGAGCTGATTGGCTACTGTACTACGAGGCTATCAGAGCATGTAATTGATCATATCAAGTGAATGTGGATAGAATAGTTGAGCTTATGTTGGCTTATTTGTGGTGGTGTAGTGTTTAGCACTGTCGCCTCACAGCAAGAAGGTTCCAGGTTCGAACCTCAAGACCGGCAGGGGCCTTTCTGTGTGGAGTTTGCATGTTCTCCCCATTTCTGTGTGGGTTTCCCCCACAATCCAAAGACATGCTACTCTACAAACCGTCCAAGCTTTGAGAGGGATGGGCTCCGTCAGGTTTAAATGTCCTAGACATACCAGTGATGGGCTGTTAAAGTGTCATCCAGTGGTGCCCCTATGGGAAGAAGAAGCAGCAGGCATATCTGTACATTATAAAACCCAACTTCACTTGAAGATAGCTGCATACATTTTGAAGTAAACTCAAAGCTCTCCTTTTGCGCTCAAGTTCAGTCACTGTGCTGGTATCTCAATTTATTAGGCATCGGACTGAAAGCTGTTTGCACGGTTCTGAACTCGCTTCATTCCCATCAGCAATAAAGCTGAGTGAGTGAGCTTGGTCTGCTGGCAGCCGTACACGACCGCGGCACCACAGCGTACAGATGAGGTGGTTGCTTTGGATCCTTTTCTCCTCTTTTGATTCTTTCCATCTCTCCGGTCCAGGTTAGACTTGATCTCATCTATCCAGCACACTCTCTCTCGTGTGCACACAGGATTGATTCTGGCATTTATTTATTTATTTTCCAAGGGGCATCATCATCATCATGACCATTGACGATGCTTGAAATTGCAGCCAAGCTGTGGGATTGATTTGCGTATTTCTCTGCGTCATTTATGCTGGGTGTGCATTTTTTCTCCAAACAGGAGGCATTGATTCAAGTCCCAACATTCAAACCGTGATGTACTCAGTACGTGGCATTCAAAGCAACGAGCAGAGCGCTTTTACACACTGTACAGCACACACCACTTGGACCTCACCCTGTTGAAAACACCTTAACCAAAAGGTCTGAGGTTCCTAGTTTGAGAATTCAATACGCTCTTCAGGAAAAGACATATGATAATTACCCCATCTGTGAACCTCGTGTAACCTGCTCAAACTTTAACACGAGGCAATAATTAGTCCGTAGTTCTCATAGGATGGAGGCAATTTGTTTAGTATTATTGCCATTAGGCAAGGGCCCAAATACTCCTGCAGTTATTAAAGCAATGAATAAACTTTATCATCGACTCCTCAGGTTGGTTGGGGAGTACGACTTCACCTTGGCTGGCCTGGAAATGACCTCGCATCCAAGAATTTAATTGGCTACGAATACGAAACCGCATAAAGGATTATTGCTTCGAGCTAATATGCACTCAACAATATTTTGCAGTATTAAAAAGTTGTTCCACATGCATACTTATCATGATCTATATATCCACATGACAAACACTTCTAAGGACTCTGGAGACCATAACATCATGTGCTTATCGCTCGATAAGGATCATCTTTGGGAAACAGCATTCTTATGTCATACCTTGTCCATCACTCCCTGTCCTGGAGGCACCGTGTGTCTGTCTCTCTCTCTCTCTCTCACACACACACACACACACACACACACACACACACACACACACACAGCCAGTATGTCAAGAAGTCCCGTCACTCACTTCAATGGGTCTGTGGTTCAAAATGGCCGTTCAGCATTCGGAGACTGAGACAACATTCCATGAAGGCTACAAATCTCAGAGCTCGCCAAACTTGCTACGGAAACAGATCTTGCCACAAAGCTGCCATGCTCGGTGATTACACACAGGATGGATCACTGGGTTGCTGGAGACACGCTGGAGTCGATTTCTCCAAAAGTCTAAACGGTACACTGCTTCCTCAGGTCTTTTTATCTGCAGAAACACAAGACGGTCAAAGCTAAGGTTTGAGGAATGGGTAATTAGGGCTACTTTGTACGTGTGGATTTAAAAAAATAAAATAAAAAGGAAAAAAAAAACAACACTCCGTGCCGTCTATAAAGCCTTCCGAAGCTCTGGCTCAGTGTCCTCTTCAACTCTTGGTCTTACTCTCTGTTCACGTTTCCTCACAGCCATCCAACATGGCAACGTGATGGACGAAAGCATGCTCTTGTATATGAGCTGCAACGTGATCAAAAAGTTCTTCGACTGTTCCTGTTGTGAACGAACGAAGCGCGGCAAGGTCACGTGCGTACAGCAGGAGTGAAGAGGAACTTTCAGGAGGAGTCAGTATGCCGTGTTACGTCACGCCGTCAACATCGGGACCCGTGTTATACACAGTTTTATGCATGTTGCCTCCATGATTTCCCGGGTTTGACAAGTTCGAGGTCCATAGCAAAATCGCAAATGTGCACAAAAACATGCGCAACACAATTCCTGATGTTGATGCCAGGATGTCATGCGGCATCGCTGGTGAAAAACCTGACAGGATCTTCGAAAGAGCTTCATATGCAAAATCATCTGTAAAGATCCTCAAGGATTTGACAAAAGATCTTGTAAGGATCTGACAAAGATCCTCATAATGATGCCCACAAAGATCTTTGCAAGGATCCTGCAAGATCCCCAAAGATCTTGGAAGGATCCTTCTAAGGATCTTTGCTAGGATCCTTGAGAATTTGATCGGGATCTTTGTCAAGATCGTCACAAGATCTTTGCAAGGATCCTGCAAGATCTTGGTCAAGGATCTTTCAAAGATATTAAAAGGCCCCTTCTTAGGATCTTGTTACGATCTTTGCGGACGTGATCAGGATCTTTGTCAAAATCTTCACAAGATTTGCAAAGTTCCTCCAAAAGATCTTAAAAGGATCCTTTTCAGGATCTTGTAAAGATCTTAACTAGAATCCTCAAGGATTTAATCAGGATCTTGTAAGGATCCTTGTCAAGGTCTTTACGAGATCTTTGTGAAGATCCTTTAAGATTCTCGAGGATCTAATGAGGCTCTTTCAATTTTTTAAAGAAATTTGCCTTCAGTTCCCCTTCAAATTATTTCTTTTGCAGACAGTCGATTACTCAGATTGCGAAAATGTGTCACTGTTTTTGCTGGCACGTTCTCAGTAAAGCTAAACACCCTCATAGATGTGAAAATGTTTTCATGCATCAGATTATATTTGTTACTGCAATACTGAACTCTCTTTCACTCGCATGCGCGCACGCACACACACACGTGCTCAGTGTGCGCGTTTGGCATGGCAATAAAAGCTCGGGACGTGAGGTCGAGGCCACCTATGGGCAGGGCCTGAGACATGTTAATGTGGTCAGAATAATAAAAGCAGACTCACTGCCTCAACCACAAACAACTCCTGACTCATCCAGGAGTGAGGACGGAGATGGAGAGAGGAAAGATGGCAAAGAAAAAGTCATCTGAAGATTCAAGGGGAAAAAAAACAAAAACTGAAAGAGCTGTTGAGCACAATGTTAGAGGACAGGAAAGCTACAAGATTCCTCCCACGGTCAGTTCGTACCGTATTTGAAGTGTCACTGCTCGTTCTATATGTCAGGTAACACGTAAACATGTCAGAAAGAAAAAAGAAATGGAAAAAAAGAAGAGCGCAGATGGAGCAGTCACTCGCGTGGTATTTAGGAGTTTCCTGCCTCAGTCACTTGATCAGTATTTAGTTCCTTCCTGTCTGATACAACTGAGTCATTCGGTGTTATTATTTACAGGAAGAAATGTCACCATTTGCGCTCGTGCCTTCGATCACACACCTGAATTATGTTTATTTTCTAATCAAGTAATGATGCAGGGTTTTTTTTTTTTGTTTTTTTGTTTTACCGCAGTCACATCTGTAACCAATCACTCTTTAAAGGAAGAGAGGTCATGTGACTAAGAGACAGGAACATGACTTCAGTTTGTGGGAACATGGCTCAGCTGCTATTTTTACTCCCACACATAAACATCAGCTGGGTTGCTGCGAAAGTCTCAGCCGTCTTCACGTTTCCACTGTTTTTATTTTACTGGAATTCCTCTAGGTTCATTACAAGCATGCAGTCTCTCTGGGTTTAGTGTCCGTGCACTGACTCAGGAGAAAACGCAGCTACTTTTCAAGACGACTGTTTGATTCCACCTGGTGAGGAGTTTCATACGGACTGGTGGGGAGTGCAGTTTACTGGGGAATCAAACATTCACCAGGCCATTACCACGTCCACTCGCGCTCGTGGTCTACATCTCTGGCCGCATTCATAATTTACACTTTATGCATTTTCCTTGTTTTTCGTACGCATACTCGGGCGTGCTTGGTTCCTGTCTTTCTGATGTAAAAATCAAGTTACAAAATGGCTACTTTAGGAGCTCGTCATCATCATCATCAGTAAACGCCCTGTTTACACTTGGTTTAAAAATGCATCTTGGGCGATCTGATCACAAGGGCACAGCCGAGCAAGACACATCGCCGTTTACACCCTTGTGTGTGTGTGCGCGCGCGCGCGTGTATGTGTCTCCAAGGTGTCCAGATTTCGTCACTGCCTACATCACTTCCATCTCACTGGCCGTCATGATCATCTACCAGTATTTCGAGAGCTTCTTTAAAAGGAGATATGCAAAACCTTAATTTTTAAATACATTTCTCCATCCTTGACTCTTGTATGCTGCATAAATGGGAATAAAATTAGATCATTTTTTTCGAGAGTTAAAATCGACCGCAAAGTTGGCATTCGAGCCACCCCACTGAGCCAGCCAGCCCTGAGCGCGTGACGTCACAGCGGTAACCGGTTTTAAGTGAAAGTAAGAAATACCGTTACCGACTTGCTCAACTAAGACTGATTTGACTTCGTTGATTGTGGGTTGACTCTTATTAAAACAGGATAGGTGTTATAACTTCTGCAGCATACATGTACATGCATGCATTTTCACTGATAAAACGTAAAAGGATAATTAAATAAATCAGATGAACTGAGACGATCACATTCTGAAGCAAATTAAATAATCTTGTACCGGTACCACACAATACAAGTTACATGTATTAATCTAAATGCAGGTAAACAACGAGTGTTGTTGTTTGTTGTTTTGTATCAAAATGAGAGTCGCATCTTACCCGTCTGCGTTCTCGCTTCTTGAAGGCCGACCTCGTGGCTGAGTGTTTTGAAACAATCTGACTTTCAGTCGTTCGTTCGTTCGCTTCTTCCACGTAAGGGCGAGATATTGCTGCTGAGGCGAACATATCCAGCGGAGAAATCAGATGGCTGGTCCACTCCTTCTCCATTTTCTCCATACTGAGTACTCCGCCATTACTGCTCGGCTCAGGCAATTACTAAAATCCAAGACGGGACGTCATCGGTTTTAGCAACAACCCTCGGCTCACACTCCGGGAGAACTGGTGCAACTGAACTTACTTTCCTTTTCTTGCAGTTTTCCTTTAATTGTTGATACTGCACCCTCTTTCAATACAGGTTTATAGCCGACACTTCTCAACAGATCAGAAATCTCGTACGAGACTTCTGTGTGCAGAACAGAGGAGAGACCACTTCGTAGCCGCCCAATGTGCCCGTGAATTTCTCGCAAAACGCATCCAAATCTGTGTGCAGAACAGAGGAGAGACCACTTCGTAAACGCCCAATGTGCCCGTGAATTTCTCGCAAAACGCATCCAAATCTTTGCTGTTTGAACATTCTTGGGCCATGAATACAACATAAATCCACCTTCTGTCGTGTTGCTGCACCCGCCAGCAACACATCTACATGGCATGGCGATAAATTAGCTCAAAATGGAGGATTGGAGTTGCAGTCAGCTCTGTGTTTTAGTATAGTGGAAATGGCAATGAGACCGATAGACTTCCTGCTGTGACGTTACAGACGTCAAGGTCGTTCACTCAGACCGCTACCTATATAAAATCACTTTAATCATAAAAATTACTATATTAGATTCATTGTTAATGCTTAAACTATTCTTGTGCCATTCTTGAGGTCTCAAGGCATTTATAAACGAAAGGTGAGGTCATGGCTCTGCGTCTATGCTTTACAAGACATAGAACATTGGACAAAGAAAATGGAGATTAAATAAATAACATGGCGAGTTGGTTTATTTTTGTTCAAAATACTTGGCTAACAGTAGTTGATAGAAACATAATGATCTGCGTTTTATTTTCTTTGAAAATTCAAAGAAAATTACCAAAACATCTGGATGGAAATGTGTCCTTTGTTGAGGGTTATATTCGGACTTCTTGAATGTAACAGAAGAGCAGTCTTTTTCTAAAAGGAAGTCTTTTTGTATTTGTGTCTTTTTATCTTTTGCACTAACCCAGTCCAATTTTATTTACTATGCTAATTAGAGGGCTATTTAGCCATGGCTGCTACCCAATAACCATGAGAGTTGTGACTGATTCTGTCTCTATCAGAGAGAGGCTTTGAGTGCAGCAAGGAGCGATGTGGAGAAACTCGAAATGAGCAGCATGCCTGCCACTGCTCAGATGACTGCCTGGTCAAGGGAGACTGCTGTACAAACTACAACACACTCTGCAAAGGTAAGAACATTGTGCTTTACATCAATTATGCAATGTCTAATGTATACTACACATCCTTTTTGTTTCATCAGTTATAGAACATAAGTTCAGTTCTATTACACAAGGCTTATATTCACACTAGGTATTCAGCATTCATGTATGTATTATCTCACCTACCTAGTCAGGATGTCCAACTATGTTGTTTATAGAGACAGTAACTCACTTATTTTCACGCATGATGTGTTAAAAGAAAATCCATTTTTAAAATACAGTTATGAAGATAAATTATGATATAAAGTAACGATTCATGTGAATAATTGAAAATAAGGAGCTCACACAACTAAGATATCCATCTCCAAAAGTCAAGTTTCTATGCAGAATTGACGATTTAATGGAGGCTGCCATTGCAAATATTTTAACCAATCAGAAAAATCCCCCCGATCACTTCCGGTAGTGCTCTGATGTAATTTGAGCAAAAGACACAGAAGCTCTGCATAGCGAGTAAGACTTGAAGCTGTCCCTGGCTGGAGATTATTTCATTAAAAGTTTTATATGAAAAAAAAATTGAAATTCCATTTCTCTAACAAAAGAGTGGAGGGGGAAATATAATACTGATGTCACTGATAAACAGTGAGGGAATGGTGAACAGCTGATGTATTCCTATGTGACTGAATGCAGGGAGGTAACTTTTCATATTTATATCTCCGGTACAAGTAGTGCTGCTGTGACAGCCTCGTTCTGCAGACTGTAACCTTGCTAGACTACCTACAAACAGATCTGCATACAATCTAACTTGCCTAAATCTGTTGAAGAGGCAAGTGCGCAAGTTTTTCCACGTTTCTGGCAGCATAAGCACTCGTTAGCACACTTAGCATGCTCTCGATTCATTCATGAAAAACTTTGACATCACCAGGCTAGCCTACCGTAGTAGAGTGTCCAATCCTCACAGCAACGCAGAAAGAGGGTAAACTGCTTCACGCAGCTTGTGTGCTCGGAACATTTTGAAGAAAATTTTCACTCAAACAACTCCGATGCACCAGCATTAGGAATACTGTACAAGCAAGTGCTGAATCCAGATGCGGTTCCCACAATCTTTGGCCAAAAAGTGGACAAGACAAACGCAGCAACAAAAGAGAAGTTCAAAGGGTAAGAAAACACTTTTTATGGCTTCCCTAAGTTTTTATTAAGCGTGACATGTTATTTTGAGTTCCTTTCGGCATAAACGTAATAATTGCTGATGCAGCTAAGCGGCTTGATGGGCGGTTGGGTGTCTTGCTTTGATTTAGTGTTGTCAGAAATACTCTAGGAAATCAGTGAAGAAATGTCACTGGCGCTATGGTCCATTTTGTCGAATATGGCTGTGTATTGTAAGTGACATCACACTTTATGGAAACCATTCAGAGTGCGTTTAGGTATACAGGAATTTGTTTGTGGAATAGCCAACCTTGATCAGTGCAATCTAGTCAAACACGTGATAATTTTAAGAAACAGGTGAAACAGTTTTTATGGAGTAAATTCCAAACCCAGTTTTATGGTGTGTGTGTGTGTGAGACTAATTTTTAATCATTTTGGTGCCATTTCCGTAATCTAGTTGTACTCTGTGATCATTACAGTTAGCATATATGTTTTTTGTTTATGACCATCATCGTGTTTTTACAATTTTGTCAATTTATTATTGTCTCTCTTATTTTATTGTTTCCTGCTGTCATCAAGAGGACCACATTGGAAATGTGTATTTTATACTTTGTGTTGTTCTCAGTGCTATTTGTACTGTATCTTTTACATATATGAGTTTTACCAAATAAATCCATACCATACCAGTAGCTCAGGTGTTTCTGGCAATATTTCTGCCTTTTTTCGTATAAATGCATCTTCCTGTAATATTCACATGAATCCTGTATAGTAAAGCAATGTTTGTTTACTCTCTGCGTTGCCATGGCGGTTGGACTGCCTAATTATGGTAGGCTAGCCTGGGGACGTCTTGAAGTTTTTCATGAATGAGTCAAGAGCATGCTAATGAGTAGTACAACACAGTTTCAGCCTCGATTTACAGGGAACGAGTTTAGGTTTGTCCATAAGTCATGGTCGTAGCTCATTAATACACTATTTCAGACGTATAGTGAAAAAAAAAATCATTGTCACCTTAGTAGACCTTTTCGCTTTGCCCCTTCAGTACTTAAGAGTGGCACTCAGCCTTGTGCCCAAATGATGTCACGCATTGCCCTTCCAACAGGCAACATGGCAGCCTCCTGGTGGCATTAGAGCAGCAATTACAAAAATGCTCACACTGTTCTTCTAAATGGTCAAACATACCTGAAACTTTTCTTACGGGCTCTCAATATTACAAACTACCAACCCATGCATGTATTTACTTTGCATTTTCTATTCCTTTAAGTATTGTCCATTTCAGAACCCAGCACCACCGTTACCTGGATATTTTAGGTTGTTGGATTCTTTATCAGGGTAGCCTTGACATTGAGATATTTAAATATAAATGCTGCTGTGTCTGATATTTCATATCCGTGTCAAGTCACTGATGTGCTGAAAATGTATCCCCTATCTGGTTACCTCCGATAACTTTGTTGGAGGAGGTTATGTTTTTGCCTCCGTTTGTTTGTTTGCTTGCTTTTTCCCCAACATAACTCAAAGTAGTAAACAGATTTTGATGAAATTTGGAGGAAGGGTGGGCCATGGAACAATTGATTACATTTTGATGCAAATCTGGATGTATGTATGTAATGTATGTGGATCCAAGATTTTTTGCCTGTTCCCAATGTAGCTCAAAGTAGTGAACAAATTTTGATGAAATTTGGAGGAAAGGTGGGCCATAGACCAAGGAACAATTGATTCAGATTTTGATGCAAATCTGAATATGTAGCTTGGCAGAGGTATGCATTCTACCGAGTGCCCTTCTTGTTACTGGTGGCTTTATGGTGGTCCTGTTCCACTGATAGAGAGTGTGGACTGACACACAGGCAACATTTAAAGTGAATCTTTGTGGTAGATGGATTAAATAACATGACCTGGAACAAAGTAGCAAGTGGTGCTTGAAAGTGCGTGAACCCTTTAGAATTTCTATATTTCTGCATAAATATGACCTAAAACATCAGATTTTCACACAAGTCCTAAAAGCAGACAAAGAGAACCCAGTTAAACAAATGAGACAAAAATATTATACTTGGTCATTTATTTATTGAGGAAAATGATCCAATAT
>JAOPUC010000006.1:38064160-38074258 GCA_027564185.1 Cephalocassis borneensis
GCCCGCCCCCCCCCCCCAAGAGCCCAATCCTTTAAGAGCAAATGAGCTGCTCTTTTCCAGGGCTGACAGAGAAAGAAAGCAGACGTGATGAAGATTAGTTCTGATATTGGCCATGTTGAAGGTTTTTAGAGAAACGAGACAGAGTTGTTCATGAACCCCTTGATGGTTCGTTAATTAGCATTAGCATCGAGAACACAAAGTTCTGTCCATAGCCCTACGCATCCCAGTATCACCATCTGCCTGTCTGTGTCCCTCTCTCACACAAACACAGTGGGGGTGGAGGGGACAAGAGCCTGCTATGACCCATTTTCTTACCTCCCACAATCCCTTTTATTCCCCCAGAAACTCTCAGCAACAAGAAAAGCAGAGACAAAGAAGCAGGGAGACAGACAGAAAGAGGGACGACAGAGCAGTTCACATTTTTTAGCTGGGGGTGTTTTTCTTTGAAACTCTAAAGGCGAAACGTTCTTTTATAAATAATTCATGCACTACGGCATCTCATCCATGCAAACGTGCAGCTGACAAAGGTTTGCCACAACAGATCAACAGATGTTACGTTACATCCTGTGAGAGACAAAACAGCAAAGTGTGAAAACCTAACACTTATGATATAATGCACTGCTGCAGGAAGCAAGAGCTGCAAGAGATTAACCTGCGTTAAAGCGCCAGACTGGATGTGAGAAAGGAGAAGAGAGGACAGTCCTCTGTAAGCATCTCAATAAACCATCGAGGTAGAGAAATGATCTGATCAACAGCTTTCCAGTAAAAGCCAGAGCGTGTTGTGATTCACGTACCTGTGTGTGCTCTGTGGAGCTACTGCTCAGCTCGTCTCCTGATTCCGAATCGTTACGCAATACCTCCGAGCTGTTTCCTGGTGATGATCCATCTGTATCGGATGGTGACACTCCTTGGGGTTTCCCCCGGCAACCTGGCGGCTCCTTGGATGGCGAGTCGGGCCTGGTGCGTGGCAGCAGCACCGTGTTGCCATGGTGATGGTTATGATGGTTGTTGAGCAGAGTGAGCTCTGCGAGCACGTCTTTCATCCCTGCATTCTGATTGGAGTCCCGCAGCAGTAAAGGTGGAGTATGTTGCTCTGGTAACGGGGAAGGCGTGCTGGAAGGGGGCGGCCGGCCGAAACTGACCATCTCTGATGGTGCCCGCTGTTGCAGGTTTTCACTGGTGGAGGAGCAATGAGTTATAGGCAGGGTGATGGGGGGCTTGATGCGTGGTTTGGGTGGTGGTGGTGGCATGAGCGCCCGCCGAACCTCGCGCACATACTGCGCAGGCACATAGAAAGCCTTCGTGCCATCTTCCCTTCTCACCTGCCACCAGTCAGAGTTGGTTTTCCTCACCAGCATGTAGCACTCGCCCTGATGGATGGAAATGAGTCTGTCTTTGGCCTTGTACTCATAATCATACTCCACTTCCACATAGACCTGCCCTGTGGCAAGGCCTGAATCACTGCGACCCTCCATCTCAGACATGACTCACAGTATAGGTGCGTGCTGGGATTCAGAATGTGCAGGCTCAAAGGATCCACATCTTTTAAGATTATCTATCCTCACGTCTCTGCAAGAGGAAAGAAACAAGAAAGGTGTTTAGTGCAGAGCATTTATATAGCGCCTTTCACAAAACCCAAGGTCGCTTTACAGTTATAAATAAATAAAAGTCCACCAAATAGAAGCCAGAATGTCATTCCAATGGTGCAGCAGCCACAGTCCCACCAAAAGGCGCACGAAAACAAGTCCCACACCGCCAGCACAGCTGCTGCGCTGCCACCGGCAACATCGCTCAGAGCACCACGCCAAGCACTAAAGCACAGAGCGCTGGACAACCCTGATGTTAAAATGAGCAACGAGCTCACTGCAGTCCATAGCTAGGAGCGCAGGCATCACCCATGGCGAACCAAGGCCTGGAGGGAACTGACGACTGTTTAAAAATGTTTAATATTTGTTACAAATGAAGTTCTCCTTAGATTTTGGCTCCCAAACATTGGACTCTGTGGTGCACCACGGTACAACCCTGAGATAAAAAATAAACGATGTTGACTGGGTCTCTACTTGCCTTTCATTCAGACATTCTAGTTTTAAAATACAAAGCCTCAGCTAATTTCATGAAAAATCACTCACCAAACCTTTACTGTTAAAACAATGTGTGAGGTAATTTGCTTGTACGCAAACCAAATTTTGGAATAACTAAACATGCACCAAATCAATTTAACACCTATCAAGAGGTTGAACTCAAACCTCAGCACACAGTCACCCAGCTAACTCCGCAAGATCAACATTTTTTTTTGGTAAAGTAATAATCTTCGAGACCACTCATATCCTGTTCACAAGCAATACCCCAAATACATCAGTGGATCAAACTGGAAAGCAGGTCACGTGATCCGATACCCATCCAGTATCAGGTCCTTAAAAAAATACCGACAACTCTCATCACAAAATATTTGTCAAAATGACAACACGGGCACGGCGTTCTGACGAAAGCACATGGTGATTTTGCATCATGTCAACAATTTGCTGCCACCGCACTTCTTTGATACTCAGAGCATGCACAAGATTACAGAAAGGAAGCAATGTATTTTCTCCTTTATCTTTCAGGGGATCTGCATGGTAACACAATCTTGCATGTGGACACCATGGCAACAAGCACTTGGTATCAATATACAATGACAGGACGAATACAAGTACCTACATGCGAGTAACATGCATACAAACTTACAAAAATGACGCATCTTGAGCGACTTTTTCCAGAGCACGTGTCACTTGAACACACCCATACCTTCTGCTAATCATCATGAAATATTGCTGCGTAGAAACATGGCTACACATAGACATGAGCAGCTCCCATTGGTCACACGAGTTAAATATACACTGACGTTCACAGAACAGATCTGCAGCTGAGTGACTACAGCAGCAGCAGGTCCAGCTCTTGCATCTCTTCTTTCATTTCCTTAATCACTCAGTGGATGAAAGGGGAAAAAAAAAAACAACTTCTTGTCTGGACTAAAGCACATCACAACTTTTGTCTATAAAAATACCTGCAGTTTTATGAACTCCCTTCAGACTCTTTAAAGCACTCCTGATCAACGTCTCAGGTTCTTTCTCGGATCAGTTATCAAATCCTCAAACGCTCCCCAACACATGCGAATGGCTTATCAAGTGATACAAATAGCAACCAGTATTATATTAAGAGCGAACAAATACATGCATGTCGTCCAATCCATCCATAACTGGGATACGAGATGAGAGCTCGAATGTTTTACACCACAGCTCTAAAAATAAAAATGGAGACCGTGTGTGAAATATGAAGCTAGGGGAATAAAAAAAAAAAAAAAAAGCTATACGCTGTACGTAATTAAATACTGTAAGAAGAGACACACAATCTACCACTACTCTCACCAACTACTGTGCTCTTAATATAATAAAACACATACCAAGTAAAAAGCACAATAACAGCATTCAAAAACTCCTCACCTGTTGATTCTGAACATTTGAAGTGGTCAATAATGCAAATTTTTTTCTTTTGATGCAGTCCAACAACTTTAGGAAGTCAAGAATCAACTCAAAGCTTTTCACCTGAAAACGGAGCCCTCTCTGACTCTCATGAGAATTATTATTAAAAAAAAACAAAAAAACACCAGATGAACCCCCCCCCCCCTTTCCGGCAGGAAAAAAAGTCATTAAAAACCTTGATCTAGCCAAGTAGCTAGCTATTGAACTGTACCCGTTATTAACCTATGGAACACCAGCAACATTAATCATATGACCAATTCTTTTCCAATTCTGTCCATTTGTACACAAAGTCAAAATACAGTGACTTTATTAAATAATCATACCTCTCTACAAGAGGTAGCCTGGTTATAAACACGGCATTAAAGTTCTGCTAAAATAACAAAAGGGTCCGAGTCACTATTAAAGCAATTCACTTCCTGGAAGACTTTGCCATGGTGCTGATAAGACTGTGCTGCCCTAAAGAACTCTGTACCATGCGTCAGTTTACTCTACTAGTGTTCCCTCGCGCAAGTCTGCTACTGGGAGCTGGTATGTGACAAACGGGTCAAACATCTGGCTGCACAGTGTTGAGAAATATGACTGCATCTGTCAGATTATAACTATGCCTTATTGGGAACAGCTGAGACTGGTTAGCACGGAGAGTGGAGAAAGTGAGCGCGCTCGGTTGCTGAGAGGAAGTTATTTCAGCTCTCATGTACGAGCGCTCGATTTTGACACCAGACGTAATTGAGGTCCATTCTCCTGAAGCCAATACTGCAGTAATAATTAATATGCACCGTATATGCCAGTTTATTAGTTATGACCCACTTTAAAACAAGCTGAGTATTTCAATTTCAAATTCTACGTGAGACTCGCGTGTGGTATAAACCGGTTTTAGGGTAGATAATGAAGATAATGTCAGATGCTGAGAACACTCATCTCTGGATACCTACTGACCCTCAATACACAAAGCAAAATCCTAGCATTAGAAACCTTTATGTTCCAATATCAGAAGCAAAACATGGCTTTCAAGCCTGAAGCCAAGGTCTGAATACCCTTCAAGGTCTCCAACCTTCAGGCCATGGGCGCAGCCACAGCCTGAAGGTTAGAGAAGCAGCCTTGGGCCCAAAGGGTCGCCGGTTTGATTCTGAAGTACCATTGAGCAAAGCACCTAACCCCCAACTGCTCCCCAGGTACTGCAACATAGCTGCCCACTGCTCTGGCTGTGCGCGTGTTCACTGCTTCAGATGGGTTAAATGCATAGGAGGAATTTCGCTGTGCTTGAGTGTACATGTGACAAAAGTAAAGGCTTCTTCTTCTTAAATATATTTCTTTTGGCATCAATATTGCTCTCAGAACTGCATAACTGACTGTACATGGCACATCCTATAATTGTGGGTAGATTTCAGGTGTTGAAAGGAAGAGAAAAAAAAGTAATAGTCACCTCTGTTAACCTTAAACTGGACAATCCTTTAACAGAGTTGACATTTTCCACCATTTTGTGTCTTAACTCCACATGCAAACCTCCAACTAGCTACCACATGGCATGTATAAAACCAGAACTTTACGGATTTTATTTTTACTTACAACTTCATGGATATTACTGTTTAGAAAAATGAGTGAGAGATTCACGCCAACATCACAATAACATTTGGCGAATAATTAATCTACTGTTGGTGTCTCCAATATTTTGTTCAAATTAACGAGAGAAGAAACATAACATACCTTACTGCCTTTCTGAAGTTTCCCACCAGGGGAATTGACATCTCTTGGTGCGTATTATTCAGTCTTTGGGGATTTTATGCAATTTTATAACAGATTTGACAAGAACATTGGGACAGATAAAATACATGTTTATTACTGAAATTTCACACAAAACACAGAAAATAGACTTTCTATGCAATTGATTTCATAATTAATAGACTAAGCCCCAAAAAACAGATTGTTAGACTGAACCACTGCATGTTTATTCACGTTGAACGTACAAATCAATAGTTGAACACAGCCAATAATGGGGGTGGGAGTCATTTAGTTAATGCTTTATGGATAAATTGGGTCTAAAACATACAATCAAGCATTGCTGTTGGTGAAAGTTTGTCATAATTTGCATTACTGTTCAAAACTGATTCAATAAAAATTTGTTTAGTGGAAAATAACAAAAGGTTTATCCCAGAGACGCGAAATGTACCCTGAACTCTAGAATGACCCATATCAATTTTCTGGCCTCCATGCTGCATCATAAGCAAGTGTCTCCTCCAAGTTATAATGGAGGATAAGCTCATATTTGGGTGATGATCAAAATATACTGAAAATCTGAACCACACTGAAAACAGGTTCACTACAAGCACCCAAGAACGAGCTGTTAGTGCTTTAATATAAACCTAACCCATATCTCACGTTACAGCCAGAGCTTCTGTCTGAGCAACACTATTAAAGAAAATTTATTCACACCATCCGAATCAAAAATTCAACGATGCTGGGATATAAAAATGTTCAACATTCCATATTACCACTTCAAAAACATTTGTTCCATGTTGCATCATGTCTGCTCTCCAACTAATATTAATATCACATTTCCCACCATCAACTGCTGTAAAACCAATGAAGCATCTCGGGAAGTTGCTCAACTGAGGATTTGCTCTCTCTTGCATCCAACCAAACATGCAGCTCTAAAGGCACTTGTAGCATTTCTGGCAACAAAATCAAAAGCCTACTTACTTTTATTCACCCCGACATAACACCACATCATGGCTGCCAAAACCCTACAGCTGCCAGAAGAGCAAAACAAGATTGTTTCTGCGCTTGTTAAAGAGTGACGACACAAGGAAACAACATGTTTGAAAAGAGAGGATAAACAGCACTTTGGTGAAGTGCACTGCTGTTGAGAGACGGAAGAGGAAAAACAAGAGAGGACATCGAGCCAACATTCCTCCCGATAGGTTGCAAAGGTCGGATCCTCCAGCTGGACTGAATGAAGTGTGCAAGGGTCATCTTGGTTAAATACGCCATACTATATGGGATTTCTATATAGATGCCAAACAGAGAGGTTTGTTAAAAAAAGTAACAGCATCATTTTCCAATCCATTACATTCAACAGGTCTTAGAGTGTAAAAAAATTAAAAATAAAAAAAAGAAGAGTGAAACTGCACAAAATGTTCCAAGAACCAAGTTCTCACCTCTTAGTACCCAGACATAATGCCTCATCAAACAGCTCTCACCACCTCCTTTGACACCTGTATGGACAAAAATACTTAAAATGCTTTTGCAGAGCGAGTTTCTACTTCACACCATGTGACAGAGCAATAGTGAGTGACACCTTCTAACATTAAGCTGTCTGAGACAAAGACACGTCTCTATTTAAGGTGAGCAAACAGCCTCATTCCATCAGAAAACAGAAAAGGCTGGGATTTCACTCGGCCATGTGTCTCCCATTTCAGAATTTGAACTGAGCCCAAAGCGGAGGCAGGGAGCAGATGGAAGGACTCGAGTTTGGCTGAGAGTATGAGGTCAGACTCTCAAAGCACAGAGGAATCACTACTGGCTCTCACATCATGTCTGGGTTTACGGTCAACTAAAATGACTGACAGTCTTACAGAAATCTGTAACCTCTTTCAAAGGTAGGATCACCTATTTTTTACACAGATCCCATTGAGGAGAATTTCATTCAGTACATTCAGGTGGAAGAGTGGGAACACCATGATGGACTGTTTGAGAATTCTTGCAAAGCTGCAATCTTACAATATTGTCAAGAACAAAACAATTCTCATGGTTCTTAGAACTGTTGGAAGAAGTTTCCCCTTTTCTGTGTGTCTGCACTGCATGAACTGAGGATGATCATAGCTCTTAAAACGCCATTTTGAGGGGCTTGTTTAGCTCCTCCTTCAAGGGTAGGTACTGTCCCAGGACAAGAGGAACCACGAGTGGAATGAGTGTACGTTGATTGGTCAGACACATGAGCCAATGCAGCACTAGCAACCAACGTTCTTAAAATCTTCATAAAACATTAGCCATGTAAACAGCTCTTAACATTAGCAGTAAAATGGAAAAACAGAAAAAAATGGGCTGATGATCAGTCAAGTCCAGGCTTCTTGGTGTATGTCACAGAAGCGATGTCACTATAGCAACCGTCGACCTGCTCATGTCACTTCAGCATTCTACTAGTGATGTGAATGCAAACAGGGAAAAAAGCCCATGAAGGTATGTAGTTCTAGTGTGAGCTCCCTGTAGATCGTTCCTCTCTACGGGTCCCTCGAACTGCTTGGTCCAAAAAGGGTCCAATGCTACTATCTGTATCTTTAACCCAAAACTCTCAGTATGTGTATATAAGAACCATGGAACGTTTAAAGCTTAAACCTGTTTTTTTTTTTTTATATAGTAAAAAGACACATGCACCTGACTCTCCCATTCATCCAGTTATTTTTGTTTGCGTCTGCCCGCAACATTTTCTAACAAATTTAGTTGGTTCAAGTTCCCAAAATATAATCAAACCAACCACTTAATTTAAGCCACCGGGACCCTGACCAGGCAGTTACTAAGGCTGAATGAATGAATGCTATAAATACATCACTGCACACATACCATTCATGTTCACATGAATAAATCTTTGTCTCGCGAGCTTTATATCCAAGTGCTTTCTCGCACGACAGTAAAAACATCCTGCGAGTGTGACTTTTTCATCCCCAGGCTTTCTTAAAAGGGGAAAAAAAAAAAGGAACTATGCACTTCCTATTCATACCTGTTTAGAATTAAGAGTTCATTTCAAATAATGCATTTATATTAAGAAAACGGTGGCATGGTGGTGTAGTGGTTAGCACTGTCGCCTCACAGCGACAGGTTCAAGCCCAGTGGGTTCCAGCCCAGTGGCCGACGACGGCAGTTCTGTGTGGAGTTTGCATGTTCTCCCCATGGGTTTCCCCCACAGTCCAAAGACATGCAGGTTAGGCTAATCAGTGGCTCTTAATTGACCGTAGGTGTGAATGTGAGTATGAATGGTTGTTTGTGTCTAATGTGTTAGTCCTGCGATAACCTGGCGACTTGTCCAGGGTGTACCCCGCCTCTCACCCTTAGTCAGATGGGATAGACTCCCTGTGACCCTGAAGAACATGATAATCAGCTACAAATAATAGACAGATGGATATAAAAAAAAGTAAACTTTAAGCCAGTATTAATTCTGAATTCTAACTCTGCACTCACACGACAGTAACCAAATGCAGAAGAAACGGAAATTGTTTCAGAACTGCAATATTGACCACAGACTGGACTGATCAAAGTGATTCCGGTTTCTTTTTCGTCGTCGGTTATTTTTCCAAAGCCTTCAGCTACGTCATCCATGACCACTTCAAGTTACTCGGACAGCATTGCCAGCTCCGGTGTTCCTGGATCAAACCTGAGACTGTTTAGTTTCTCTGCATGCGTCAGTGTGTCACCCAGAAGTGTATAACTTCCATACCTTTCACCTGGAAAGGTCAATACAGGGTCAGGCATGTCCCCACACAGGTTTCCAGGTAAAAAAAAAGATAGGTACAAAAAAAAAGATAAAAGATGAAAGATAAGACTACCCCCCCCAGCTACAAAAAAAAAAGCACAGCTACAGTAAGTACCACAAACACACCAGCAGAGTAGGAAAGGTGTTTCAAATCCGAGCTGAGTTTTGTAAGTTTTTTTTTTTTAACATTTTTGCTTACATAGACCATTTTGTATATGGCCTCACTAAAAGAACGCTTAAAGCAGTAGAAAAACAGAGAGTTGCCCACGTGTGACTATGTTTTGTATGGAATGTCGCTTGACCCCGCATTTGTATATCCACCAACATGGCTGACATCCGGGTTCCTATTTTGCTTTGACGTCATTTGCAAGTCAAGGACATATGGCTTAGTGGAGGTACGCCATTGACCGAGTGCCCTTCTAGTTTTTGCTGTAACTAACAAGCCACAGAAGTGAAAATGTATAACTTTATGACTCACCTATAAAACTAATTTTTATGACACAGGATCTAGCTATACTCTTACAAAATAGGTTTTAAGTTATCTCTCTGAGGAAACTTCGAATGGTTCAAATGTAGAACTTTAGAAACGGAGCGTTTCCCTGTTGGACAGTTCCAGGTAACACTTTTGGTAAGCCATGAACCACTGCCCATCCAATGAATCCTTGAAGAACCACTGACAGATTTTCCCAAGCATGTTTTTTTTTTAATTAATTCCAATATGAACTACATAAAACAGCTTTCGTGACAAACCCTTAGGTCAACATTGGAGAAATCCAGCTTTTCTTAGTTCTATCATAAACCTTCAAAAGTTATTTTATCTTTTCAGGACACGGAAAGGGCTCTTGTTTGTAAGTGGGGAATTTGTAAGGTTGGCTGAAACGTTGCGAGTTTGGTGTCAAGTAAAGTAAAGTAATCAAATGAGAGCTTATTGCGAATTTTTCCCTGTTCAAACAAACAAAAGGCCATGTGGTTGGATCTTGTTTATTGCAATAAAAAAGTCACACTTTGAGATTATCATCAGAATTAGCTTTGACAGTTCAGCCAGTATCTCACTGGGCTGCGACAGCTTGCGAACGTCATTCGCGAGAGAGTTTCAAAAGTGTCTTGAAACATTCG
>JAOPUC010000006.1:38082047-38093215 GCA_027564185.1 Cephalocassis borneensis
TCAGAGGCGGACCAATTCGCCTCAAATGGCTTGATTTCAACTGAATTTTTCTGGTATTGCGCAAGGTAAAAAAAAAATTGCACAAAATGCAGAATGTTAGATATTTGACCAAAGTTTAATATAAAATAGGAGAATTACATTGATCTTGCTCCTGAATTTACATGCGACATGCACTTTAAAGGGTTCCTTGTCAAAATGTTTAACATGTCCCGATTGATATAAGGCAAGAACCAACATCTCAGCTTCCTTGGACATGTTTGCATATCCTCACCTCTGTCCAAACATCAGTGTAGATTTGGTCTCAGCCTCATTAAAAGAGGAGGGAGAGCAGCAGATGACGATGGTAGTCCTGCAGTTGCCACCCAGAGAGTCCTGAAGAATCCTAGTCATCTTACTGTCTCTATACGGAACATACGTCTAACAAGGACACACATATGATGTTAGTGAAGTGCCAAAGGAACAGGAGAGATTAACTTCACGTACAGGGTTCAGTGGAGATCATTCTCGTTCTTTTTACACACACGCACAATTGAGATTAACGTTTTTAATACAAAAATGAAGACATACCGTTCCTTCAGCCAGTGCAGAAATGACATTTCCCAGTGAAGAAAGGGATTTGTTAATGTTTTTGGCTTCATCCAATACAGCTCCTTCAGCTCCAGTTTTACTGACCTACACACACACACAGATGAGAGAAAGCAAGATGGAGAGAACCACCAACAATTAGACCAAAAATTAATCGGTAGCAGGTTTACCTTCTCACTGCCAGCCAGATCGACCAGATACAGCTTCCCACTCAGTTTTTGCTCCGTCTGTGTGTTCTCCTGCTTCACATTAATCAGGAAGATACTGTGACTCCTGGAGCTGTGCTCATTCATGTCTGACACACACACATGAGAATACAAGCTGTTACTTCCATTTCCTGGATTCTATTATGGTGTACATGTATTGGAAATTATTATTACGTAACCAGGAACAACCTGGGGATTTTTTTTCCTTTCTATTTAACTCAACATTAATCACAGCCAAATCTAACCTGCTGCAAGCCTTCCAGGTTAGTGGCAGTAACTCAATAGGGAAGGGGAAGAGCTTAGATATGCTTCCGCTCACCACCCGGCTCTGTTTTGAATGATCAGTCATGCAACATAGATGGTCTGTCAGCGAAACAACTCAACTTAAGTCATTTGTTTGAGTCCCGTTCAATGCTGGGATAAATGCAGGGCTGTTGACAGCAGCGGCTCTCGATGGATCCCTTGGTACTTGCTCCAACTCTACTAGCTCTCCAGTAACCATAATAAATTTAGCAAAACAAGGGCACATCCTGTCTGACTTTCAAGACGAACACACCAATCAGAGTGCTGAGATTTACAAGATAACTAATATTTCCTGGGTAATTTCCTCAAGGGTGCAAATTTCAAGATCACCAGGGTTTTTTTTGTGTGTGAAACTTTTCCAAAAACACAGTCAGGAAAATGGAATGCTTAGTCTTAACCTTTTCTAAAAACAAGAGTCATAATGTAGACAAGTGCTTCTACCGACACTCATCATATACTGTAAGTGCACGATGTAGATATATAACTAGTTATGGACAATTTCCCTCAGCACAGCAGTGACCCTGTCCTGCAAGTGAATGTGGAACTTGTACAAGTGAATCAGATGCAGCAATGTTACTGAGCTTTTAAAAAAAACACACTACTAACATGCTGAAAAATGGCTAAAAATCCAGCTAATAGTGTCTTTTGATCAAAAACTGATGAGTGATAAAGGGCTTGAGAATATAAACGGTTCCTAACGCACTCATACCAGGTGGTCTCCCCCCCCCCGAAAATATCTGGTCAGTGGTGGTCCTATGGCCTGCAGTGGTCTTCAATGGGTGGATAGTATGGAATGTGCACCTGATAAAATGGTCAGTGAGCACTGATGCATGATATTTAATAAACTGGCAACTCAGCATATTGGTGGATAGGAAAAAAGTGCTTGGGCATACTTGTCACAGCCACATGTCTATTGGATTTGCCCTCATCAATGGTGTCCATCACCTCCTCCGGGCTGCAAACAAAGCGCTCAGTGCAACCCTGCACACACACACGCGCACACAGCGAGAGAGAATGAATTATCCCTAGACACAACCAATCACCCAACTTTCTTCTTTGATACCACTGTTCATATATCATTCACCTTGACATATGGGACCCTGTTCTTGTCTTCATGGACAGATAGATTAGTCTTGGACACTGCAAGAAAGAGATTTTGAATGAATTTAAATAGGTAAATAAAAAGACGTACAAGACCTAGCCATCATGCATCGAAAATTTAATTTTACCATATGTGGTTTCTGACTGCAAACGTGCTCTAAAATTCTAGTTTCAAGCTTTAAGCCAGCAGCCTGATACACGATAGTGCAGCCAGTTATTTTAATCAGGGGATATAATTAGTGAGCTGTATTTACAGCAATCACACTCACCATCCAGCAAGTCTCTGATTTTATCCAGGTAGATTTCAAAATAGGAGACCTAGTAACAAAACCAACCAAGTTACTACAAAATCACTGATCAATTATATTTAAAAGGTTTTATTATACTTTATACCCAATGCCCCTGGAGCTACTGTATGGTTCAGCTCGTTTACCTTGATATGGAATTCCAGGTTTTCATCCATGGAGTAAATGTAGTTAAATATGTCCTGTACTATACGTGGAATGATTCCCATTCCATCTGGGTCATGCAGATTTCCCTGGAAACACACACAATGTGTATATTAAGCATGACTGATTATTACGCACGGCTTTCTGCAGCTCCGCAGCTACAACAGCAGTTTACCTCCATAGTATGTGTTTTTCCAGATGAGGTCTGTCCATAGGCAAATATTGTACCATTATAACCTTCAAGGACATCTACAAAGTGGGGAGAAAAATTTCAAAACATGTGAAACTTGCTGCTGAATAATGACAGCATGTAAAGGTTTTAGTTCATTTGGTCATTTTATGGTGTGCAAAACACAAAGGCAGATTATGGTCCAGTATTTATCCCACACATGTACATGTTCATGAAGCTGTGTGAGCAAGCCTGGTGTCCTCAAACAGTCAAACTCCTCACCTTTAACGATCCTCTGAGCACAGGCGTTGTACACCTGCTCCTGGGTAGTGTTGGACTGGAAAACACGGTCAAACATGTACGGCTTTCCCTGGAAAACACAAGAAAAGAAGCTTCTGAATGATTCTGCATCTTTCTCCCAAATTGTGTTCACTGCATGACATAAAAGATCATTTGTGTTCGAAGACAGCACATAAAAGACTCTATTCAGCCACAGTATGTGTAAAAGCAACTGTAGCTGGCTGGCAATAAACTGTATCTTTAGCTAATCAGCTGACTGCAGTCATGCGATGCGGTGATCGCAGTAAAACACAGGCGCACAAACTGTTTCGCAGTCTGGGTGGTGCCAGTGGATTACAGCAATTACTATTTAGAAAGATGATAAAATGAGGCTGTGATTAAGTAAACCTTGGTTGTGATTAGAGGACAAGGCCTGTTACACAACCACAGCATGCGTTTTAAACCGTTTAGTCACGTTTACTACAAAATGGTTCTTGTGGTTCAGTGGTCCGGCAAAATATGCAGACAACGACAGCAGAAACATTTCAAAGCATGACCTGGTGGTCAAAGCATGACCTGGTGGAAAATCTTCACTGTGTGGATCAGCTATAAGCAAATCAATATGGAAAACTAACTGTAAACATCTCATCCAGCTATTTGGGAAAAATGTCTGGTCAGGCACTCCTAATACTCAAATTATCATGAAATAAACAGCATTATTATTATTATTAACCAAATCCCTAGGCTAGGGGGTCCAAACTTTTTTCGAAGGGGGTCAGATTAGACTTCATCAAAATACCCGAGGACACCCGTTAACTTTGCGCTTTGTCTGTAGCCATGACCTTCGTAACCATCAGGTGAAAGGAAGAATTTCCATGTGTTGACCAGCAGGCACTACGTTCTAAGACAGAAGTTGTGGACCAGTTAACATCCATCCACAGGCCACATTTGGCCCTGGGGCTGGACTTTGTACACCCCTGTTCAAAACTAAACATGAACGGCGTTGCTGTTCATCACCTCATCCGTGCATCTCATAGCCTAATTATTCGCTGATCACTCCAGCTGATGCCGATTGATCACACTGCTTTATCTTACAGCAGATCTATAGTCATAAAGGTGGTGAAGTTGGCAAATTCAGGACTCTGACTTCAGGGCTGCCTGGTCAATTCCTTTAATCCTTCTGGTGAAGCTGCACAGTGTCAGCTGGCCTGACCATGCAAGGAAAGACCAACCAAGCCAAAATTTGGTGCAAATACAAGTCCAATGAACCTCATCAAAAGTTGTGGCCAAAGTTTAGTCCTGAACCTTTAAAACAAGCAGACCTTTGGGGCTTTTGAGTGAAACTATAAAAGAACACAACACTATAGATCAGCAACACACCTGAGTTTTATTATACTGCTGATCTACCTTGAATTACAGTCTTTGCAAGTAATAAAAGATGCATATTCAGAAGCAGTTTTAATAATTACAAACTGACTAGTGGCACAGTGGTTAGCACCGTCGCTTCACAGCAAGAAGGTTCCGGGTTCGAACCTCACAGCAGACAGAGGCCTTTCTGTGTGGAGTTTGCATGTTCTCCCCATGTCTGCATGGGATTCCCCCACGGTTCAAAGACATGCAGATTAGATAAAATACCCAGTCGCTGGGGTTGTACAAGATGGTGCATACTTCGTGCCGGTCCCAAGCCCGGATAGATTGGGGAGGGTTGTATCAGGAAGGGCATGCCAAATCAAATATGCGCAACAGATGCAGCCGCAAGGGGACACAAGCCAGCGGCTTCCTTCTTGTGCCGGTCCCAAGCCCGGATAAATGCAGAGGGTTGTGTCAGGAAGGGCATCCGACGTAAAACTTGTGCCAAATCAAACATGCGATCGAACTTGCAGTTGATTCGCTGTGGCGACCCCGGAAGGGAAAAGCCGAAAGGAGAAGAAGAAGATCCGCTGTGGTGACCCCTAACGGGAGCAGCCGAAAGAAGCAGACAAACTGACTGGAAGCATAGGATTTGATGTTAACTCTTTGCACAGAATCTTCATAATCGTAACGTGTTTAAATGTACTTGGAAAAACCCTTCTGAATTCTGCATCACTACATGTGAGGCTAATCAGCTCTTCTCCTGCCTGACCAAAATCCAGCACATTTGGATGTTTTCTTTTCAATACCTTCTAATTTCCATCAGACCATGCCCTCAGTCCAAACCAAACACTTGCCCAAGCAGAGTACAATGGAAAGAAAAGCTGGAAAAAGAGCAAGAGCACTTATCCATGCAATGAGTTCCTCCATCTTCATCTAAAACACCAGCTCTACCTGCTGCAAAGCAGGGAAAAAAAAAAAGATTCAGGACACTCACTGCATTTCTATGCAAATGTTTGCGTGCATGAGTTTGAATCCTGACAATGGCAGGAGACAGCAAAACTGGCCGTGCTCTCTGGGTAGGAGGGATGGAACATAAACCGTGTGAGCACTCATGCATGGGGAAGAGGGCAGATAGGACTTTTATCGGAGTTTAATGCTGCCATGATGCAGCATGAGCAACAATGACTGGCTTCATGTGTATGAGGAAGCACGATTAGCCTTCCCCCTCCCAGGTTGGTAGATATCATGATAGGGAGAGTTGGCTGGTGAGTGGAATTGGTCAAGAACAAGTTGCAAAAATCCAAAATAAAATCAACTGAATCCTTTTTCAAGTGTTTAAACAAACAAATATATACTTAAAAAGGGACTAGTGTCCTACCAAAAGCTACAGCCAATATTAAAGTCTTTTTAATGATTTGGAAAACAAAATACCGTCAAATACTGTAGTACCTACAATGTTTTTATTAAAATAAATAAATGTGTGATGTTTTGATCACATCAACAAAATATCATATTTGAGCTGGTGCACGATGCAAATTTCCTGCCGATTCTGACCGGACACGTCTGTATTACTACTGCAGGATGGTCAGGATGACTGACAGCAGCTCAGGAACACCGTCTTTGAGCATGTTTTTCTCCTCCGGCATGCTGTAACTTTAAGCAGAAAAATCACCAAGCAGTGCTGGACTCTGGACTTCCAAGACTGGAATTGATGACTACAGTTTAGCTTGATCACTGAATTTTTCATCAAGCTGGCAAAATTATAACAGGAAGGCTCGCTGTCCTGCTTGATCCATTTTAATCATGGAGGGAGGGCAGTCACGGCGATACCTCATAACATCAGCAATATGGGACTAACAAACCAAGCCCATACTGAAAAGAATATCTGGAGAAAGCTGAGTAATCAAAACTTGCATGTAAATAAAATAAAACATTAAATCTTCATAATGAGTTGACAGTATTCATTAAATGAGGCGATACTGCATTATAACTAGTCATAGGGTTATATGACAGCTGTGCACGCAGTTGTGCACTGTAACTGGCTCTGTAGTGCATTTGGTTCAGATTCATCAGCATTTTCACAGTCTAGACACAATCAGCTAGCTTGTCATGCAACTAAATTAAAGGATCCCGTTATAATAATTACTGGTGCAATCTCAAAACCACAAACATGCCAGCGTAGCCAATAATAATTTTTTTTTAAAAATAAGATTACATCTCCAGTTCTGAACAGTTATTTGGTAGTATTAAACATTTGATGAATATGCAAACTGAAAGCAATCAAATGACCTAAAATGTTCCTTCTAATCATAACAGATTACATTTATTTCACCTCTAACATTGCACGTCTCCGTCCTGCACTCAGCACCCAGGACGCTGAAATGCTCATTCATGCTTTTGTTACACTGTGACTTGATTACGGTCATGCTCTGTTCGTTGGTCTCCCAGCCAAAGCTTCAGTACATACAAAACGTTGCAGGTAAAGTCCTCACCTACACATCTCCTGTCTCCTCCAGAACCTCCACTGACTCCCCCGTTCTATTGCATTCAATATAAAATTCATCAATTTACAGTGAAAGCACACTCAGGTGTATAGCCATAGAATCTTATGGAACTACTTCAACCCAACTCTCCCATTCGCGGCCTGAGATTATCATCTTCTGGTCCGTTATCGGGCCCCCAAATTTAAATTAGCCACCATGGCTTCCAGGGTATTTCGAGTCACAACCCCCCTGACACTGTAGAATTCTCTCCCTCAGAGCCTTCATGATGGTACATCTCTTCTCAAACTGAAAACTTAAGTCTCACCTCTTCTCTCTCTGCTATCCGTCACTGACTGCTCATTCCTTTTCCATACTTTGAGCTAATCTAATGTCTTTATATCCATGTTGATTGTGATTTCGCTGTGCCTATCATCAGTAATGACTTAATTTTATTTTTTTTGTGGTCGTGCCATTACTCTGTGAAGCATCCTCTGGCTGGTGAAAGGTGCTATATAAATTAAACTTCTTGTCATGATTTACCACCAGTACTTGTGAGTACGCAAGTACGAGTAAACATGCTTATACCAACACGAGACAAAACATTCTGCAAAATAAAGCTGACATGGCTGAATCGGCTCACGGCGAGTCACTCTGGTTGACCTTATGTTCGGATATCTTCAGTCCAACCCTGTTCCTGAATACTTCCCCACTTCTTACTATTAGTTCACCAATAGACCTTTAAGTTTCACGTACAAACTGGCCGAATAACTATATATTCATATAGTTTCATACATATATTCATATGTACATTACAGTACATGCAACACTGGCGGGCATAAATGAAACTAGTGATGGTGAGACAGGAAGTCCTAACATTAATAAGAGGAAAATGGGCACAGTGTTTCATGATAAGAGGAAAAAAAGGTTAGAGATTTTACTTCAGACATCATCAGAAAAAAAAATCAAATCAGCAAATTCTTGAATTCATTTGAACCAGAATTATTTAAAAAGTAGATAAATTAAAGGAAGCTTTCTAAACCGATGTGCTATAGATGCAACGGAAAAACTGATTTGCTTTAAAGTGCACCTGAGGGCAAAAGTTAACACACCCTTAGGACAAAAGTGAAAGACAAGCCTGATTTAAAGCAAACGTGGGGAATCCCCAGTTTCAGTTCTTGCATTATATAAAAATAGTCAGATTGTGTGTTTCTTTAAATAAACCTTTTCTGAAAGCAATATAAATAACCCTGCACGTCTCCTCATTTGCAGCCATCAAGCTTTGGGATGACTTCAGCTTTAAAGTGCATATTCTGGACCAAACTCGTGGTTTTTTTTTTATATGAAAGTATGTCCCTTTACACACTCATCCAGAAAGGCAATTTTGCACAAGGCCATCTGTCTACAGCAGAAAAAAACAAAACCACAAAACACGTCTGGAAAAATCCCAAGGGAGTCTGGAGCCAGAATCGTGACGTCACCTGCGGAAGCGCCAGCAGGCTGCGTGAGCTTGCACAGTTTCAGTGCACAGCCTGTGTAGACCAAGCGCTCCCATTTCTCTCTCATTGTCCGGTCTTTTGGAAAACGATGAGTACTAATCCCATCATGATTGGTGTTGCTACACCCTCCTACGATGCATCTGTTAACCATTTTAATAATTACATGATAACGCTGAAGAAATTTGCAGAAAACCACCAGGTCGTTTAAACAAACCAGCGCTGACGTAGGATTCAGAAAGAGGCGTCCTGTATGTGACGTCACAAAAATCAATGTTTCCCAGGAAATCCAAATGGCAAGTTTTTTCAGAGGCGGACGAACTCGCATCAAATGGCTCGATTTCAACTGAATTTGCACAAGGTAAAAAAATTGCACAAAATGTGACAGATATTTTGATCGCGCTCCTGAATTTACCCATGATATGCACTTTAATATGTGCCTCTCTCCTCTTTGACATTTCTGTTTGAACTCACTCTCTCCAGTTCTTTTCCTCCTCAATGTTTGTTCACTCTTCTACACATCTGTCAGATGATGACAGATTGACTAACTTCTTCACATCATCTCAGGGAAAAAAAACCCTTCGCATTCGTCCTTTTCAAACCATCCTACTGCAGCACTCATTCTTTTTTGTGGACAATCTGTAAAACATTTTAAACTACATCACGGATGCAAATTTGTGCACTTAGTTGTGCAGACACATGTATGAATAAGTCGTGACCACAAACCAAACAGGTTTACCGCTTAACTGTCAAAAACAATTCCTCGTCTTTCAGTTCAAACACTGATAATTAGCACAAGGACACAAACGGTCATCAGATGGAGCTTTTCTTTGTTAAACTTTGCCTAAGGGACTAAAGGAGGCCAAATGCTCCATGATGGACAAGCCGCAGCTGTGATGCTGTGCCAACTGGCTCGGCTAAAAAAACCAAATAACATATCAAGATGCCTAAAAAAATTACACATATATACATATATTAAAGCCTGTATTTCATTGTTCATGTGTTGGCTAGCTGAAGCTTTAACAGGCCTATTTTTTCCCTCAGGACCTGTATTAATGTTACCAAGAGTGAACGAATGAATAAAAAAAGGCCGATTAATAAGTTGCGGATATGTGGGTGGCTAACTAACTAGCTAGCCAGCCAGCCATCTTCAGGTCAACTAAAGAAAATTGTCTAGGTTTATAAACATGGCGGATTATCACTAATCTTTAATTCAATAAGCATAACGAATGTTAGCTGACTAGCCTTGTCTTGTGTCGCAGTCTTTGAAACCGAGGGCCAAAGGATGATGCTACACATCTGACCAAGCTAGCTAGCTTAGCTTAGCTTAGCTAAACGGTTGAGATTAGCTTGCTACAGACAGTCCAAAGTTAGCAAGCTATAAAGTCATTCAGTCGCCTGTTTGTTCTTGCAAACCGAACTGATTATTACCTCAAGGTTAAAATAATAATTTAAAAAAAAACACCACAGGTTAGTTTTGTTACCGGTTTGGGAAAAAATATTACATCCAAACTTAGTGAATTGCCCACAGAGCTGGTTAAAGAAGGTCTGGGAATTGGCTGGCCTACAATGGGCGAGCTTCCGTTTAGCGACGTAGCTCCAGTTAGCTAGCTAGCCATAATAGCCAAGGGGACAATTGAGCTAGCTAGCTAGCAACAATACACACACGGACATTTTCGCTGACTTACCCCGATCACTACATTGTCTTCTCCTTGGAATTTAGGGATATATTTGTCCCCTCTTTCGACCTCGGCATTGTTTAGTGGCCTAAAGCGGCACATCACTTTGATGGTGCACTCCGCCGGGTCCGCCATCTTTCCCCCAGAGCTGATGGGGTGTCACAGTACAGCCGAGATCCTGCTCCAGGAGGAGGCCGCGCCCCGCCACGCTCTGTCTGTCTGTCTGTGCAATTTCACAATACAGACGCTTATTCACTGAGTGTGCTCAAATATATATATTTCTCTCTCTTTTCTTCCTGCTCGCCTCAGTGCCCCGCTGCTGCTGCTGCCATGGCGGGGTGTGTACCTGAGACCGCACGCAAACCTCAGACCCTTCAGCTCTCAGCGGCGGAGCTCGGATGCTCGGTGACGTCACTGCTGTGTCCCGAGGGGGCGGTTGCGTCTCATAACAACAATAAGGAAAGCGAATACAGTATTACACATCCGTGATTATCCTGTCTTATTGTTTTTACAACGATCATATCTTGGCTGCCAGTCGTGTTTTGACTTCAGATGGTTGTCAGTGGTATATATAAATCACTCGGCTTGTTCAGTGAGAGATCATCTGTGTGGCATGAGGCCTGGGCTGGCCACATCACTCATATGGGCACACATTAGTGATTCTTAACATACCGAAATTAGAAGAACTGTATTATATCATCATAAATTTAGAGCATTTAGGCATTTAGAGCCGCCAATTAGTCTTTGGCAGGGCGGTGGTGTAGTGGTTGGCACTGTGTTCCTGGGTTCAAGCCCAGTGGCCGACGAGGGCCTTTCTGTGTGGAGTTTGCATGTTCTTCACATGTCCGCATGGGTTTCCTCCGGGTGCTCTGGTTTCCCCCACAGTCCAAAGGTTAGGCTAATTGGTGGCTCCAAATTGACCGTAGGTGTGAATGTGAATGATTGCTTACCTCTATGTGTCAGTAGATTAGATTAGATTAATTCTCTAGCCGCTTTATCCTGTTCTACAGGGTTGCAGGCAAGCTGGAGCCTATCCCAGCTGACTACGGGCGAAAGGTGGGGTACACC
>JAOPUC010000006.1:39116400-39130142 GCA_027564185.1 Cephalocassis borneensis
GCCGGCCACGGGGATCGAACCCAGGACCTTCTTGCTGTGAGGCGACGGTGCTAACCACTACACCACCGTGCCGCCCTCATCTTAGCACTATAATTTCTAAATAGGTAACAAGGTGTTTAAAAATGTTTTGTAATTAAAATTTGATAGCTGTCTGAGAAGACTAGGAGATATGGCCTAATTAAATTAAATTTCTAATTAAATTGAAAAAATAATAATACAAAGCTTTCATCATCTAAAGGCAGAAGGTTGTTGAAAGGAGTTGAGTCTGTTGTTAAATTTATAAGGTCAAAACAACAAGACAGACATTTTCACAATGAAACCCATTCAGGGGAGATATAATATTTCAGCTTATTATTAATTACAACCCCAACTCCAAAAAAGGTGGGACACTGGGTAAAACATAAATTAAAACAGAGTGTGAATATTTGCAAATCATGAAATCCCTATATTTCATTGAAAATAGTATAAATACAACATATCGAATGTTGAAACTGAGAAATTTTATTGGTTTTGGAAAAAAAATGTGTTCATTTTGAATTTGATGTCAGCAAAACATGCCAGAAAAATAGGGGGCGGGGGCAATAAAAGACTGAGAATTTTGTTTAATGCTAAAAAAAATAAAATAATAATAATAATAATAATAATAATAATTATTATTATTATTATTATTATTATTATTATTATTATTATTTGGTTAATTGGCAACAGGTCAGTAAAATGATTGGGTATAAAAAGAGCGTCCCAGAGAGGTTGTTTGTCTACAGTATGCGTCAGCCCTGTGATAACCTGTGATAACCTGTTGATATCCAGGGTGACCCCGCCTCTCACCCATAGTCAGCTGGGAGAAGCTCTAGTCTCAGAAGTAAAGATGGGGAGGTATTCACCACTCTGTGAAAGACTGCATGGACAAACAGTGCAACAATTTAAGAATAACATTTCTCAATGTAAAATAACAAAGAATTTGGGAATCGCATCATTTATGTACATAATATAATTAATAGCATTACATAATATCCATCCATCCATCATCTGTAGCTGCTTATCCTGTTCTACAGGGTCACAAGCAAGCTGGAGCCTCTCCCAGCAGACTATGGGTGAGAGGCAGGGTACACCCTGGACGAGTCACCAGGTTATCACAGGGCTGACACATAGACAAACAACCATTCACATTGACACCTATGGTCAATTTAGAGCCACCAATTAACCTAACCTGCATGTATTTGGACTGTGGGGGAAACCAGAGCACCCGGAGGAAACCCACACAGAAAGGCCCTCGTCAACCTCTAGGCTCGAACCCCGGACCTTCTTGCTGTGAGGCAACAGGGCTAACCACTACACCACCATGTCACCCCACAAATGTAATAAGAAACCAATAAAGTATTCATAAATACATAAATTGTTGGTGTAGTGCTAACCACTACACCACCGTGCCACCATTATATAATATCATTAATAATAATAACAATAATAATAATAATAATTTTTATTTATAGAACACTTTTAACAATGCTCAAAGACACTTTACAAGGGGCAAGTCGATACAACATTAAAATCATACAGAATAAAGAAAAAAACATCAATAAAAACCATACAAAGAAGAATTAAAAGCAAAAACAAAATGAAGATGGCAAAACACAATCAAACATTAAAGACAGATTTAAAAAGGTGAGTCTTGAGCAATGATTTGAATGTGGTTAGGTTGGTGCAGTCACAGAAGGATTTGGGGAGTGAGTTCCAGAGGGTGGGGGCAGCAACTGAGAAGGCTCTATCCCCCCAGGTCCTGGGCTTGGACCTGAAAGGGGTGGGAAGGAGGTTGGCAAACAATTATCAGAGGCTGCAGGAAGGGGTGTATGGGTGGAGCAGGTCAGTCAAGTTGGAGGGGGCAAGATTATGGAGAGATTTGAAGGTGAGGAGAAGAAGTTTATATCGGATGCAGTAAGGGATGGGGAGCCAGTGAAGTTTCTGGAGGACAGGGGTGATATTGTTGTAAGAGCAGGTTTGAGTGAGAAGTTGAGCAGCAGAGTTTTGGACATATTGGAGTTTATTTAGAGCTTTAGAGGTGGATCTACAGAGAATACTGTTGCAGTAGTCCATACGGGAAGTGACAAAGGAGTGAATCAGAGTTTCAGCAGCTGAAATGGAGAGAAATGGGTGGAGACAGGCAATATTGAGGAGGTGGAAGAAAGCTGTTTTGGTTAACTGATTGATGTGGGGTTCAAATGTCAAGGTGGTGTCAAAAGTCATGCCAAGGTTGCGGATTTGAGGGGAGGGAGACAGAGTAGAGTTTTCAATAGTGATAGAGAGGTGGAGGGATTTTGTGAGGGATTTGGGGCCAATGCTGATCAGTTCTGATTTGTTGCAGTTTAGTTTGAGAAAGTTTTTTTTTTTCTTATCCAGAGTTTAATATCTATCAGACAATTGATGAGAATGGTGTAAGTGGGAGTGGAGATGGTTTTGGAGGAGATGTACAGTTGAATGTCATCAGCATAACAATGGAAGTGGAGATTATGGTGATGGATGATGTCACCAAGAGGAAGGAGGTAGAAGATGAAGAGGAGGGGACCAAGCACCGACCCTTGAGGGACACCGTGGGACAGGGGGGCAGTGGAGGAGGTACAGTTGTTGATCTTAATGAATTGTTGTCTGTCAGTGAGATCGGATTTAAACAAGGTGAGAGCAGTACGAGTGATATTGAGGGAGGATTGGAGATGGGAGAGAAGGATGGAGTGGTTGATGGTGTTGGAAGCTGCAGAGAGGTCGAGGAGGATGAGGATGTTGAACTGTCCAGAATCAAAGGAAAGGAGAAGATCATTGGTTACTTTGAGGAGGGCTTTTTCTGTGCTGTGTTTGGTGTGGAATCCAGATTGAAAAGTTTTATAGAGGTTATTGGATGAGAGATGAGTTTTCAGCTGGGCAGCAACGACACATTCTAACATTTTTGAAATGAAGAGGAGGTTGGAGATGGGCTGGAAATTATTGGGGAAGTTGGGCTCAAGTCCAGGTTTCTTGAGAATGTGTGTAACAGAGGCGAGTTTAAGAGGTGGGGGACAGAGCCGAAACAGAGGGAGATGTTGATGATTTTGGTGATGATGGGGGAAATGACAGGGAGGCAGTTCTTGAGGAGGGTGGATGGGATGGGGTCCAGGCAAGATGAGGAGTTCTTTGTTCCAGTGATGTATTTAGACAGTTCCAGAGTGGAATAGAGGGGAATTAAAAGATTCAGAGACATAATATAATTAAAATATTCAGAGAATCTGGAGAAATATCTGTATACAAGACAAGGCTGAAAACTGACATTGGATGTCTGTGATCTTCAGGCCCTCAAGTGACACTGCATTAAAAGTAGACACATGTCTGTAGTGGAAATCACTGTATGAGCTCAGGAACACTTCATTAAATCATTGTCTGTGAAAACAGTTCATTACTGCATCCACAAATGCAAGTTAAAACCATATATAAACAATATTCAGAAACACTGCCACCTTTGCTGGGCCTGAGCTCTTTTACGATGGACTGAGGCGAAGTGGAAAATTGTCTCGAGGTCTAATGAATAAAAAGTAGAAATTATTTTTAGAAAGCATGAACACCAGGTCCTCCAGGCTAAAGAGGAGAGGACATTTCAAAAGCCAGCATCTGTGATGGTATGAGGGTACGTTAGTGCACATGACATGGGTAGCTTGCACATCTGGGAAGGTCTCATTAATGCTTGAATGATATATACACATTTCAGAGCAATATGCTGCCATCCAGACAAATATTTTTCATGGAAGGCCTTCCTTCTTTCAGCAAGACAGTGCCAAACTGCTTTCTGCACACATTAAAACTGCATGGCTCTGCAGTAAAAGAGTCTGGGTGCTAAACTGGCCCACCTGCAGTCCAGACTGGTCTCCCATTTAAAACATTTGGCGCATTATGAGGTGCAAAATATGACATAGGAGACCCCGAACTGTTGAGCAACTGAAATTGTGCATCAGGAAAGAATGGGATGACATTTCTTTTTCAAAACTACAGCAAATGGTCTCCTCAGTTCCCAAACATTTACAGACTGTTGTTAACAGTAGAGGTAATGCAACACAGTGGTAAACATGCCCCAGTCCCAACTTTTTCAAAACGTGTTGCTGACATCAAATTAGAAATGAGCATATATTTTTCAGAAAACAATAAAATTTCTCAGTTTCAACATTTGATATGTTGCCTTTGTACTATTTTCAATGAAATATAGGGTTTCTATGATTTGCAAATTCTTGCATTGTGTTTTTATTTACAGTTTATACAGCATCCCAGCTTTTTTTGAAATTGGGGTTGTACATTGAGGCCATTTTGGGAAGTTGAAGCATACTTACTAACTTTTGTTGCCACAACAGAAATGTTGTGTTGGACTCTGCTCTCCCTGTCCAGAAGCTCATTCGTGGAGATGGTTCCTATTACAGGGTCAATGTCAAAGAAGCTATCGAGGTCACTTTTCCAGTCAATAGAATACCTATATAATTCAGGGGGGAAAAAATCATTACTCAAAGCAACTGGGTTCTATATGATTTGCATTATTTAGAAACATAAATTTTGTATCATGTTTGACTATAATTTCCAGCTTGAACATTTTAAGAAAATATTATTTTTCCATAAATTTTGCAAAAAGTCTTTGGCTGAGAGATGCAATATTATGTTACATAGTAATTTATACAACAATACTGGTCTGCTAATTTGATTAGACAAGCAGAGTTCTAAGAGAGCTTATATTTATATCACTCCTTTTGTCTGTGTTTGCCATGTAAAATTCCAATTCTAGTAACAGTCCTACTGAAGCCATAACTACAGTAGAGCTAGCAACATCATCATTGGACATGGCTAACAATACTTTTTTTTTTTCATGAATATAACTTCTGACAAAAAATATAAAAGCTCTGAACTTTTAAAATGATGAAAGCTCATCAGATGAAGATAAAAAGGAAGAAGGGAACCCAAGTTCACCAGATGTATTTTTAACAGGAAAGTACCATCGACAGTAGACATGGACAGCCAAGTCCATCTCTAAAAAGATGATGGACAACCTATCATCTCTAAAAAGTGAAGCCACCACAAGTCTAGTACCCCTGATGGCTGGCTGTATTACAATTTTTAGCACCACCTATCCCCATGAGTTTCAATAACAAAACAGATTTTTTTTCCCCATGTCACTTTTTTCATCTGAACTGTCTTTCCATCTACAGTGTCTAATTTGAACAGTTAGTTTTCCCAATGATATTATCTCCACATTTTTAATTTTCCCCTCAGAAATGAGTATTTTAAGTCATTATCGTACAAAGACTTGGATATACCATAGCATAAGAAGGTGTGGATACACTGTATGAAGTGATTTAAATGATTGACCAGCTATTGAAATCTACACAAAAGCCATTTGTTCATCAGTGAACGCATACAATAACATTATGATGGATCTTATAAGTAGGCTAGTTCATTTACAGTGCACTCGGAATAGCCATGTGTCCCAAATAATGAGTTATTAACTCACTGGTATGATGAATGGGTCATGATATTTACATCAATGTCAATTAATTTCCAGTTCATGCAATAAATGTCCTTCCTAGATGCATCTGTATTAATGAAATATATTCAGTTGAAACTATTAAGCTCTAAGCTCTCTGGATAGATGCAGTGAAGAGAATTTGAGAATGTGCCCATATTTGTCTGATTGTCTGGCTCTAAATTTGACAACATGATGGAAGTATTTTGGCATCATTACTATAGAAATGGAGGCAATGGAGCCAGGCCATCCATGTTTTCTAAAGTTGATGGAAAGTACACATCATTGTGAGTTAGCTTGCCAGCTACAGTACCCCATAGGCTATCAGTCAGTGACTGTGGCTTCTTCAGGATCTTTTTCCATTCATTGAGCAAAACTAAACAAATTATTAGGCCATATTGTGTCTGAAATGTAACTTACTTGATATGAATGTTTTATTTATAAAGCTGATGCATAAAAGCAATGTTATATTCTTCATTTGGCATTGGGTAGGCTAAGGATAATGAGACATGAGACTGAGTAGTATTTTGTGTTTCACTTCTCTGGTAGTGGGCATGTGCCATCCTTGACCACCATACAGTGGAATAGTAAGGCATCTCTTTCCCTCCACTAGCCTGGGGTGGTGCCTTGAGAGAGCACTCGCAACCTCTCACTCCCTCTGGTCAGGGTTATGACCAAAGATTGGACTTGACAGACTACATGCAGGAGACCACCACCTGGTGGTTCAATGGGCAGGAAGGCAGACCCAGCAAAGCATTTGTGAAGCGCGATCAGAGCACAGTGCAACATGTAGAACACTGTTAGCCATACACTGCATCCCGACCCAGCTCCAGCTGTCTTGATTCTGTCTTGCCCCTGGACCCAGTTAATTTGGGATGAGAGAGTGAAGCTGATGGCTGCGTAACTCTCCCTCACTCTAATCCAAGTCACCCGCAAGTCATGACTTCAAATTCAAGTCCTGTGGCGATGGCCAAGAGGTGAAGCAGCAGGTGTGGAAACACTGGAAGCTGTAGTCACGAACCTGCACATAGGCAGCCCAGGGCATAGGGTCACTCTCTGCTGGAATGAAGCAGCAGTGGAATTTAGCAACCTCTGGGGTGTCTGAGCAGTCCTGTTTAGAATTGCTCTGCTCACCTCCATGGAGGAAGGGGCTATAACCAGTCCCCCAAACATAGCCTGCTTCACCTCACACTAGCCAGCACACCGCAGTTGGTGGGAATCCCACTCAGTAGTCGAAATACAACAAATAAGAAGATGAATAGGAAAGTGAAGGTACTTAACCTTGGCATGTGGAATGTGTGCACTCTACTGGGGGTTGGACTTCCTAGCATTAACACTCTTCTGTAGAAAGCCAAAGCCAGATGGACTGATCATGTTGTCAGGATGTCAAACAGTTGACTGCCCAAACAGTTGTTATATGGAGAGCTGTGCCAAGGCAAGCATTCATCTAGGGGGCAAAAGAAATGCTTTCGGGACAATCTCAAAGTGTCCCTCAGGGCCCTAGAGGTCAATCTCGGCTCCTGGGAGTCACTTGCTCAGGATCATTCAGCATGGTGAGCAGGGCTCACCAGTGGTGCACGTGCAGTAGAGATGGAGTGCACTGCTGAGGCCCAGAGGAAACGAGCTGCATGGAAGGCTCAAACTATCGCCACCCCCACTACAGCACCTACCTACACATTCCCAACATGTGGGCATACCTTCAAAGCCTGGATTGGCCTCATCAGTCACCTCTGGACCCACACATGCCACCCACCTGGTCATCTTCAACCCCAAAGGATGAACATCATCATCAGTATTTTGTGGGGGCAGATTTTTTTTATTTTCTTTTTTTTTGCCAAAACCCCTGGAGTCAGCATAACAACTGAAAGTAACACAAAGGTGACAGTATCTGAAAGGGATAAATTTAGGTGGTCAATACACAACATATCCCTCCCCCTTACTTTTGAGGTTCCCTTAACAAAAGTAAAACATTTCATTGCCTCAGTATTTTCTTTATTTTCTTTCTGTTAACTGTGCACATATTAACATTTCTTAATTTGCAAAATGTTTCCACAATAGAACTTTTGCCTGAACTAGGGAAAGAAGGTAGACTACCTCATTTCCCAGTCTAAACCCTGGGGATTATTCTGCACCAACTTCATAGGTTAGTTTCTAGACTATAGTGATGGACTATCTGGTGGCTATCTGTCTCTTTTGGGATAAGTATGACCTGTGGGTAAGTCAGTCACATTGTCTCTTGCTGAGGACAATATGGGTCCTGGTCTGGGCATAATGATGCCTTAGATGGGTACCTGAGCTAGTGTAGGTGTGCCTGGAATGGCGTCCATTCCTGGAGTTTGCTTCTGGGGTGTGGAGCAGTGAAGTGTGGAGCAGTTGATCAATGTGTCTTCTCCAGATGAGATGGTTGCTGGTTTCTACTGTGTATGACACAGGACCTGTTTTTGCCACAACCATTGTGGGTATCCACCTTTCCCCTTTGGTATAGTTCCAGGTGAGAATTCTGTCTCCTGCTGTGAAGCTCTGTAACCTATCTTTTACCCATCTCTCCACCTGAGCTGTCTATTGAAGGTGCACAATCTCTCCTGTCTATAGAGGTCTCAGGAGGTCAAGATGAGTGGAAAGTTGTCTCTTGAACAGGGTCAAGGCAGGAGACAGCTTTGTTGTAGCATGAGGTGTATTACGGTATAACAAAAAGACATGACCACAACCTCAGGCCATTTGCTATGAGCATTGACTACAGTTAAAAATATGTGGTTCTCCAACAATCTAGCAAATTCTATGTTGATTCTTTGCCATGGTTCTTCAGGCCAGTCCCATGGATGTAATGGAGCCAACTGTGGGAGGTTTCTCAATTTCTGGCAGGCAGAACATGACTTTGCTTTCTTCTCTATAGCTGCATCCAGGCCTGCCCACTAGAATTAGCCACATCCATTTTTTTTTCCATTCACACCACACAGTGTCCAAGGTGGAGCTTGTCAAGTACTTTTTTTCTTGGTGGCAGTGGAACAATGATATGATGGCTTCATAATGGACATCCAGATTGGACTGAAAGCTCAGTCCCTCTCACAAGGTAAGGCTTTAAGCTTGGTATCATCTCTCCTCTCCTCCCACTTTTGCTGATGTCCATAACCTCAGATGAAACTCGATCAGTGTGTGTGAGTTTCTTTCCATGAGTCGAGGTTACTGGAGCAACAGGAACTTCCTTGAAGTAGAAGATCTCTGCTTGTGTTGGCTCAGTGTGCATGACAGGTCACAGGAACCTGAAAAGCCTGTCCTCATTTACATGCTGGTCAGCTTTCCTATAATTGATGTCATGCTGGTGGACAGGCAATAAGAGAGCTCATTGCTGCACACGACTGCAGCCAGTGACGGAATGCCAGTATGAGGACCAAAGATAGAGGTGAGTGATTGATGATCCATCAGTAGTGTAAATTTTCTGTTGAAGAGATATAAAAGGAATTTGTTCACTCCAGACACAATAGCCAGTGCTTCACGCTCAATCTGTGCATACCTGCTTCTGTCTTGCTCAGTCATTGATGCAAAGGTGATTGGTCTCTCTTCCCCTGATAGCAGGATGCATGACACTGCCACACGCATACCATAAGGTGAGGCATCACTTGCCAATTGAAATGTTAGTGTGGGGTTAAAGTGGAAGAGAGCTTAAGATTTAGAGAGGGCCATTTTGACTTCTTTGAAAGCTGATTCACATTTATCTGTCCAGTTCTATGTCCTGATTTTGTTTAAAAAGCTCATGCAGTGGCTTAAGCTTATTTGGCAAATTAGGTATGAACTTTGCATAGTATGTAAGCAGACCAAGGAATGATCTCAGCTGACTCACATTCTTCAGGGATGGGACCTCCAAAATAGCTTTCACCTTTGATGGTGCCTTGTGTAGTCCTGTATTGTTAATTACATGCCCTAGGTACTCAACAGAAGATTTGAAAAACTCAAACTCAGACTGCAGTTTTCCAGTCATTGTAGTGTTGCATCCAGGTTCCTTAAATGTGACTGTTTATCTGGTCCTGTAAAAAGCAAGTCATCCAAATAGCACTGGACCTCTGTTAGTCCACTTAGAATTTGGTCCATTACTCTTTGGAAACGTGCTGGAGCAAAAGTAATTTGAAAATGGAGCTTCTGGTGCCTGTACTGCCCTTTGTGCATTACTATAGTCAATAGTAAATATGACTCTGGATCCACATGCATCTGAAGATATGCTTGACATAAGTCTATCTTACTAAACTTCTGTCCTCCAGCCAAACCTGAAAAAAACGTCATCAGTGAAAGGTAAAGGGTACTATTTTCCAGTCAAGACAGGGTTCACAGTGACTTTGCAATCACTGCAGATCCTTAGACCCCCATCCTTTTTCATGACTGGAACAACTGGGGTAGCTCATTCACTTGTTCTCACTGGTTCCAATACTCCACTCTTCACTAATCTGTCTAATTTGGCCTATACCTTGGGTTTGATGGCATACAGAACAGGTCTAGCTTTTAGACATTTTGCTGTGCTTCTTGGTTCAGCTGTCAGCTTAACCATAATATACTTCATGCTGCCAAGCTCTCCATCAAAAATTGTGGAATATTTCTCCAAGAACTTCTGTGGGGGGCCAGTTTCTCCATCAGTGACTAGGAACACTTCTTGCCAATTCAGTCTGAGTTTTTTCCCAGCCATCTATGGCCTAACAGGGCTGGATGGTTTTCTTTAATGATGTACAGTGGAAGAATCATTTTCTGTTTGTCGTGTTCCATTGTTACATCCACAACTCCTAACACTGGAACAGCTTCACCAGTATGGGTCATTAATCTCAATATGGTCACTTGCACAGCTTTTCTTTATAAACAGCTTCTGATACCATGGATGTACCTGTATCCACTCGCATCTGCATTGCTTGGTTCTCCAACAGTGGTGTGACCCAGTATCCATCATCAGAGTCCCTGATAGACAGAATACACACTGTCACTATCACTTTCACAGTCACTCTGGTCATCCAGAGTAAGTGCCCTCATATTCACATGTTTCTTTTTCTGTCTCTGGAAGCCACTTTTCTTCATCTCAGTGTGCTGTTTATGTGTGTGGGTCTTTTTATTTTTACAGTCACATTCAATATGACATTGCTTACCACAGTTTCTGCAGTCTATATCCCTGCACCAGCACTCTGATGCCTGGTGCCCTGTTTTCCCATATTGGTAGCATAGCTTGTCAGCTGCTGCCTTATTCTTGGGCTGTAAAGACAATTGATGCACTTGGGTTGATGCACTTAGCTGCTGTGCTTCTCAGGCAGCCATCTCCATTGATGCACTTATCTCTATGGCCTTTTTAGTGTCAGGTCAGCTTCAGAAATTAGTCATTTCTAAATGGACACTACATAGACCACACTGCAATCTTTCACATATGATACTGAATGCCTGTCCAAATTCACAATGTTCAGATAATTCTTGTAGTGTGGCTATGAACTGTAAAACACCCTCTTCCTGGTTCTTTTTATGGAATCTGAATTGCTGTGATAATCATTGGTCTTGGGAAATAGTGATTTCCCAATATTTTCACTATATCCTCACCAGACATTCCTCCTAGTTTGTCAGGTTGCACTAGACTATGCAGTAAGTTGAATGTTTTTGCTCCCATAACACTCAAGAATGCTGGCATCAAAACAGCTCCTTTAATGTTGATAATGAGGGCAAAATACTTAAACATCTCAGTGTATGCCCTCTATTGTTCTGTTTTCTTCAAATGGTCCTATATTTCCAAACGGTGCAGCCATTTTCATGAAATATCTGTTATTTTCCTTTGATTTCAGCAATTATTTGTGCTAAATGCCTATGTTCACTTTTAGCTAGTTCTCTTTCTCTCTTGTGTTTGTTTCGTTTGACTTACTGTCCTAATGGCCTTTTTGTTGCCACCTTCTCCTTTTTAATTTCAGATCCCTTTTACCATGGAGATATCTCCCTCTCACAGAGCAGTGCTATCCTCTGTTCCAGTACTGTCTTATCTACACTGCAGTAGCTAGCTCCTAGCTATGCTAATTTATCCACTGCCTTGTGTTGTACCCGTACACCCGCAAGAAAAAAAAAAAGAACTTTCCACCTTTTAAACACAAAGTGGGAATGTACCTCATTGGACGTTTTGTTATATACTCCATTTAGTCTTGGGCAGGTGAAGAATGATGTTACATGAGACCAAGGAGTATTTCGCATTTGGACAGATGTATATATTTTGCCAAGAACCCCAGAATCAGTAAAACAATAACTGAAGGTCACATAAAAGTGAGAGTATTTAAAAAGGGACAAACTTAGGTTGTCAATACACAACAAGCAATATAACACATGCAATTGTACTGTTATGCTGAATATCAGCACAGCTGTGATTACCTGCAGCACTACATGGTAAGTCTGCAGCCTTGTCCCTGTGGCTGAATCACAGTTTTGCTCATGCAATACTGCTTAAATGAATAATGAGAAGCTCTAGTTCTACTTCCTTTCATTTTGAAACAACAGTGGTAGTTTCCTTCCATTTTAATGTGTTTTTTCTCCTTGACTTGGAAATAAGCAAAGCCATCACCTCAGGGCCAAGTGCTCATGTGTGTAGCCTATAAAAGACACACATTATGTTATATTTGTCCTCTTTCCTATTCCTGTCAATTAAGTGGATTCAAGCTGCTGAGTATAGTCTTTAACTTTTAAGCTAATCTTGTTAATGTTAAAATCTCCACTATCAAGCAGAGTGTGCTGATACAGATGACGATATTTCTAATATTTGATTTTTGCTGTTCTTGTGAAGAACAAGATATATGGCATATTTTTGAGTTTGGCATATACCAGAATATGTGCTATGTGGCTAGAATGTTATTATTTGTATGGGGTGCCAAGTGTCACTGGGCCCATTTTGTGGAAGAAATGCATTTTGTCATCACAAAATGCATTTCGTCCCTCACAAAATGCATTTCATCAGACAGAATGCATTTCATCCATGGAATGCAGTATGGTAGATCATGAAATGAATTTCGTCAATCACAGAATGCCTTTCATACATCACGAAATGCATTCCGTCCACACAAGACCTTTGATTGTGCCATTTTTCCAAATTATCTTTTTTACTGCATTCCGTGGACGAAATGCATTCCGTCCGACGAAATGCATTCCGTCAGACGACATGCATTCTGTGATTGACGAAATTAATTTCGTGATCTACCATACTGCATTCTGTGGATGAAATGCATTTCATGATGGACCAAATGCATTTCGTCCATCACAGAATGCATTTCGTCGGACGAAATTTCATCACGAAATGCATTTCGTCCGATGAAATACATTCTGTGGTGGACAAAATGCATTCTGTGATGGACGAAATGCATTTCCACGAAATGGGCCCGGTGACACTTGGCACCCCATACTTGACCAGTGTAAAATTTTGTCACAAGTTAAATAGAAATAACAGATAATCATATAAATGGCACCAATAATTTTGTTTCGCATTGTGTTGCTGATATGGTTGCAGATTTCTCCAAAAATATCAAGCCAATAAAAATTCAATTAATCAAATTATTAATTGATATCTTAATGCATTTCAAGTAGTAAAGACTTCTCTTCCTTTTTGTAGTCCTGTGCGTCTGGGCTGCTTAACTAAAACGCACGACTTGCTTTTCCGGACCACCCATGGAGCTTTTACAGCTGTGCACATGCTGCACACGTCGTTGGCTGCCTGCCTGAACAACACAGCCAATTTGGAATAAATATCAAACTTTGAAAAATGATCAAATCAAAAATATTTTGATAAGCATTGCAAATAAATAAGTCACAGTAGATTGCATTCTGTGGGATTTAAGGATTATGCCGAATGCTTATATGTTTTCCAAACCGGATTATTCGCTGATGGGATCTCATGAAAACTTTAGTTCAGTTGATTCTTATGATATACAGTATGATTCATTTCTGAATGATGTATAGATCTTCATAGGGACGATACCAACATCAGGTATTAATCCACTACTAAACACTTACTACTTAAAAAAAAACAACTCTCACATCCAATACTACATGATACTATGTGATGTAAGCCTAGTGTATGCTGTTGCTCAAGTGAACAGTGCTTTGGACGGTCACTCACCAGCCACTTTATTAGGAACACCCATCCACCTGCTGTTTTGTGCAGTTCTCTAATCAGCCGATCCCTCGACAGCAGCACAATGCATAAAATCATGCAGATACAAATCAAGAGCTTCAG
>JAOPUC010000006.1:39585601-39597831 GCA_027564185.1 Cephalocassis borneensis
AGTCTCACGCACAGCAAGTGCTAGGCCGAGGGGATAGTCAGCTGGTTGTAATAATCAGCTGGTTGCTATGCAATCACACAGACACACAATATCACAGCAACCCACAGCAAATAATGTTAATCAGAAAAACACAGCAAATGTTCACTGCACACAGTGTATACCATAAACCCAAAGAAACAAGTGAAATAAATACAACATGCAAAAGAAAACAACACACCACTTGGGTCAATGAATCACGTAAACACCACAGCAAGAAGTTCTACTTTTAACATCCCCCCCCTTTAATGGAGGTCGTCCCGATCACCTACTCAGAATGGTACCTAGCTGGAGGTACTCTGAGATTAGCTCGCTGGGAGTGATGTACACTGGGCTGATCTAACTCACCGGGCAAGGCCTAAGGGTCCTACTGGAGGGTCAGATGGATGAGACAGAGCTGGCCTCACTAAATTCGTAACTGGCTGTTGATTGGCACCTACCAACAATCTCAGTAGCCACCAGGTTGGAGGGGGCAAGGCATTTGTCTGAACAATCATCACAGGCCTAGGTTCATCTGGCACCTGGTTATTCTGTAACACATTCAAGGGACAAGGTTGAAGGTTATTATGATGTACTGTGCGAGTTGGTTGTTCTTTACCTTCTGGCTGAAATACATAGACTGGATGACCCTCTCGCAACTGTCTAACCACCACAAATGGCTCTGGTGCCCACTTCAAGTTCAACTTGCCTCTGGCCCTTCTACAAAAGTTATGAATCAGCACCCGCTCTCCTGGGAGCAAAGGTGCTAACTTGGCTCGCCTGTTGTATCTTGCCTGGTCCAGGTCCTGTCTGTGTTGGATTCGAGTCTGCACCATCTGGTAAGCATGGCTGAGGACCTCCTTATGCCTCTTCACCCATCCTGACAAGGTATGAGACCCCACCATGGGCTTCAGGCTGGTTGCCCAGTCAACAGGTAACCTGGCATGTCTCCCAAAGACCACATAGTGGGGGGGTCATCCCAGTAGTACTATGGGTGGTGGTGTTGTATGCCTGGACCAGAGCAGGCAGCTGATTCGACCACTGAGCTTGTTCGGCCTCGGTCAGGGAATTCAATAACCCCAACAGGGTCTGGTTAAATCTCTCATATGCACCATTCCCCTGTGGGTGATAGGCTGTAGTGTGGCTGATCTGACATCTGTAAAGCAGATAAAGCTCCCTCATCATAGATGACTCAAATGTTGCCCCCCGGTCAGTCAGGATTCTTTCTGGGCAGCCAAAGATCTGAATCAGGTGGCCATACAAGGCTTGGGCAGTCATGTTGGCAGACTGATCTCTAGTGGGCACTGGAAGAGCGTATTTGGAAAACAGGTCTGTCATTACTAAAATGTATGGGTATCTATCCTCAGGCTGCCCCAAAGAAAGGTAGTCGACCCCAACAACCTCAAATGGATAAGTAGTAGAAATAGACGCCAGAGGTGCCTTTACCTCTGTGCTGGCCTTTGCCAGGACACATTGAGGGCAGGTTGCTGTCCACTCCTTCACATCCTGCACCATCCTCGGCCAGTAGCAGCACTGGCGCAGGGTTGCCAGGATCTGCTCACCACTGGGATGTCCTATACTCTGATGGTAAGTCTCCCACACCTCTTTAGTAACCTGCTCAGGGATGGTGACTTGGAAAATCTCCAATCCAGACCCTGCCTCTCTATGCAGCCTCCCCAAAACACCATCTTGCAACACAATTTGGTCCCATTCTCAGCACAGGTGCTTCACATATGGGGGCAAAGGGTCACTCACCTCAGCTGGTGGTACTTGCTGTTCCTTCCACTGGCACATTTGGTTCAGGTCCGGATCTTGAGCCTGCCATTCCACCCAGGTCTCATTCTCCACCACCACATGGTCTGTCTGAGCTAGTGTCAGTTCCTGTGGGTTTGGCAGCCTGGACAAGGCATCTGCATTCCTGTTCTGGGTCCCTGGTCTATATTTGACTGTGTATTTAAAGTTCACCAGATGTGCCACCCAGCACTGCTCCACTGCACCCAGACGAGCCATGTCCAGGTGCACCAATGGGTTGTTATCTGTGAACACAGTGAACTCAGCACCATACAGGTAATCTTTAAACTTTTCAGTCACTGCCCATTTCAGGGCTAATAACTAACTTAAAGGAACTGTAATTTTGGTCATTTCACTCTGTTGGTTGCAGACTTCAACTGGCATATGCAATTACCCTTTCTTGACACCCCCCCCCGTACTTGGGCCAATACTGCCCCTAAACCTTCCAAACTGGCATCTGTATACAGTATAAATGGTTGGGAAAAGTCTGCATAAGCCAGGATCGGCGCACTAAGCAAGGCTTCCTTTAAATGTTCAAAAGCCTGCTGGCATTCTGGTGACCAATCAATGAAGGCAGCCTTTATATGGGTGGCAGTACCATGAGTCACTGCATTCAGGGGTTCTGCTATTTTCGAAAAAGCAGGTATAAATCTGCAATAATAGCCAGCAAAGCCAAGAAAGGATTTTACCTGTTTCACAGTCTGGGGGACCAGCCAATCCTTTACTGCTGCCATCTTAGCTGGGTCGGTGGCTACACCCTGCTCACTGATGACATGGCCAAGGTAGGTTACCTGATGCTGGAACAAACTGCACGTTTTAGGCTGTAATTTCAACCCATGATAATGGAGACATTGAAATACCTCTTCCAGGTGACACAAGTGCTATTTAAATAAGGAGAAAACACTACCACATCATCAAGGTAAATAAGCAATGAATCATTTATGAAGTTTCCTAGGCAATGCTACATTAATCTTTAGAAAGTAGCCGAAGCATTACATAATCCAAATGGCGTGTGTTTGAACTCATATAGGCCACAGGGAGTTGTGAAGGAAGTATTTTCTTTATCTAGAGGGCGCATCTCTACTTGCCAATAGCCACTCACTAAGTTTAATATGGAGTACCACTTAGCAGCTTTAAGTCCAGTCAATGACTCCTCAGTGTGTGGCAATGGATAAGCATCTTTAAGCGTGAGGGCATTTAACTTCCTATAGTCTACACAGAAGTACCAGCTCCCATCTTTTCTTAACAAGGACAATTGGAGCAGCCCAAGGGCTTGCGCACTCACTCACCACACCATTGTCCAGCATGCTCTGCAATAGGGATCTCAGCTCTGTAGAGACTAGGCGGCAATGGTCGGTATCTATCCTGGCTCGGGTGCTGACCCAGTCGGTATTTGATGCCCCACAACACCAGTACAGCCGAAGTCTTCATCATGACTGGAAAACACCTTCACCCAGTTCTGCAGCAGATTGGTCATTGCCCCCTGCTGAGTAGGAGTCAGTCCATCTCCCTGCAAGGAAAATACAGGATGTGGAACAATGGCATTTTCTCCTATGGCTCCCACTTGCCTCACCTCAACCTCTACGATGTCTGTCACCACACTGTGGATGACAAGCTCTCGTTCCCCTTGGATGTCAGTCGTGGTCACTTCAGTCACTTCTGCTAGTGGCTGTTTCTGAGGAACCTCCACAGAATAAGGGTTGGTATTGCATAGAAGACAAGGCACTCATCCATCCTGCAGCATGGTCACAATGCGAGCCACACACCATTCTTGGCCACTGTCAGACAGGGGTTCTACAATCACATTACAAAGCTGATTAGAAGCATGGTCAGATACCTGTGTCCACACAATCATCTCTGACTGGGATGGAATGATGACCGGTGTCTGTCATGGCAGCTTCGCTATGCCCTGAAAGAGGGTAAGTGGGGGTTTACTAGAAATTCTGTGACACGCTATGAATAATAAGCAATGAATCATTTATGAAGTTTCCTAGGCAACAGTGCATTAATCTTTGGAAAGTAGCCGGAGCATTACATAATCCAAATGGCATGCCTTTGAACTCATATAGACCACAGGGAGTTGTGAAGGCAGTCTTTTCTCTATCTAGAGGGTGCATCTCTACTTGCCAGTAGCCACTCATTAAGTCTAATGTGAAGTACCACTTAGCAGCTTTAAGTCCAGTCAACGACTCCTCAGTGTGTGGCAATGGATAAGCATCTTTATGCGTGAGGGCATTTAACTTCCTATAGTCTACGCAGAAGTGCCAGCTCCCATCTTTTTTCTTAACAAGGGCAATTGGAGCAGCCCAAGGGCTTGCACTCTTGCTCACCACACCATTGTCCAGCATGTTCTGCGATAGGGATCTCAGCTCTGTATAGAGACTAGGCGGCACTGGTCGGTATCTCTCCCGGCTCGGGGGTGCTGACCCAGTCGGTATTTGATGCCTCACAACACCAGTAAAGCCGAAGTCTTCATCATGACTGGAAAACACCTTCACCCAGTTCTGCAGCAGATTGGTCATCTCCCCCTGCTGAGCAGGAGTCAGCCCATCTCCCTGCAAGGAAAATACAGGATGTGGAACAATGGCATTTTCTCCTATGGCTCCCACTTGCCTCACCTCAACCTCCATGACTCAAGCCCATGCTTGACCCTCAATCAGTGGCATGGTGGTCTTAAAAGCAGTCAGGCCTGGGTGATTCCCTTGAGTGAGAGCAGACCAGACAGATTTAATAATGTTCATGCCAAGTATGCCCTTGTCTGGTCCCAAACAGTCATCATTGACAATAATCACAACCTTGCCAAGAACCTGTACACTTCCTACCCTACAGTTGACTAGCACATAGCCCATATAAGGGATCTTCAAACCATTGGCTGCACAAAGGGTCAGCCTCATCAATGTTGGTCAAGAAGGTGCCTTCAAGATACTTCTTAAACAAGCATTGGCTCAGCAAAGTGACCTGTGAACCAGTATCAAGCACAAAAGGTATTGCTTTTCCATTCATGTTTACACTAACAACAGGGCACTCACCTATCAAGGCAGACCGATGTTGTCCTATGGGCTCTTTATGCTGGGTAACTGCCCCCACTACTTGGCCCACAGCTGTAGAGGAACTTAAAAATCCCTCCACCCAGATGGTCTTTGAGGGCACCGGCATTGTACATGCCCAGCTTCACCACAATTCCGACAGATGGGACAGCCCTGCACATCCCACTGATAAATGGGTGCTACAGCCTGTTGTTGTCACATCTGGGCCACTGGCACTGGAGCCCCATAATGGTCTGGGGGCTGTGCGTGAGGCACCGGTAACAATTCTCTGCTGGTAAGATGGGCCTTTACTTCCTCCATTAGGCTAGCTGAAAGGACTTTCATTTGCTCCTTCATTTCTCCCATCAGTCCCTGCTGTAGTTCTACCCATATTTGGCTCTTTAGTAGCTAAAGGTCAGCTATAGTATCTTGGGGGGTTGAGGCTGTGATCCTCTGAGAAAGGACGGCATCTTCTCCCTCCTGCATCTCATGCTCCAAGGCCCATGCTTCTTTACAAACAGCAGCAAATGTCATATGTACGTCCCGCCACATCTGTCTGCTCAACTCTTGTTTAACAGGTCCAGCGCACAAGCCTACCATCAGCTGGTCAAGTAGGAGGTCATCCCCCTCTTCGGTGCCACCAGCATCTCGTTCTCAGCATCTAAAAAGAGTTCTCGTAGCCTTAATATAAAAGCATTTACATTTTCTTTTGTTCGTTGTCTACAATAAAAAAAGTGCCCTTAGCTGTGCCTTAATAGCTGGTTTAAAATACAGTTTTTGTAATATGTCTAATACTTTTTCTCTCCAGTGTTCTTATTTCCAGGTTCCACAAGCTGCAGCTCCCGCTTGGCCTCCCCTTCTAAAGCACCCAACAGGAAGTCTGCCTGCTGTAGTGCATTCAGTCCTTGGGCCCTCAGCATGGCCTCCACATGACCCCTCCATTCTTCAAACTTTGTTTTATCCCCATCAAATTTTGGAACCCAAACTGCCCCCATAAACCATGGCATAAAAAACTGAGCTGCAATAGCTGGATTACTGTTTCCATTTTCCAACAGTGGAGCTGGTGTCCTGCTGGCTACACCACTTTTCTAACATCACACAAAGGTTGAGGTTCATAACAGCATAAAAGGAATCCACAGTTGGAGAATGGAGGGCAGTTTTACAAATTTATTTAAATTACACAAACACACACAAACACTCATAAAATGTGCACAAAAATAGTCCATAAAAAATATTCAATCCATTAGCATGGCAGGGGGATAACAATAAAACAGACACCATCCAATGGAAAAATCTACACATAAAAGTTCAAGTCCATTTAGTTCAGCATGGGGTTGGGAGAGCCTAGTTGTCTTGTTATTGCAGGCGAGCTTCAATCACTCCAAAACACTATGGGCAAACAATGAAAGACTGTCAGGGCTACACCCCACTGGACATTATATTATACAAACACACATGCAGACTAATCAACTTTCCTTTACTTATCTTTAGTGAGTGTTGAGTCATACTCTGCATTCAGCCACTGTCATCTTGCTTCCATAGGCTTGTTCCTCCTAAACAGGCCGAGCAACTTCAGCTTGCCTTGGACCAAACTTCATGCCAGGCTCTGTCGAATCATATTACTTTCACAGGCTCACTGCACACAGCCACAGCACTAGGGGAAAAAAAGTTCCTCAATTGCAGGCACAAATAACAACGTAACACAACACTTACACCCCAGTATCGGCAGGTGAACTTTCCTTTACTTATCTTTAGTATGCATTGGATCAAGACTCCAGGTCCAGGTTCTCACGATGAAGCACTCTGCTCCAGCCCTTTGTCTCTCCTTCCGTCCTACCTGCATGTGTCCTTTTTTATTGTGTCTCTGAGTCTGCTCCTCCTACACCGTCTCAATCTGTGGTACACACCTGTCCATCAATTAACAATCAAGCAGTCTTACATGCAGCAAGTGCTAGGCTGAGGGGATAGTCAGCTGGTTGTAATAATCAGCTGGTTGTTATGCAATCACACAAATGCACAATTACACGCACACAATATCACAGCAAACCACAGCAAATAATGTTAATCAGAAAACACAGCAAATTTCACTGCACACAGTGTATACCATAAACCCAGAGAAACAAATTAAATAAACACAACATGCAAAAGAAAACAACACACCATTTGGGTCAATGAATCACAAACACCACAGCAAGTTGTTCAACTTTTAACAAATATATCACCAACTTTACTCCATTCACTTTCACTCTGACCATAGTCATCCTACCCTCCATTATATGTTTGATATCCATGAGTCGGACGTGTGGTGCCAAATGGCTACTCCTGCCTGTGCTATACTCATGCCATTGTACACAACACATCAGCCCTTCAACACACAATCTTCAAAACAGATTACACCCTCACCTCTTATATGGGTCTCCTGCATACACACGATATCCTGTACTAAATTCTTACATTGTGTTACACAATCCGCTAACTTACTCTTGCACTTACAAGTGTGAACATTTATTATTCCAAGATGAAACAAATGGTGTGTCTGCTTTGGTACTATTTTTTTTTTATGTTATTCATTTGATCAAAGTAATATCAAAATATATCAGAAATATATCAAAATATATAAAAAAATCAGAAAAACAAAGAATCAGAAAAACACCATCAAAAAAATGCCTTTTATAACTTGTATCTCCAGCCTGAAGAGGCTACTTCACAGCCTGGTGCCAGAGCTCCATTTAATCACCCAGTCACAAGATCGGGTTCCCCTGGGTGTACAGTACCTGTCCTAATGACGGAGGTGGAACTGGCTTGAGTGTGAGAGGTGATTAGACTTACTTATAAATTCACTTATTCACTTATAAATGCCTTGTAAGCATAGCAGTAAACTGAGAGTTATGCATCACACAATTTACACCCCCATGTGTACCACACATATCTGTAGGAGAGTGCAACATTAGGCTGGAGGTTTTGACCATTGAGTACTCTCACTTGGTCAAAAGCGTGCCTCAGGTTTTCATCTCATGATGGGTCCAAGGGGAAGTTGCAAAAGGAAATCCAGAAAGGAAATCTCTGTGGACAGTGGAGGGGCAGAGCCCTCCCCCCTCTGTATCCCCCTGATGCAGAGCTGATGCAGATGGCCCTGTGACCACCTCCCCAAATAATACTGCATCAGACCAGAATCCCCCCTGAGTTTCACTGCTGCAAGGCCCATCCAAAAATAAATGCTTTACGAATATTTTAAACCCCAACCAATTTGTCCCCAGGACTAGTGGATGGGTGAGGTGAGGACTAACTGCTGCCTCCACACTATGCTTTTCTCCCATAAATTGAATAATGATGTGTATCTGTGGATATTTGTGAAAGTCCCTGTGTATACACCTTATCACCAATTGTGCATTTCCTATTATGCTGCATGGAATCTGGCTCTGATGAACCATAGTATGATTACAAATGGAGCTCACCAAGGCCTGACATGTACCCCCTTGAATACTCACTGCCACTCTATATATTCATGCTTGATTGGGGGAAGCCTGAGGTGCATCAGGAATTCTTGCCTCCTTAAGTGGATGCTGATCCCAGAAATTGCCTGCTTTCCTGCCTCACCTGCAGACCTGCCTGGGCTTTGTCCCAGTCCTGGTGGCCATGGATGGTTCCACCTGTAGAGAGACACAGAGGCCGTTAGTGGCAGAACTGGCATGGAGGCACAAAACGGTGAGGGAAAGTGGGAAGGGACATGAATTTGGGAAGTGGGCTTTGGGGGAATTGGCCTCCCTTTCCATTGTGTGTGGATAGGGGAGGGGAGAGAAGGAAAAAAAGAGAGTAAAGGGGTGGGAGCACCTGTTCCTAGAATCTCTGCCAAATGGTCCTCTGTCAGCCAGACCACATCCTCCAGTGACACCATGTGTTGGCATTGAACCCAGGCTGACATTCCTCCTGGCAGTTGAACAATGAACTGCTCCTGTACTACTTGGTCAATGATGTCCTTCGCATTGCACTCATCAATCAGCAACCACCACTGGCAGGTATCTTGGAGCTGTTGGGTGAAGGCAAACTAGTGGTTGCTGTCATTGTATGCCAGTGTGCAAAAGCACTGGCAATGTTGTCCCAGGATGTGGCTGACCCACTGCAGAATAGCTGACTTCAAGGTCAGATACTCCAGCAGGTTGGTGGCTGGAAACTGTTGGGCTGTGAGCTGAGCTTCTCTGGACAGGAGTGGCAATAGGCGGACCACCCACTGTGAGACTGGCCATGAGTGATTCATGAGCTATGAGTGATTCAGTGATGCATTCAAATAGCTCCACAAAAGCGTCCAGGTCATCCTGTAGACCCATCTTGAGGAGCAGAATGTGTGGTTTGGCTGCAGCATCCACTGTAGTGCCTACTGGCATACCCACTAGCTGGACCAGGCTCCAGATCACCTGCTGGACCTCTGACTGTGCCTAGAGCAGAGCCTGGAAGCACTGCTCCTGCTGTGTGCACAGTGTGATAAGGGCCTGATATTGAGCATGGTGGTTGCTGATGAGGGTCTGGAAGATCTTGATGACTGTTGTAGACTCCATGATGGCACTTTTTCCTCAATCCCAGGTTTCAGCATCAGCATAACACTCTTGCAGCTCAGGAAATCAGGAAATGGGAAACAGCTCAAGGTGTGCTTTATCTTAGTCTACTTTTCAGTGACTATTTTCACTCTCTGCATGTTAAACATGCACACAGCATTGGGTTGCTTAGCGCTCTCTTCCTACTTACTGGCTTCTCTCTACAAGAACATAAGCAGCACAAAAAATAAATTGCAAGTAATCAAACATGGGTGAAACTCATATGTTACCTTCCAATCCAACCTGACTTCTTGCCACCCACAGCTGTTGCTCGATCACATCTGCACTGCTACTCTTTTTTCACTCTTTACCTCTTTGGCTTTATGCTCTTCTGTCCAATGGAAAACATTACCCTGATGTGGCTTTCAGTCTATTCAAAATAAATTCAGATATAGTTTGAATGTAGGCTAGGACCCAGGGTAATTTTACAATATTTGTCAAATGCAGGTTTTCTAATACAGTTAACACGACAAGTGCTAAGGATGTACACTTTTGTCAGTTAGAGGTAGCTAAGGGTAACCATTTCAGAAGTGTAAAAAATAACAAAAGTGATGTCCCATGCTATGGTATGTTTTGGTCCCATCCCAGAATGATATGGTGATGTAGCTTACAGTATCTTGTGGTTGCTGAATTGTTGGCTATTCACATTGATGCTACAAAAACAATGTGGCCTTATAGATAATAGAACTAATAAAACATTTGAGGGAAAGAACCTGGCCTTTTAAGGTGGAACAGTGTCCATCCTACTTGGGAAGATTCTGCTCTCATTTATTTTAAAATAGTTCATAGTCTTATAACTAGTAATATTTAATTAGTGATAATTCAGAGTAGCAGCCAGGCAGCAAACAAAAAGGGTAAACCCAATGCACATCCAACACTTTTGATCCCAACCAGCATCTGTGAAATATTTTATCTCTTAGCTTGAAAGTGCTTATTGCAAATGAAATTATAACTGACCAGAGATTTAATGTGTGATGTAAGCAAACCTCTGGTCTTGTATGACCTGCCATGCCTACTTAGATCAAAAGATGCAGGCTATTTGTTGGTGCCTCAAATAGTGAAAGCTACAGCAGGAACAGAGCCTTCTCTTACAAAGCCCTACAATTATGGAACAGCTTTCCAAGTACCGTTCAGGACTCAGACACCATCTCAGTGTTTAAGTCTAGGCTGAAAACATTTTTTGAGTCAAGACTTTTCTTAATAGAAAAGTCTTCTTATTAGGTAAAGGAGCAGATCTGGAAGTCTCTCTGGCATAGTGTTTTGGTAAACTGGGATGTATAGATGCTAAACCCCACCCACCCACCCACCACCACATACACACTCACATGTTCACTCAGGTTTGTTGATGGTAGAGTGGCTGGCCACTTTATGTCCCAGGGTGTCCTTATTTCTGTTTTACCTTCTGGCTCTTCCTTTTAGTCTTGCTGGAGTCCCTGCTTGCACTCAGTGAATAATGCACACTACTCTTAACCATTAGGTGACAATGGACATACCTAACCATTTGTATTGTTTTCTCTCTCTCTCTGTCTCTGTTGAGTTACACGCATCAGTCCTAATATACCAGTGATGCTGGTCACCCCTGCTCTTTGGACCTGCCTGATCCATCATGATGCTCTACTTCTGGAGTCTTCATCACTTCTCTCATATGAGGATGGCCCCATATGTATAACCCCTCATCCATCCAGATAATCCATCCTGATGCTCTACTTCTGGCTGAGGTTTTCATCAATTTGCTTCGGTGGAAGATGGCCCCATATGGACAGTCTAAAGATACACTTAGAAGATGGCTCGGGACACTTACAGTTTTGCTGTGATTGCTTAGGACTACAGTTGCCATGATTACTTTAGGACTGCAGCTGTCATAAACACTCTTGCATTCAAGTCACAATCAATGAAAAATTGATAACTTCAACAAAATAGACTTCATGTTAAAACGATAATGAATTTCCTGGTTACACTGTTGCACTTTTTGACCATAAAGGACACAGATAAGCAAGGTATTTATTATTATGCTATCTGTTATCACCCAAATGAGGATGGGTTCCCTTTTGAGTCAGGTTCCTCTCAAGGTTTCTTTCTCATACTATCTCAGGAAGTTTTTCTTTGCCACCATCGCCTCAGGCTTGCTCATTTGGGATACATTTATTACTTCTTATGTTTAAAATCTTTCTTTTTCTGTAAACCTGCTTTGTGATAATGTCTATTGTTAAAAGCACTATACAAATAAATTGACTTGGCTTTAATGTACTATAAACTATGGAATGTAGATTTAATGCATAATGTAGGAGAAACTATACCAAATGAGTCCATAGCTATAACTGAAGTCCTCAAGTAATTTGTTGAGGGTGTGTGTGTGTGTGTGTGTGTGTGTGTGTGGGGGGGTATTTCTGGACTTTACCCAGAATTTTGGATAGGAATTTAACTTTTTGAACATTATTATTTAATTAATACCACTGAGTTACAAAGAAGCCTATATGATAACTTGTGACCTCAGTATTATGAGGGTCTATCAAAAGGTTTTGGTGCAATATTTAAATAAATAAATAAATAAATAAATACAACCCCGATTCCAAAAAAGCTGGGACAAAGTACAAATTTAAAATAAAAATGGAATGCTGTCATGGTCCTACCTGTGAGCTTCTCTCTTCAGGTACATCTCCACTCAGCTTTACTGACCATGCCCACACCCACTTCCTCTTATTTATTTACAGTGGCTGTCATTGGCTGTTACTGATCACCTGTTTCCCCCCTGTGTGTATTTAAGCTGCAGTCCTCCCAAGCTTCTGTGTCAGATCGTCTGCAACTCTCA
>JAOPUC010000006.1:40841672-40852498 GCA_027564185.1 Cephalocassis borneensis
TAACACCTATCCTGTTTTAATGAGAGTCAACCCACAATCAATGAAGTCAAATCAGTCTTAGTTGAGCAAGTCGGTGACGGTATTTCTTACTTTCACCGTAAATGTTTATTTATATGACTTTGGTCTATAGCTGTCAAAGGCCTCGGCCTTAAAACCGGTTCTCGCAGTGACCTCATGCACTCAGGGCTGGCTGGCTCAGCGGGGCAGCTCCAATGCCAACTTTGCAGTCGATTTTAACTCTCAAAAAAACAAATTTATTCCCATTTATGCAGCATACAAGAGTCAAGGATGGAGATGTTATCCACTCAGAAATGTATTTAAAAAATAAAGGTTCTGCGTATCTCCTTTAAATAGAAACCGCAATTACCCTAACCCATAACTACATCATCGCTTGTTCACCGCAATGCATTATGGGCAATACCCGGGGTCAGCTCCGCTATACTGTTTACTTTCGCCTCTGTTAAACACTACATTGTTCTGTCTAAACGGTTTTAACCATGTGGCCTAAAGTGAATTGCCGTGTGCCTTACTGTCTCCCCACAACAAAAAGAACACCTCATTTGAGCTTTTAATCAGCTGCCAGTCGAGAAGAAAGAAATGGAGAAGTTTGGTGGGAAAAAGCCGTACTTAAACTGCGATTCAGCAATATTTCCATGGTCTGCCAAACGGCCTTTGGTTATAGAAGATAACAATCGACACTGTTCATCGTCTGAAACTAGCAATATTCCAAAGCTTGTAAAACACAGAAGCGTTCTTCGGCCTTTGCCTCTCAACCTGCCGAAGCACTCATCAGTTGAACGAGTCCGTCGGACCGATAAAACTCCCAAACCACAAAGCGTCCTCTTTTGGGTGTGTATAATGTTCAGTGCACCTCACTAGCGGCGTTTATTGAAGAAAATGCATTTATACTGAACATGACACGGCAGATCAGCGGGTTTCCAAATATTTTTTTTTGGCTTTTGTAATGTTTCCTGATATCAAGTTTTATTTAACTAAATCACTCATTTATCACTCAGACTATTATTCACCCATGAATCCCCCGTGAGAGAGCTGCTCCGCAACAATTCCCAAGATTCAGATAGATTTCTCAATAAAGTTTAGCTGGTGCTCAAAAATACGTCCTCAGAAATCAGACTTTCTGAGATTTGATGTTGTTGTACAGTGTGGTAGACTCGGTCTCAACTCTTACCTTCTCACCAAGCTTGATTTGGATTCCGATTTTCCTGCTGTAAACCCTCGACATGTTATCCACCTCTTTAAATCACCAATGTCATTGTCTTCCAAGACCGAGCACGGCAAAATCGCTCCTCTTACATCGCGCTCATGTAAAATTAATACGACAGCCGTCATATCGCTCAACTCCCGACCCCGGCTATCCCCCACAATGTATTGGCAAACGTAGTTATGCTTGGGGGCTGTCGGTTATAGGTGTGTGTGTGTGTGTGTGTTTTAAAGGCAGCACAGCACTGAGTCTGTAAAATAAATCTCAGAGCTGCTCTCTAGTGGATGGAGAAGAGAAGGTGGTTGTAGCGGAGGCGTGGTTGAGATCTCACCACTGTTCACTTTGGGTGTGTTAGAAGTGAGGAATGTAATACAACAGTGCATTTAAGCACTCCTTAGATTGTATTTCACTAAAAGCACACCCTTAAGCATTTTATTACACAGCAACTTTGGACGATTATACAGTTTTATGTCTTTTATTTGATTAGAGTTGCTTTTAATGTTGACACATCAAGTTAACGCTTTCCTTAAAGTGTAACTTCACCCCCCAGTGCTGTGTCCAACTCCGATGACTGTAATTTTGAGAAATGCTGGAAAGGGGCTGAGAGGAGGGGAGGGGTGTGGATGTGTGAGGCAGGAGTTGCTGTGAGTCTCAGTCAGTGTATATTTGGAAATGAAACATGGTTTAACAGACTCCCATTCAAGGGTGAGGGCTGGGGAGAGGTGGGCCACCCACGTCTGATTAGAGGGTATAAACATTTGTTTGTTTTCTTTAAATACATTTCATCATGTAGAGAAGTACCAAATGGTTGACTACAGTATACGTTTGCATCGACCTTGCAAGGTTCAGGATGATTTTAACCAGTAGGTGGTGTTTTGAATAATTGTCAACTCATTATTATTATTATTATTTTTTAAATATAAATTTGGTAAGAAATTCAATATGTAAACCCAGTGGTGGTTCTCGCTTGTATGGCATCCTGGTGCTCTCCTCATATCTACTTCTGCAGAGAGAGAACAGACAGTGGCTTGCCTAGTTCACAAGCTAGGATCAGGGAGTCCACTCCAACGAGGTTAATGGACCCACAAATTTGCATGATATCATTGATTTCTTCTTCTGATATGACGTGCAAATGAGTGATAGGAAACCAATCACGGAAATGTCACAGTCCCCCTTTTTTTTTTTTTTAAATGTGCGGGCACTCCATGCCGCCCCTAGCAAAATGCCACCCTGGGTAGCTGTCCATGTCGCCATACCTAAATCTGCCACTGTTAACACCAGCATTGATGTGTTTCATCACAGGACAGTCATATCATTTAGTTTACAGCTCAAAAACCACTTAAGTGTGCAGTACCTCTTTAAGAATTTATATAATATCTGCTCTAAAAGCAGTGCAGCTGCAAATCACAGGTTTATGTTAATTGCTCATTCTAATACATTAGTGTTCTGCCTCCGCTCCTAAGTGTTGATATGGTGAAGGTTTCTTTGAGGAGATGTTTTTTAAAAATGTATAGAAGGAGTCTCCAGTGTCAGTGATTTGTAACGGTTAGTAGGTTTTCCAGTAAGGGAGAGTCTTCAGGAACTTTATGCTAAACATGAGAAAAGTGATAACATGATGTGGCTTTTTAATAAATGGAAAATTGTAACTGTTGGCAAATCGCTGTGGTATAACAGAAATGTAACACTTTGGAGAATGCTGTTATGAGAAATAATCCCTGTGTCCGAAATCGCTCACTATATAGTGAGGACGCCATTTTGTAGTGCTTTCCGAATGTATAGTGAGAATTATTTACACCCTATATAGTGCACTCAAAGTGTCCCACAATGCATCACGAAAAGTAGTGTACAACCAATGGTCACTAACCAAAGCAGTATATCCCATCATGCATTGTGGTCGTGCTGAAAATGAAATCAAAAACCTCAAATTTGATTTAATAAAAGACAGCGGCAAAGAAGAAAATATTCAGCCTTGATTTAAAAAAAAACCCTGAAAGATGCAGGTATTTTGTATTGATTAATGTGGGAAATGCGCTCAGTATAATATGGATTTATCACAAAAATACACGCATGTATTTATTATTTTGAAAACCAACCAGCTGACTGATCTGGCACGTTTTAATTGTGCGACGGTAATGACGTAAATAACGGTGCGACGGAGTAGTGTCCGAAAGCGTTTTTACATTTTATCAATGAGCTCACTATATAGTCCTCTATATAGTAATTCCCTCTGTGGGGAGTTGTGAATGAGTGAGTGAGTATCAGACACAGGGAATCGATAACATTTTTTGATGATTCTTTTCCTAGAACAGCAAGCCCTGCTGGTTGGTGTTTTTTTTTTTCTTTCCTTACCGAATCAACACCTTCCAACCAATCAGGATTGAGGATTCAACAATGCGGTTTAACTAAAATGTAAAAAGGGCGTTGTACTGACTGACTGTCACGCGATATTGTATTTGGCTGTGTACATGACAACTAGTGGATCTGCTGTGTGATGCTCAAGCAGTGTTCAGTGGTGTGATTGTCATTGTGAGATATGATCTGACTTTGCTTTTGTGCAGGTGAAGGAGGAAACAGTTGAGGAAGCCAAACCGGCGTCACCGAGTCCCACCCCATCCAGCGCTTCCTCCACTGCATCAATCCCTGCTGAGACAGCCAGCAGTCCCCCCTCACAGGTAAGTGTCTCTCTTTTTCACACACACACAAAACCGTCCTCATCATTGTCATCACAGCACACTGTTTTGCAAATGTTGACTGTTAGATACAGCAACATCACATCACGTTGTCCATCATGTGATGTTAATGCTGCCGTGTGTAACAGGAGAAGGCAGTGGAGAAGACGAGTGCAAACGCAGCCTCATCGCTGGATCTCAACATTTCCCTGCAGCAGGCGAAAGAGCGCGCGCACCAGAAACGCTCCAACAAGAGAGCGCCACCTATGGACTGGAGCAAGAGGAGCGAGGTGTTCAGCAATCTGTAAAGCAGCAGCTTTCTCCACCACTATCACACTTCTTTTTGTTTCCTTTATTTATAAAGTTCACACTTCTTCTGGCTCACTCATGAGGCCAGAGCGTTAACACTGTTAAGCAGAAGGGATGCATGAAAAAGCAACTTTTCCTGAATTAATAAGGTGTGAAATCGCATTTTAGAATTAATTGCTGGATATATATATATATATTTTTTGGTTCCCTAATTTCTGTTAGTCTCATCCATCCAACCCAACACACACGTGTGCATGCGCGCGCGCACACCCCTCAAATGTACATTTAAAGCCAGTGTTATTTTGTCACTTGTGGTTTTATTGAACGTTACAGAGATTTTATTGAACTGATAATCAGATTTGTGATTTGATATTACTTTATGTACAGTATAGATGTAATTAATGCACAGTTCCTTTCGTGTCCACGCTGTTCATAACGGTGTTTATTAGCACCACTGACTGTTATACTGTACATGCATTGAAATAACTCAATGTTCAGAGAAATCTTAACCCCTTAATATTACTGTTAAGAATAGCAGTTTTTAAAGCTGTGTGGTGTGAAAGCTTCCTCTCTGTGATCTAGTCAGAAAGGCTTTTTTTTTTATTTAGAGCTATAAATCAAATTATATAGGGAAATCCCTGGAACTGAGCTATACACTCTAACATGGAACATGTGGTTAATTTTCTGACTGAAGGAAGAAAAGCACTTTTTTTTTAAAAAATAAGATTTATGTAAATTAGTTTTAATGATCTAATCACATTCATACTCTATCATGCATAGCAATAGAGCACATTGTACTTCTGATGAAAGAGTTTAGAGTTGGGGTTTTTGTTTGTTTAAAGCAGTGTCATTGTTTTAATTTTTATTATGGTTGCAAGTTATGTTCCGTTTAGAATTGTTAGTTTGATTTAGAGAAATGAAAGGACTTATGAACATTCCTCAGAAGAAAACCACTGTCTTTAGCAGCTTTAGCTGAAAGTTCAGGCTCGGCTTGACTGGATAAATACGTAAATAAAATAAAAAGAAACGCAACGTCTGCTTGAATTTCATTTGTGGATGGGCTCTACAACATTAAATGCACTGTGAATGAGCCTGGGTTTAAAAATTATGCAGGTTTTTTTTTTTTTTTTGTCCCGTCTAAGGAAATGGTGTTAAAACATCATTTGTTACATTTTTCTCCTAAGGAATTTCAGCTAGTGTGTTTCTCCACTCGCTTCATGTCTATTAAAGATCACAAAGAGCTTATGTAAATATCTAAACAGACTAGCTCTTGGATGATCTAAAAAAAAAAAATACATGCACCACTTTTAATCTACTAAGTAAAACAGCAATGTGTGCACTTTCATACTGGAATAAGCAGAAGTCTTGTCTTGTCATCCTCCTGGGCTTTCCCACGTTACTCTGTACTTCTCCGATTGTTCATAATGGACTTTGGAAGAGACTTTTTAAAAGCATCCTTTAATTCAGTGTAAAATGTTTGTCAAAAATCAACAGATACATTTTTCACAGCCATGCGGAAAACAGTTTGCAATGCTTGTAAACAAATTAACATGTTCTCAACCAACAAGAGACTCCCGCACACACATTTGAACTATATACATTAGAAGCTATCAAATCCTATAATCACAGCACAAAGGATCATAGGAAACAAAAGAAAGAACATGTACAGACTCTATGAAAAAGTTACAAACCCCAAACCCTCACCTCTAATGTACCATGAGGGCTAATGTTAGTTCAGTTTTCATTATTACAAATAATTCAGCTACTTGTATCCAAAAATACACAATTTCATTTTTAATTTTTTTTTCTTTTTTTTAAGGTTTCACTTTACCGTTCAGTCTCCACCCTAAAATTACGGACTTTATTTCCTCTCATAGATCAAGCGAATGACTTATCAAATATATAGCACCATGATGTCATTACTAAGGACAGGGAGAAATATCACAAAAACCCGTGTTAGTATTCGATACCAGAACAGCGCTGGTCTTCTCGGATTCTCACATTGCTGCATGCACTGATGATTATCAATCTACTGCACATTGTTATCCCTTAATTTTTTTTTAAACTAGAAACATTTTTAACGTTTCTAATATTGAATAAACAAATAAGGCATCACATTTGATGTGGAGAAAACAATTTTCAGCTTTAAAGGTGAAGTTGTGCATTAGGGTGTGTTACAATTGATTTGAGGGTAGCAGCAAAAATCTCATGCCTTGAAACAGTCATGTCTTAATAGATGCAGACGATTAGGTGAATTTGGTCAAAATGAAAAGAATAATTAAAAAAAAAAAAATGAGCTGACATCAAACCAGTGTTGACTGTAATCCTGATGCTATGGTTTTGAGGAATAGCCTATCTAGAAAACTGAGACTGCTTTCGAAGACAGCCACAAGTGTACAGTTGAATGGAAGCAAAGCAATAAAATTAAAAAAATAAAATTTCACAAAATGTACAAAGCAACCACTGATGCAAAAAACAACACACCGATATGACAATATTGTAGCACATCATGTTATTGCTTCAACAGATGTCATAGAGTTGAAAACAATACTAATACCAAAATGATTAACATCTAGCTCGGTGAAAATCTTGAAACTGGCACACGGAGGGTTGGAGGGAATAAAAAACAGGAAAGTGGAATACGGTCCATATGAGCAAGTCTGCATGAGAAGCCAGAGCACTGCACAGTTTCACGGTTTCCTCGACACACACCTGATCCTCGTCAGGTGCACGAACGCAGAAAAAAACAAAAACAAACGCAGGACGGTGCAGTGCTGTGGCTCTGCATGACCGGGCTTTAGAAAGATTTCGTTTGGCTTCTGAGTTCTGTATTATTCTATGAGGTACTGCAAATGAAAGAAAATGTTCACATCAATATGGAAACTGGATTCAGTAATATGAGGAAATAAAAAAGCCAACGAAATACAAGATTTCCTGAGAAATTCACCAACAGCCTCACTGGTACTGATAGAGATTATAATTAATAGAAGAATTATATAAATCACTATGCAAACAATATCGCTTGTTTTTTGTTGCTGTTTTTTTTTTTTGGTTTTGTTTTTTTAAATAGAACACTCAACATAGTCCATAAGAGGGAAAGTCTAGCTTCTACAAAATCATCACAGTTTTACAACATATTGTAAGAGTATCTGATTTAGGTTTATAGACTGTAAGTATAGATTTATGTGTTCTAATATATTTTTTTTAAAGAATAAGACATTGTAAAACAACACATTACTGTATTATTGCATATCTTCAATTTTAAGGACTCTCAATATCACAATATGTAACAAATATAAATGTTTGGTTACTTGTAAAGTATAATATATGGTGCATGTGAATTTATAAACTCATTTTGCATATGGTGAATTATAGTCCTTCCAATGGTAAGTGAAAACTAGCTATTGCAGGAAGATGGTTAAAGAACCGAGCAAGAGCGGCGTGATTACACGTGAACCCATGAGCCGATGTAGGTTTCAAATTCATTTTAAAGAGGTAGTACGAAAAAAACCTTTATTCCAGAACGTATGTTCAGATATTCGAACACATCAGATCGATGATTGCTCTCAGGATAGGAGCGTAATCACTCATTGGTTCAGTACGAAAGCAGAGAGGCTGGTAAACTGTCATGGCGTTCAGGGATGAACTCGGATCTCGCATCTCAGCGATACAGAAAGAAAAAAAGAAAAAAAGTCTCTGCTGTACGAGTTTAAGATCATGGCAAAGTAGTGTTGAGTGGCTAGTAATGTCATGTTCTTCTTTTGTTTATTCTGTGGCTCATAAAATACTTAAACCAGTATAGAAAAATGGCTCCATGTACGAGATCAAGAGATAATCAACACTGGCTTCATATCAAATAAATGTTCTTGCATATTGTAATGCTGATTAGAGCAAATATCCCCTCTCTAAACGGTTGACTTGTCAGCCACTATACATATTGTACATTTGTTTGTTGTTTAATACAATAAAGCTGTAACTTCAACATTTTCACAGGCTGATATACATTTAATTTTACATCCCTGTAGTGCAAAATGTGACAGTGTTTTCCATTAGGCTATACCTCTTCTTACCAGGAAGGTTTATGACCAATAGATTATTAACCCTTTACTCCACTACTCTATTATTTAGTTAATATGCCATACATATATGGATATACTTTATCAATATAGATTTTTACTGCTCTTACAAAATCCACACCCATCCAAATAAAAGGGCTTTTGAAATAAAATCAGCGCATGAGACACACGGTCTTGGGGTTGAGGAGGGGAAGGGTGTTAATGAAAATATTACGGGCGGGAAAGAAAACAAACAAACAAAAACAAATTAAAAACCCAAACAGCTATGAAAACTTCAAGTACAATGATCACTGAGGAAAAAGTCCATCTGGCAAACTGATCAAACGAAAGTCAGGAAATATCCCCTTTACGTCTCTCTCGCCACTTTACTGTCTCTTCATCAGCTTTTCTTACCTGAAAAGAAAAGGACCTGGCGTGCAAGAGGAAGTAAGGTCACCCTGTTCTCCCAGGCCGTGTGTGTGTGTGTGTGTGTGTGTGTGTGTGTGTGTGTGTGTGTGTGTCACTCTGAACGGGCTCTTCCAGTGCTGTTGGCAGTGAGGTAAGGCTCCAGCAGGGCTGACGCTCACGGCTCCTGTTTGATGTAATAACTTCCCGAGCCGTTGCTCTCTTGGTCTGATGTGCCCTGGGAGAAGGTGAACTCATCCACCTCTGGAGTCTCCTCCTTTATTTGCAGCGTGACCTCTGAACCAAAAACACAAAACAGAAGCACAATTCCTTATTACTATACACAGACAGTAGAACCTGCTAAACTCATCAATACCAAATGCTCAAGTTAAATACAGATAACATACCATACATCTTCATTTTAAATCATCTCAACCCTTTCAGGCATAATTACATACAGTACCGGTCAAAAGTTTGGACACCCCTTCTGATTCCATGTTTGTTTATTTTTATTAATTAAAAGAAAGATGTTTCGTGTCTTAAAGTAACGATGGATGTCGTTTCTCTTTACTTAGCTGAGCGGTTCCTGACATAACATGAATTACTACAGTTATGGAATAAGGCTATTTACTGTATATTTATTATTTACTGTTTGATCTCAAAAGCATTAAGAATGCAAGAAATTGCACTAATGAACTTTTGACAAAGCACCTGCACTGCAAAAAATTCTCGTTGAGAGAAAATATCTTTAATATGGGTGAATTTATCTATTATTTCTTATTAGAAGTTTATTAGAACTCGAATATAAGATTATTTAGCTTACTTTGAGACACCTTTACTAATTTCAATCCTTAAATTTTCTTATTCTATTGGCAGATAATTTCTCATTTTAAGCATTCAATTCTAGAAAGAAGCAAAATTATCTGCCAATAGAATAAGAAAATTTAAGGCTTGAAATTGGTAAAAGCATCTCAAAGTAAGCTAAATAATCTTATATTTGGTTCTAGTAAACTTCTAATAAGAAATAATAGATAAAATCACCCATATTAAAGATATTTTCTCTCAACAAGAAATCATTTTTTGCAGTGCAGATCATCCTTGGTTGAAGGCACTATATTTACAGCAGCATCTGGAAGGTTTTTCAAGGTCCGACAATGGCCCAGGATTTTACCTGGTATAATAAACAAGGATTTAAACCACCATGTTCAACTTTGGCCTCAGCAGCATCCAAAAATAAGTTTGGATCAGACTCTGGCATATTCCTTTCAGTCTTCATTGTGGTTTGTTGTTCAATGCTCATTTTCATCGTGAAAAATATACGAACCACAACTAGTAACTCTGTATCTGTCTCCATACTCATAAAGAGAGTAGAGTCAGTATATCACCAATCTCTTCCATTTCCACAGTCAAGACATTTACGGAAACTCTCCATAAAGGTCCATGAAGGAATTCAATATCAGTCACCATTTGAGAGTCAGGTCTCCTCAGAAGGCAGACAGCTTGATTTGAGATTTTATCAAGCAAATGTGATCTGATCATCCGGAACAGTGGATGGTCAGTCATCAATCAACGAAGACCATCCATTTCAGTCTCAGCCTCATTACATGCTTCCTTGATTCATATTTAATGCAAGTGAGAACCAAAAAAACCTAACCAAATCCAATTTCCTGGTCTCTTCAGAAAACCTCCATCTCCCTAACTATGAATAAATATCAGAAATGATAGACATATTTCCAACAAAGACTTTATTATTTGTATTTTTTTTAATTCTGCCACTCTGTGAGTATGTAACTGTCAAAATTGAATGCAGTATTTTGTAATGCCTTTAAAAATCCACTTATTTTGGAAGAATATGCCCTCTGAATAGTTCTTTACACACACACACACACACACGAAAAATTACATTGGTTAGATAATTGGTCTAGCCTTAGCAACGTTAAAATATTCAGCAAACATGAGTAGCAATTGGATTTTAATGCCGACCTATGTTTGCTAATAAGCCAACTATTATGAAGCTAATATATTAAGTAGGGGTGTGCATTGGCACAGCCCTCACGATTCAATTCGATTACGATTCGGAGGGTAACGGTTCGATTCGATTCAATCCGATTCTACGATGCATTGTGATGCGTTAAAATTTTACTGAAAGCAAGGCAAATTTTTCAG
>JAOPUC010000006.1:45817866-45832607 GCA_027564185.1 Cephalocassis borneensis
CACGTGACAGAGCAAGAGAGACAGAGGTCCGGTGTGTGTGCGGAGGGGGCACACATCGGGACATTATTTTCACACACGCTTTTAATGCCGCGGCTTTTCTAAAAGATCATGTCGACATTGGCCTCAGTAAACTGTAAAAAAAAATTCAAAAGGGCACTTTTTTGGACAGAGGGCAGAGGGGCAGGTGCTTGAGCACCACCTCGTGTCTATCTGTGCATGCCACTGGATGGATGGATGGATGGATGGATAGCTTGCCTCTGGTATATATTGAACACAAAAGACACTGAATATGTAGTACATGCTTTTATCACAACCTGCCTTGACGAGTTCACTTGCCTCTTAATTTGTCTCCTGGCTAGAACCATTCAGTATACTGAGTATAGCCTAAACTCCATTGCCAGAGTTCTCACCCATCCTACAAAATGGGCTTACATCACTTCCAGTACTCCAAAGGTAAACTGGCTACCAATTTCAGTCCACACCCAATACAAACTTCTGCTGATTTGTGACATATAAAGCGAACCTTTTAAACGTAATGTTCTTATAGTTTATCTTATATTCTATTGTAATCTTTTATCATCCTTGTGTGATTTCTGTTTATTGTTGCTGTCTATAATAATACATACATACAACAACATTACTACTAATAATACCATAACATTACCCAGCTATCTTCGAGGCATTATGTTCAAAAGTTAGCATCATGCAGCATTCAATACCACAGTTAATTTACAGTATAGGACACTGTAGGTGCAGAAGATGACCATTAGATGTCAGTATGTCTTTATGAATAATTACTGCTGTAATGAGGATACCCAAGGCTGCCCAACCTTGCACCTGCAGAAGAATACCCTGTACAGTTTAGCTCCACCTCTAATGGGTCATGGTGGTTAGAAACCATCATGCAATCATCAAGCATTGCACGAGATGAATCGCATGTGTTAGAGAAGGCGGAAGAAAAATCAGTAACATGCAAAACAGGCAATGGGACAAAGGCAGAAGCACTGGGCTACAGGATAAGAGGTATCTGAGATACATGTATGCATGACATCATGGCTGAAGGGTGATAAGAAGCCCTGCTGGATCCAGTGTCCTCAGCTAGTTCTTCCACGTGTACATGTCTCTTGGGTGTCTCTTTCCGGAACCTCAGAACAGGTTACTCTAAACTCTGCAATTCAGGCCAAGCTTCAAGCTACACTGATGATGTCAGCCTTCCAGGACAATGTTTAGGTGAAAGTAAATTTCCAGTTTTACTTTAAGCTCTGATATCTTCTTGTATTATGAACAAGTTGGCACATCCATTCATTTTTTTTTTCTTACATTGCACTGCTGAATGGTAGGAGCAAATCCAGACTACAAACAAACAAACAAACAAGCAAACAAGCAAACAAAATAAGAGCAAGGCTCTTTGCGAGCCATGAAAAATTACAGGTGCTTTTCTTTTTCATTCAAACCCATCCTTATGTTTAAAAAGACTATCATTGTTCAGCCCAGGTTATATGTTTATTTAAATGCTATTAGAGATATTATTTGTGTAGTCTACAGAGCTTCTCAAAAACAATTCAGAAAGAAAAGGGGGCTTTTCGATCTTATGAAGGGGATTTATAATGGGTGTAACAGAGCTAAATAATGCAATGCCACTGGATTAGACATAAAACAACCACCTAAGTAATATCAGCATCACCTAACACAAAATCAGTTGTGTATAAATGTTACCGCATCCTCTTCTGTACGATAGCTCTTGGCAGGTGCATTTTTGTCAAAAAGCACAACAAAATATATATATAAAGAGGTGGCCTTTAGCCTAATCCCTGAATCAGCACTGGACTGCAAAAATGACAGGGTTTACCATTGTCTGGAATATGTGATTAGATGGATTAACTGGTGCGACTTTTTTTTTTTTTTGATTAACAAATACAGTGTCTGTGTGTGGTATCCGTACAGTTTGCATATGTGCATGCATTTGTGTGCTTAAGAGTCAGCAAGAGCACGAACGACAGAGAGAGAGAGAGAGAGAGAGCACGAAAGAGAGACGGAAAGAGCATGAGAGAGGGACAGAGAGATCATAATGATGATGATTGCATTATTGTAGGATATACGCTACCATCAATAAGTAAAATTCAGGAGCAATTATAATATTAGACCTGGGAATAGGAAAGTAAATAATAATCATCAATCCTAATAAAAAGAAAAGCATAAATGAATATCTTACATGATAGTAATCATGACAATATAACTATAATTCTTATGAGTAAGGGTGAATTATGTTGTTAAGTATTTTTCCCTTGGTATAATATCCTTCATGTCCAAATTGCATGCTATTGTATTTAAAAGCACCAAGATGTTATTACGCGTGCATTGGTATGAACAGAAATAGAAGAGGTGTAAAGGGATGGCACGGAGAGGGAAGACCTGCAGACCGCAGACCGCAGGGCAGTGCTTATTTCATTTTCTATTCTACAAGGTCATGATAGACTGAGAACTGGCCAATCAGCATTCAGCTCCTGGGTGGATATAAATAGGAATAGATAATTAGTTACCCAAGAAATTTGAGCCGGGCCTGCCTGTAAGAATTCGATCCACAGAGAGGTAACTTAAGAGTGGCCCATTGTCTCCCTGATCAGCCCTATATAAGTCCCTCCTGCACACAGGGTGCTCACCACACAGTCTCACCTCCATCTCCAGTGTCTTCACCACAGTCCAACTTCAACGGGTAAGTGAGGATACAAACTACGCTGCCATCTGCTTCATTCAGGACATGAGGAGAAATATGTTATCATTTCATTTATTTATTTTTATTTGAAATTTTATTGCAGCGCATTAAAGACAAGGATAGGTTTCAATTTTCGGGTCAACTTTTGTAGGGTGCATAACAAATACTTTAAATACATTAAAGCACTTCTGGATTTTAGCTTACTAATATATTTCTCTTCTATAAGGTCAACTTTTGCTCTGGTGACTTTTATAAAATACTAATACATACTGCTTCACTGCTTTAGGGAGCTTTATAAAACTTTTAGGCATGCGTAAAAGGAGGAAAATAACTTTTTGTTTAAAAACTTTATTTCATTGTTAATTTTATTGTAACCTGGAAATATCTAAATACAAGAAGCATTACTGACAGCAATAACTTTGTGGCTGATTATTCATAATGCGCTTTACTGATTTTTATTTATTTATGTATGTTAATTATTTACACGGTTTGCTCCTCAGGACCATGTCGCTCACATCCATCCTTTCCGCTGATGCCATCGACAACGCCATCAAGGACTGCCAAGGTATAAGTTTTCCGCAGGCCGTATCATCTGGCCGCCTCTTTCATTTCGATAAGTAGGCTACATGATGGGATGGGTGCGATAGGAAAATGCACAAACAACTCAATATAATATAACCTTATCATAGCTGATATGCAGATTGAGATCTGTTAAACGATCACAGAATTATGAGGATTATTTTTCAAGTTTTGCTGTCCATTAAGTCAAGGCTATAATTTGTCAAATTGTGTACATTAGTCCATATAATATAATACTTCTGGCGTTAGCTTTCTAGCGTTTATTCATTTGTTTATTTATTAGCTTGTTTGTCTGTTTGTTTGTTTATTTTTCTTTCTTTCTTCAAACAAAAGCACCAGAGTCCTTCAATCACAAGAAGTTCTTCCAGCTGTGTGGTCTCTCCGAAAAAAGTCCCCAGGAAGTAAAGGCTGTCTTTGGCCTTCTTGACAACGATGGCAGCGGCTTCATCGAGGAGGAAGAGCTCAAGTATGAACAAAACTATACATTTTCACACGAGTAGGAAAGTGTCACGTGCTTGGACGGTGTAGGCCTACTGATTTTTTTTTTTTTTTTTAAATCTGCAATATGATTATAAAACTGAACATGAATGTGTTATTCATGACATGAATGGAATAATATGTACTGATATATAACAGTTAGCCCTTTCACTGAGCTTTATCAAAGAATCCACTTGATTTTACAGTGCATGACACTCCGTGCTCTTTAAACCTTATCCAAAATTCATGACTTTTCACAGCTTAACAGAATATTTTTTAAGACAGAACAATGACGTCTCATATATTTGGTGTGCCACGAACAAATAGAATCGAAGGTTTTCAAAGAAGGCATTTTACTACATTAGGACAGCTTGTACAGATTGGTGACAATTTAAAGGAAAATCCAATATAAAGTGCTCAGTAAGGTTTTGGGCCAACACAAGCCACCAGAACACCTTCAGAGCTCCATGGAATAGATTCTACAAGTCTCTGGAACTGTACTGGAGACATGAGAACATTATTATTATTATTTTTTTAAATCCCTTAATTGGTGTTTTGATGAAGGTGATAAAGAGCACTGTCTAACATTTTGCTACAACAATTTCCATTGGTATTTAATTGGGTGATATTGATGATATGATATCTGGTGGGTGATATCTGGTGATATTTTCATACTCATCAAAGCATTCAGTGATCAAGCGATGCTTCGTGGATGCTTCGTGGATGTGGTCGGAGTCCGCCTGGAAAAGACCGCTCCCATCGGGACAGAAATGCTTCAGAATAGTACAAAGATGATCAGCTCGAATACGTTTGCACCGATTTGCAGTGATGCTTCTTCTGAAGGAGACAAGTGGATCCAAACCTTACATTTTTCACCTGTCTGTACGTCACATTTATTGCGCAGATGTTGTAAAGAATGAGTCAGTGATGTGATTTCAATTTTCTTCATAGATTCTTCCTGCAGAGGTTTTCATCTGGAGCTCGTGTCCTGACTGATAATGAGACTAAGAGCTTACTATCTGCATGTGATGATGACGGTGATGGCAAGATTGGAGCTGAGGGTGAATATAACAATTATCACTATATTCTTAGGAAAAAAAAAAAGGTCATTCAAGGGTTAATTAGATAATTAAGGGCTTCTAACTTCCAAAAAAGGGTCTACTTGGATGATAGAGAAACATGCTTTTGTAGGATCGTGACGGATTTCCTCAGAAAGACGACATCAAGAAAACCATAGGGTTGCTTTCCAGACAACGAAATATTTGTCACGTTGTGTAAAAACATATTCCAAAACAATGTCTAACTGTAATAGCTTATAGTTAACTCAAAATATAATTTATAGTTTTGAGTATAGTTGAATTCAAATTATAGCTCTGTTTTTATTGTTTAATGATAAAGCATGTTAAATCAAAGTAGAAAGATAGCAATGTCGTAAACACGACATGTTTTTCTAAAGTTAAATAAAAACTTTGCTGCACTTGCTGCATTACGAATTCACGTAATCTGGATAAATGACACTGCTTTGTTTCCTCTCCGACAGAATTCCAGACCATCGTGCTCTCCTGAATGGTCAAAGCTCCTCTTGTGTCATGGTTCAACAATGTTTTTCCTTATTAGTCTGCTTTCTTTTCATTTCTGGAAGCCCCTGATGATACCGAAACAAAACAGTGCAAAGTTTATGCTAGAGTTGTAAATACCTGTCAAGAGATGAAATCTAAATCATCTCCCCAGTGTACAATTGACACAACGTAAATAATTTTGAGTAAATAAATAAATAAATGACTAAAAGTTATGAACATTGCCTTTCAGTGGTTGTTGAATGTCATGAAATGATGCGCTTGACAATTTTATACAGCAAAATGCCAAAAGAACAGTAAATTTTTTTTTTTTTTTTGGGGGGGGGGATAACTTGTCTTAAGAAAAAGCAATACTGGAATCAAGTGAAGTCTGAACTTGATTAATATTTGAGCTTGTCATCCTGTAGACCTAACCTGATAGGTAAAGCAACATTAACTAAAAACCAGTTGATGTGTAGTGTTCGCATAACCTGTTAAGAGTTAAGTGACATGGCTAGGAAACTGCGTATTACAGGCTAAGTAGTATAGAAACGTAAGAGAGTGCCCTTGATGGGTAAGTGTTATACCTTGAAAATGAAACCGATAATCGGCAGGGAACCTTTTTAAGTAGTATTTACAGAATTAAAGATGGTGGCACACTGCCTCTCCACCATTTGTCACACCATTCACTCTAAAAAATAATGCGGCCAGTACCGGTTCTTCAGGGCGATGCCATAGAAGAACCTTTTTCAGGGCTTCAAAGAACCGTTCATGCAACAGTTCTTTAAAGAATCATTTAAACCATTTGTTTGAGCAGTGAAGACAGATTTGTGTAAACATAGCCTATGTGCATTGACCAGTAAATGGTAAGAGAACGCCAGGCTCTGAAGAACCATTTCCAACGTGAAGAACCTTTCGCATAATGTAATGGTTCATCACAGAGTGTTGACTCTCCATGGAACCATCCAGAGATTTGAAGAACCATGGAAGCACCTTTATTTTTTAGAGTGTGCCATTCCAAAGTCCCAGTGTCGTGTAACTGGAAATGAGTTCAATCTCTAAATCACAGAGTCTTGATTTGAGGTTTTACACCATTCTCACATGATGAAACAAACACTACAATCATGTACGGCCGAATTGTTCAGAGCAATTGTTCGCTAATTAGGCTTTTTGCGTTTCTTTTTTTCTTTTACATGCGTACCCACCCCCACGCTCATTAGATTTCCTCGCTGTTCTGTTGTTTACATGTTTGTGGTCTGCTCTTAACACTAACTGGAAAATAAATCCCATAAACGCCTGTGCAGCAAGGTTTTCAGCAGTGCGTTCGCTCTCAATGAACAAAATTACACTAAACAACAAACACACTCTTGGCTCGGGCCCTGTGATCAAAGCTTTGGCTGCCTAATCTAGCCAATTAATCTATTTATCAGCAGTGCACTAATGAATATGCAGTCCATATGCTTTTTTTCCGACACGCTGCCTCCCTCCAAGTCTGAAAGTGGGACAACGCTCCGTGCGGGTGATGTGTTCGGCAGCACAGTCATGCCATAGTTCATCGCCGAGCTGCTGAAAGCAGAGTAAATGGAGATTAGTGCGAATGAGTGCCTAAAATCTCTCAATCACATGCGCTCACAAGCCGGCGTGCACTCACACAAACACGCGAACGCACGCATTCACACACGCCCGAGATGAGAAATTGAGGGTAAAGGCTTTGGAACGCAGATGTTGAATTTCACTGTTTAATTTAAACATTCTGCCGGGTTTTTTATGCTCCTTCTTCACTGCTTTGCCACCTTGGAGGTCCCTAGCCACTTGCTGCACCGCTGTGCAAAGCTGCCAGTGATTATTTTTAGCTTTTGCTTGGCTTTTTTTCACAAAAAAAACTCTCATCCTCTTTCTCTGTGTTAATAATGTAGGATTCACACATCAGAATTAGTTTTGTATTGTTCAAATACTCAAGTGGAAGGTGAGCCACCTCAGACTGCTAGTTTCTTAGCAAGAGAAAAAAAAAACTGCTCATGGAGTCTTCGAGGAATAAATCACACATTCATGTCAGATATATTTGGGAAGATAAATATCACACAATCCTTTCCTTTCAGATACCGTACATGGTGTGAGTGTAAAATAAAATTCAACAATATACGGTAAAAGGAATGCTACATGTTCTCGAAGTTGTCTAATCCACAGAATCACTGTCGTTTGTCAAGATAGAAAATAAATCTAAATGGAAAACCCATTGACTCGGAGATTATTCATTACGATAAATAAATATCCGGCTCAAACGGTTTGCCACGCAAGCATGCACGTTGCACGTTATTGGATGCATCAGTGATATTGTCCTGCTGAAGTCTTTATCGAAGAGAAGGCGGCTCTCGCTCGTTCCTTTTATAAGTGCACGTGTATGGCGTAAGAAGAACTCTCACCTTTATGAGACTACCTCTTCTTTATGACCGCTAAGGGACTTGGCAACGGAGTAGGCACTTTCCAACCTGCTTCCACACAAAACCATGCAATTCAGCTTCCCGAACACTTCTAAAAACCCTGCTGGAATTCATTCGTGGAATTGATGGAAGGGTGTAAAGGATGAGAGCAACAGTGCAGAAGCAAATCAAAGCATGATAGGCAATGAACGTGTTCAATAATATAATATCCCAAAATAAATACTGCTCATTGTAATTAACAAAGGTTGCATAATATATAAAGGGTTTTTATTTTTTATAATTATGCATTGACCAACAGTACACATGACTACAAGATGACCTGATTTCATGGTCATGTAATAAGACACGCCCCTGAGTGATTTCACCAGCTCACCCTTGTGTCATTACCAGTGGGATATGAACTACAACCTGGTATTGCAATAAGGGAATGGGTGAACCTTCACCGCTACACACACACACACACACACACACACACACACACATATTCCACGAGAGCAGATGGAGAACTGCATTTAGATGCAGCAGAACAGTCACTATTAATCCCACTACGCACATTTACAATTCCTCACATTTACTGGGTCTTGATATACAGTAGGGTTTCATTTCTGACCTTTTCGGCAACAGTCAGGAGTGTTTTCTGAAGAGGAAAGTCACATGATGATGTTATATAACACATTTCCCCCAGACTTACTTACTTACATAAATAAATAAATAAATCCCAGTGTTTTAAATTAACTTCTTAATAATAATAATAACAATAATGAAGCTGGGACATGTCACTCTGGGACATGTCAATCCAAACTGATAAAGAAATGAAGGCCAACAGACCAGATATAGTTGTGAAGGACAAGAAGGAAAGAGTTTGTCTCCTCATTGACATGTCCGTCCCCACCGAAAGAAACACTTCTCTAAAAAAAAAAAAAAACTACAGAAAAACTCCCCAAATACCAAAGATCTAGAAATAGAAATTGAGAGAATGTGGGGTATGAAGACCACAACCATACCAGTGGTCATAGGTGCTCTCTGTCTGGTCAAGAAAGGGATTGAAAAATACACCAACAAAATCCCTGGGAACATCAGGATACAAAAAATTCAGAAGATCGTCCTCCTCGGCACTGTTCACGTATTAAGGAGGGCCTTATCTATCAAGTAGATCCATCACACCCAATGGTAGCCCAAAGTCCAAGGGATGGCCTTGGCTCCGTGAGCGAACAGAACAGGACGTTAAGGGAAAATAAATAATATGAGAATGTGTGTTAAATGTAATAGAAAATAAACAACAATAAGCAGAGCAATTCGAAAAGAAAGACAGGAAAAAGAAGAAACCAAATCAAGGTATAATTTAATTAGTACTATGCACATAACTATGAAGAAAAAGAATAAAATCCCGAATTTTATAAACACGTGTAAAATGTCTGTATGGTCACAAACCATATTAATGTTGTACTGATAGTGCTATCCTGAATATGGAATAACTATTATCAATATTCATATTGATTCTGGAGATTCTAGCCCGACATTATGCCACAAGTGGAATGATATAGTATATTAGCTTCATATAAATCAGCATGACATGGGAGTGATACTTGTATTTGCTAATGTTAGCTAAAATGCTTTATTGAATCATACATTTCCTGGACCTAGATATATTATTATTGACATAAATTATTTGGTTTTGCTTGCCAAGTTAGATAAAAAACATTAGGAAACACATGTCTGTTGCTATTATCTGTATTGGCTGAGCTTCAGGACGTCCAGCGATAGCCAAATATCAGCAAGATATCATATGAATGCCATAAACTCAACATAATCCACTGACCCTCACACATGACTGAAGGCAGCTGTGCTGGGTCTGGTGGGAAAAAAAAAAAAACCTCTTGAGAAAATTGTTCACTAAATTGTACTTTTTGTACGTATCTTTTACATGGGAAGGTGTAGGGTATATATTACCCCTTTAAACATTTACTCTAATTGAATTAAGGCCCATAATCTTGATACCGTAAATCATTTGTAAGGTACATTATAATCACATTTCATGTTTTTATTCTGTACATGTATGCAGATGTTTTGTCAATATCGCACTGACACAATAATGCTCATGCTAATTACAGGAGTTACATTTGAAATGAACCTGACTGTTAATAGTTTTAAGAATATGTAAATGATGCTCGAACACATATTTGTTTATTGAGGATTATCAGGACTGTAATTACAATATTGCATTTCATCCCAACTGCACTGCTTTCTGTCATTCAGTGCAAAACATGTTGGATTTTTTCTTTCTTCAGAAAGAAATGTAAGGTTGTAGGTTAAGAAATTTGACGAGTCACATGGTTATTCATAAAATCTGCGTTAAAAAAAAAATAAAAAAGCTACTCTATAAATATTAGAAAAAATAGTTGCAGGATGTGCAAGAAAGCTTGAATGTTATAATATGCTATATTTTACTCCTCATGCTTTTCATCTTACATTTGTCAGAATGTTCGAGTGATGCTGAATATTCAGACCCATTTAAAAAAGAAAAAAAAAACAAGATTATTGAAAGGATTGATGATGCAAAAAGTACATTTTGTCATTTGCACCGCCTTCTTTATCGCATGCACTCTTGTTTAATGCTCCAAGACATATTGACATTATATAATACGAGTAAATCAGCATCCCTGAGCTAAAATTTATTTATTTATTTATTTATTTATTTATTTATTAAATTTTGGAAAAATGCAGTAAAGCATTAAAAGCAAATCAAGAGGTTTACGTGCAGGTCAAATGCGTAGTATTCATCTGACCTGCAAATGCACAGTATGCAATGAAGTATGGGTTTTGATATCAAGTGCATACTATGAAGGTGTGCATTTGATAATCAAAGATATTCACCACCACCATCATCATCGTCAAATCTGTAAGATGTTTTCATTTATTTTATTTATTTTATTTGTATTTGTATTTTTTTTTCTACTTGAGCAACATTTGTATATCAGTAAGTATGTATGGTATAAATAAATAAATAATTTCAGTTTCGAAAAATGTCTCAAGCTTTCGACGTTTCGGAAATATCCGGTAGATTCGAGGTTTCCAGTGTTTTCATGTTCTTTCCTATTGCTTGATTATTACTGACTAAAAACACATTCATCACATCATGTATACAACCTTTCTTTTTTAAATGGCGTAATATAATTGCCCCCATCATATTCCAATCTCACAGACCTCCAGGATGAAACCACCTGAGTACAGCACTAGCCTAGAACTGTTCACTAAATACATGTCTGAAATTTGATGAATTGTGATGAGTATTAATGATGATGATTGTTATTATTATATTATTTACTGGGTTGTTTGTGAGGACTGGGGCCCCTGATGTCCCGGTGTGTTAGATCATCCGTCCTGTCTGTAGGGGGCGCCCTGTCACCACACAAGAAGCACTTTTTCCACTTCAACATCTCACCGAGTGAACCTGCAGAAAGTGTCGGTGTGGCTCAGAGTTCTGGTTCATCCGTGTTGAACTGTTTCTTTTTAAATTCACTGGGAAATTTTGGACCATTTCATAAAAGTAGGTCAAATGCGACTCATCAAGGACAGGGAGGTGTTTGGATTTGGAGCTTTTGAGCTGTGTTTAAATTAAATCACTCATATATATATGTGTGTGTGTGTGTGTGTGTGTGTGTGTGTGTGTGTGTGTGTGTGCCCCTGGACCTTTAATTACTGCGGTAAACTTTTTTAATCCCGGAGTGTACAGACAAGGATCTCTGAAGTCGGAGTGAGGTGGGGCCCTCTTTTCCGTCCCTATTTCCACTGGATATTTTACATGTTAATTATCTCGAATGGCTCTTGCTTTCTTTATTCATATTTTCTCCGCTTGCCCCCTTTCTCTCTTCTCCTCTTCCCTCTCTTCATGTGGGTGTAGCCCGGGGCCGCGCCGCAGGCTCCCCTCTTCATTTCAACTGCAGAATGGAAATGCTAATTACACGGCGGCCGAGCCCGACACACACACACACACACACCTTTTTCATTCAAACTCATTCCAAATCAGGAAGTCAAGAATACTCAATAATAATAATAATAATAATAATAATGCGTCTATTCACATTTCTGACTTTGACGCACCAGCTGTTTGCAAGTGTGTGTGTGATGCATACAGATGTTGCGTATACATATTTTCCGTTATCATTACACCAGCCTGTAGGTTTTACGCACACCCTTTGACAGTATATGATTTCATATTAAATGCAGCAGCTGTTATGCCCTATCAAAGGTTCTAACTTCATTTCCAGTGAGTGTGTAGCCGAACTTCTAATTGCTGCCTGAATTGTACTGGGACATCTGGACTGAGTGTATCAAAGCCGGCAAAGCGCGTCCCAGTGGCTGCCGAAAAAAAAAATCATCTGAGTTAATTAGCGCGATGCATGTTTAATTAAAGCCAATTACAATATCTAAAATTACCTAATCGAAACCTGTTTTTTAATACAGTGAGGATGCCCTCAATCCCTGCTGTTCATCACACAATAACAGCTTCTTTCTTTCAATAAAATACAACAGTAATGATGGAATGGACGCAGAATCCATCCATTCATTTATTATTATTATTATTATTATTATTATTATTATTATTATTATTATTATACATTTTGTGCCACTGTATATATTTTAATACGGATATAATTAACCAAATAAATTAAGCGTAAAACCTTAACCGCATCGGATTCCCGGCGCATCAACTCCATGTGTCTGTAATAAATAATTTACATTATATGCAGATTAAATACTGTCCTCAGGCTAACTTTAATCTAAAGATCATCCAAATAAAAAAAAGCCAAATCGTGTAAATGCACGAATGTATGTCTATTTATTGAAGAAGTGTGCCAACGTGTGATAGGTTCCTGAGCTCAGGTTTGAAACTGCATTACACAGTCCGAGCAACAGGAGGCGCTCTTTATCAAATTTCAAATAAATGTCGGTCCGGGCAAATTAAAAAAAAAAAAAAAAAAGTGATGCAAATGTTCGCCTTTGGAAAAATAATCTTCATTTTCCACCTCTTTCCTTTCACAGTTCCTTTCCACATGCCTCAGAGATCATTAACACGTCTGTTACAACTCCTGGTTTCACCGGGTTGGATAAAACTGTTATTCTTTCTTTCTTTCTTTCTTTCTTTCTTTCTTTCTTTCTTTAGAATTTGCGGGGAGAAAAGTGTTTGCGCTTTATATTTTTGGCATAGTTTGCATTAAAGTCTCTGTCCGATCCATACTAAATAGATAGATAGATAGATAGATAGATAGATAGATAGATAGATAGATAGATAGATAGATAGATAGATGTTTGTACCTGCATGTACAAATGTATATATCTCCCTAATTATAGAAAAATTATATATTTTTAGAAAAAAAAATCCAGCTCCAGATTGTATTTCTTTATTTATGCATGTATATCAGGTTATGTGTTTGTTTATTTATTTCTTTGATTTCATTAACTACAATTACTATTAACGGGGAACTAGTCCATTTATTTATTTATTTTTACTCGACTTTAACCATTAGAGAAGCCATTAGTGTTGATGATCAGCTCGGGCTGTGACGAGCGCGCAACAGTTTCAGCACCACAGCGCTGAATGATTGATTCTCTCTCTCTCTCTCTCTCTCTCTCTCTCCAAAATGTGCTCTGGTTATCAACATTTGACCACTTCTTTGCGGCTCAAATCCCCCTTTTTTATATATTATTCCAAACACTCGATGTAAATCAAACGGATGAAGAATGATGTGCTTGTTATAGTATTTCATGTAGTCACGTGATGATTAGTTAATAACTAGTCAAGTCTCCTTCCGACTGCGTATGAGCCCGGTGATGGCAGGGGCTGATACGTGGGCCACAGATCACATCCCTCACACTGGATTCGTGGTGAGGTGAGATTTTTACACTCGATCAATATAAACACACATGAGGTCAACAAGTATGCCTGGTCTGTGTGGTATCAGAGAGATGGAGCTTCGGATTTGGTACAAATTCCAATATTTCTCCATGGAATTTCACTCAGAGGAAATATTTCTGGTCATTCTGTATAGAGAGGAAACAACAACAAAGACTTTGGGCGTCTTTTGTGGCCCAAGTCTCATCACCATTACTTATAAAATACCCATTTTAGGACACCATGATAGTGTCAACTCTGTTATAGTTACCATAAGTGCAACATGCCTTTGCAGAAGTGTGCAGTAGGTGTGGCACTAACAGGTTATAGTGTGCTATCCAGCCTGCAGATCCAGTACGGTGGTACTGGGGTTTTGCGCGCTGACTGCGGAACTGGTGAAGTGTGTTTAGTGTGCCAGTATGCACATTTGGAACCAAGCCATTAAGACTGGTTTTATGAATGTGGTGTACTATTTAGGACGGTAGGTAGGCTAGTGTGAGGGGGGTTTGGGACGTGGCCGAGACTTTGAGGGGATTTGGTGGCTCGGGCACGCGCGGAGGTGGTGGGGGGCGCCGGTATGACGAGCAGAGAGGACAGCTGGGCAAGCGGCCATGTGAGCGACCACTCCGCGACATCTGGGAAACCTACTGGCGCGCGGCACGCGCGAATCGGTTGATGTCGCTATTTAAATGCTAATTTTTTTTTTTTTTTTTTTTTTTTGGAGGTCGGGGATCGTCGGAGCCTCCGGCCCGTAAATGCGCACAAAAGGAACATTTCGTGTGCACAATAAAGGAGGGAGGAGGGCTCGTCTCTTTTCCTTACGAGAGGCGAACATACCGAGGAAAATCTTATTCAGAGCTGCATGAAGCAACTTTCTCTTTGTGCGCTGTCGGCTGTTAGCACACTTCTAACATAGGAGAAGACCTAGGCGACACAAGACAACTAAATCCACCCACACACCCACACACACACGCACGCAATTATTATTATTATTATTATTATTATTATTATTATTATTATTATTATTGATGATGATATTCGTTTTCAACAATTTGATACAAATTATTTATAAAAAGGATAAC
>JAOPUC010000006.1:45838239-45850646 GCA_027564185.1 Cephalocassis borneensis
AATGGAGGGAGGAAAACCCCGACATGACTGAGTCCGAGCTTTGAACCCCGCGCCAGGGAAACAGAGGGTGATATTCAGGGTTCATGAGCGGCTGTTTTCTAAATGCGGGGGATAAAACGAGCTCTCATTCTTCCCTCCTCATTATTCAGCTCGTATTTAAGCTCTGCATGCCGTTCATATTTCTTTATGATTTACTGCCTTGGTGGAGACAGTCTGATGGATTTGATTTGCCCTGCTTTAGGGTTAATCACGGCGCAAAATCCTGCGCATGGAGTTTTTTTTTTTTGTTTGTTTGTTTTGCGCGAAATTATTAATGCAAGAATTATTCATGCACTCTTTTTAACACTGAAACTTCTGATTTAAAACAACACCCTTAAATTATTTACAACACTCATAATCAGATCCGCAAAATTTCACATCTTTGCATAATCTATATATGTATATAAAGATGATTTCGGCTGTTTTCCTTATTAATTGTTCGTGCATTTATTACCTGCATTTATTTACCCCTATAAAAATCCTCTGACGTCTAGCCTGAGGGTCGTGACTTCTTGCTCTGTATGCTTCTAGAAAGAGAAATAAATCCTGCGAGAGCCACTTGAGTTGATATTGTACCGTTCCCTCGTCATGATGTCGCATTTTAACCGTCTCATTTCCTTCCATCATGGCCACGTTGAAGAGCTAGACAAGTTGAACGCTCGGATTTGGGTTTTTCCTATTTTGCTTTGGACAGCTTCACTGTGGGTGTTGCATCTGCGATAGAAATTATAAATATAGGCCGTGTCCTAATTGGTGTGAAAATGATCAAAGAGTCAATGGCGCTGAACAGACACTTTATGGATTTCCCGTATTTACACACTCTCTCTCTCTCTCTCTCTCTCTCTGTGAAGGGAAAGGAAAGGTAGTAGGAGGTGGTGGATGGGGGGAAGTGGGAGAGGAGGTGGTGGTGGTGTGTGAAAAATAAATCATGGCTGTAAGAACAGATAACAAAGTGCCATCAAGGAGTGCAATAACTTTCTCTCCTTTAAAAAAAATAATGACGCGTTACAAATGTAAGCTCATAATTAATTTATTATGAGAAAGAAAGAGGGTATCACGTTTTAATCTTTAAGCACTGCATTCTGTGCGCGTCCGTCCCTCTGTCTGTCTGTCTGTCTGTCTGTCTGTGAGTCTTGTTACTTCATACAAGGAATGTCGGAGATTTATCATCCCTTTAATGTATTAACGGCTTTAATTTTGAGAGAGAGAGAGAGAGAGAGAGAGAGAGAGAGAAGGAGAGCGCACCTCCAGCTCTGCGCCATCTGTTAAAGCCAGTGCTCAAAAATTACTCAACCGTACCCCCGACACCGTGATTTTATCTAAAGCAACGAGGAGGGGAAAAAAAATCATTGTTAGCGACTCAAAAATAAACAGCAGATTGGCCATTAGCACTTTTCCCCCTCCAATGTGTGGCGATGATAGGCGCGGTGATGTGTGCGCTCCCCGCGCCCATCTGCACCCCGAGCGCCTTTAATGCACCAGAAGCATTTCCCTCTCATCTCCTCAAATAAAATGCAGCGACGAGCTAAACGGTTAGCATATGCGCCTCTTCATTTATAAAGTGCTATTAATGTCACATTATTTATCATCAGAGTGACGCGCCGGGCGCTGATATTAATTTCAAATAGAATATGCTTCTCCATCATCACTTATTTATGGACATAACAAAGGTCATGCCGTATGGGAGGCTTTCAGGATCAATTATGAAATTATAAGCTCGCTCCTTTATATATCCACAGACATGCACTTTCTTTTATATTTAAACCTTTTCTACATATTTTACTATTTATTTCTGTATTTCGAAAACAATTGGACCTGGATGGATAGGATAGGATTGATCTGCTGGTGAAAATATAAAGCATGGGCAATAACACGACGCAGTCCTTCTTTATTATTATTATTATTATTATTATTATTATTATTATTATTATTATTATTATTATTATTATTATTCATTTACCTGCATGTCATAAGCTCACTATAATCAAACTAATAAAAATAATATTAAACATGTTATATAATTCAGTTTTTGGTATATTAAGTTTTGCTCACTAATTTTTTTCCCTCCCCATCTCTCTCTCTCTCTCTCTCTCTCTCTCTCTCTCTCTCTCTCTCTCTCTCTCTCTTTTCTTTCTTTCTTTCTTTCTTTCTTTCTTTCTTTCTTTCTTTTTCTTTTACCCTCAAGGCTATTATTTATGAAGGCCAGGATAAAAATCCAGAAATGTGCCGAGTTCTTCTCACACATGAAATTATGTGCAGGTAAGGAAAACATTAATTATACACACATTATAAATGTGTCATATATTGGTGCATTATTTTATCCAATAATAATAATAATAATAATAATAATAATAATAATAATAATAATAATAATGCAATATATATGACGATCACTGATTGGCCTGGATACACTGAGCAGCATGCAGATGTTGAGAGGATTTTGAATTGTGACTTACAGTTGTGAAGTGTGCACTATTGCGCAAAGACTAAAACAGAAGCAGGTCACTGATTTTTTTTTTTTTTGGACTGAGGCTTATTGGATTGCGCAGAATTGTTGCTGAATATTTCAAATTTGTTCCAGATGCAACCTTAACTTTTGCATCATTAGACATCATAATAAAGACCTATTATTATTATTATTATTATTATTATTATTATTATTATTATTATTGAAAGTTGGACTAAAGGCAGGTTGCACTAATTTGATGTCTTGTATAACACCGAAGTCAAGATGATTTAGGAAATTGTACATCAAACAGAAATGGGAAAATTGTGACAGAAATAAAAGAGTATAAACAATCCAATTTTAAGCACTAACATCAAGCATCAGTTACAGGCCCAAAGGTCATGCTGCATTGCCAGCTTCTGCTTTAGTGCCATTAGTCCTCATTGATGTGCTACATTCACATCACTGAGCTTTTCGGTATTAACATACAAAATACTCCTCTTCCTGTGTGCTGTCGTTACAGAGATAAGACACACATTGTTATTGACCATTCTTGTGGCTTGTGCTGTGACTAGGCTACATACAACTTTCACGTGTGTGTGTGTGTGTGTGTGTGTGTGTGTGCCGTGCAGGATTTTTTTTTCTTCACTTTAATCACTTTAGCTGTCAGATTAAAGGAGCTTTACATATTTTTCTGTACCATATGGTGAGAATTTGGGCATGTAACCATTATACAAGTGCGCTTCTCTCAGTGCAAGAGGCACATGATTTTTCCCCTTGTATCATTTCAGCTTTAATTAAAGCACTCATAATAGGAGCGTCATAGCAGCCTCAAAATGGAGGCATTGGCACATTGTGAAAGATTGATGCAGGCTTTTGAGTCTGTAATTAATAAGTGCCCGACAAAAGCACTGGTTGAAGGTGGCATCTTGCATCCTCTCCAGATATAACAGCTTGACAATTAGAGGTAAACAAAAGGCGAAGCTGTGAAAGTGATCCTCCTGCCTCTTGGCACCCCCCCACCCCACCCCCACCCCTTTCCCAGTTCTCTGTTCAGCACCAATGCAAACACCGCAACATGTTGTTCCCCGTTTCGGCACAGCGGCGCCCGATTTGGGGATGGCCAGCCAGCCAGGCAGCCGCCTCCACCTCACGCTATAAAGGGAAAGAGCAAATGACGGATTTGGATTCAGGCTCTAGCAAGACAAAACACTCGCTTCCTGAACTGAGACCAAATCTTACATCGCTGCTGTTGTTTGTTTGTCTTTTTCCTGAACAGCCGGTGTTGTGACAAGAAAAGTTGCGGGAACAGAAACGAAACCCCTTCAGACCCTGTGATCATCGACAGGTAAGGGCCCCTCTCTCGTTTCTGGTTCCTGTTGTCTCTGGGTGGGTTGTCTTTGTGTGATGGGTGGTGCAGCCCCGTGTTTTGGACTTTGCACAGGTGGGTTGACTTGGAAACCTAGGGGTGTCTTCAGGGAGTGTGTAATTGCTTGAGGTACCAGGGGAGGCAGTTGCTTTAGCCCTTCCTCTCCCGGCAACGAGTCGTTTATTCCTCGAGAGCGGCTGGCTTTAGATTCACAGCTCTCCCTCCTTCATCCTAATTTGTTAACAAGTGCATCATTCGCCTCCATCTCCTCTTCCCCTGTTATCTTCTCCGTAGGCTCTAGATGTGATGCTCGCAGCTTCCCACTGTCCTTGTTTCTCTTATAAGGTGTGTGCACGTGCACGTGAGCTCCCATCCCGTTACTCCTGGGTAATGAGAGATGTTTCTCAGCTGGTTGTTGCTGCTTCCGTGTTGATAACATTATCAAGTTTAAATACATCGTCTCCTGCAGGATCAGTGATTGATGTTTTCTGCTCTCCCCCTCTTCTTTTTAGTTCTGTTTGATTCCCTGCAACTTTATGTTGGCTACAAACATGCAGCAAGTCTTGGAGTGCTTTCTTATCACCAATTATCTTGGCAGAGTATACAAGCGTGGAGAAGACGAGGGCAGATCTGAGGAGTAGGGATGTGCCAGAGCACTGCCAGGGCCTCTTGGAGATTAGTGAGGTAGAACAAGCCCACCATGCTCCATAAAGACAGCACGAACAACTGGCACTCTGTGCCAGAGAGCAGAGCCTTTTCTCTCTCTTTCTCTTTCTCTCTCTATCTGTCTCTGCTCTGTTGATGTTGCAAACTTATCTCCCCATCGTGAACTTTGCCGTCCACCGAGCGAGAAATTAGATTGGGGAGAGAAAGACAGCGAGTCGCGAGCTGAAGCAAAATACGCGCCACCGCTGGACAGCAATGCTAATGTTTGACTAGCTGAAATAGCTGTTTGCTTAGTGGAGAATGTTTGGTATCTGACAGAGGGAACATCTCTCTTATTAGTAATCAAATAGGGACTGCCAGTTGCTACTGCCACTCAGCACAAGTGTGTGTGTGTGTGTGAAGCGTTGGAAAAAAGGACTCACTGCCTCAGTGCTGAATTTATGGCCGTGCTCGCATACTTTGAGCACGATGAATTTCCTCCCATCACACGTCATACGGTTATGGTTCGGAAATGCTGTTCTGCATGATAATCAGTTTTTACAAGCATTTCCAAAGAGTGATATATGAACAGCAAGTACACTTTATTATCGGGATACATACTAGCAAAAAGTGGAACCATATTTATATAAAATAAATCATTTTACGACCTATAAAGTCGTGTTATTTTAAAATAAAATAAAAAAAAAAATTATTCACTATCTTGTCTCTGAGTAAAATCAGCGACTGACTTGACACGCGCCCTGATTTCTTCCACATCACTGACTGTAGGATTTGAACAGGCCTGCTGATGTGCAGCTCCGGCTCCAGCGCGTGAGCAGTAATTAGTAGCAGGATGTTTTAAGAGAAGGTTGAGAATTATGTTACACTGCCCTGTAGCGGAGAGGAGAGGGAGAAGGAAAGAGCAGAGAGAAGGATTATAGGGAAGTTGTTTCCATTTTTGGAGCAAAAAAAAAAAAAAAGAACCATGTCTCACTTCCTCTTGGTAGTTCCTGGGATGTCTGAAATCCAGTGAGCGCTATTCATCTGCTGAGCTGAGCTTACAGTATATATTTACCTTCAAAGAGACACATGCTGAACACTGTACAACAGGGCGTCATTGATATTTAACGCACTGGCTCTTCCCATAAATTGCTCGGCTTTGTATCCTGCCTAAATAGAGTTGGAGGGATCGGGTGTCTGCGCTTTGTGCTTCAATCTGGTGAACAATGCGTGTAACACTAGTAAAATAGGAAAAGAGGAACAGTGGAGGAGGGATTGAGTCTCAGGGAAAGAGACTGCGGCGAAAGGAGGAGATATTGTCGTAAGTTCAAACAGTGGATAGAAAAGCTCACATTTTCATTGTGGGCCACCTGAAAAGGCTGGGAGTATCGTTTTCATCCGTTCTGCGCGATCACAAAGGCAGACGTGCTTCATTAGCCTACTGCATTGTCCACATATTGCCACTATGAGCAGATGATTTTATCCTTTTTGCTCCCAGAACTCTTAGAACGGGGCCCTGAAAAAAAGTGATGAAACTTTAACCTGGAATGTGAAGTGCGAGTCCGGGTGGGACGAGCGGCGAAGGGCCAATTCCTCTGCACAGAACTTCTTTTTTGCACTCATTTCTGTCGGCCAAAATTGTGACAGGGGGATATGTAGATATGAAATGATTGGTGTCAGGAACAGCGAGGCCTACGTGTGCTCATGTTCAACAAGCGCTTGGAAATAATGGTTTGCGTGGACATGCAGGGGAACGAATCTAGAAAATGAATGGGGGGATTGTTTAGGCAGACAAGGGAGGGCCGATTATGTTACAATCAAAACATTTAACTGGGGGGAAAGAGAAAGAGAAGGGAACAGAAAGGAGGAGACAGAGAGAAAGAAAGAAAGACGGGGATGAAGAAAGAGATAGAGATAGAGTGGAGAGAAAGTCTTATGCAGCACAGGTCTATGCTGACCAGAGGAACTTGTGATCCATTATCGATAACATTCTCAGCACCATTTTCCCAGATGGCACTCAGGGCAGGCGCGCTGCTCGCTGGCACGGGCGCGGGCAGTAACTGGCACCATCACGCTGCTGGCATTTTCAATGGAGTTTAAGAGACTTATCATTCCAAATGTGTCCTATTTTCCTGTAGGCAAGCCAGACATCTGTTTATCCTATTTTCTCTTGGACTTTAGCACAGCTTGGGAAAAAAAAAGAGAGAGAGAGAGAGAGAGAGAGAGAGAGAGAGAGAGAGAGAGAGAGAGAAATAAAATAAAAAGAAAGAAAAGTTGGTCACATTTAACAGCTGTTGCAGAATTGCAGAATCGATCTCAGCGGATCTTTAAATATTTCACCTCCCACTGCTCTGGCATAGATTATTCATCTAAGGGGATGTGTAAAGAAGGTGAAAAATAAAGAGCGAGTATGAGAAAGATGTAACGCAGAGGTCTGTAAGTAAGTGATGGATGCTACACAGGCTTTCAGAGACAGGTTAGTGATCATGTGAGAGTGTGTCAGGAGAGGATTGTGGCTTTATTCTGTGGCTCGGCGACGAATAATACTTGCCACTGATCAGGGCTTTCCTAGCCACCGATCTCCCTTTCACTTCCTGTCACAGAGGTCAGGACAGCCTGACCCCTGAGAGATCCCCCCATCCCACTCCATGCAACTGAATAATGCATGAGATTGACTTTTTTTTTTTTGTGCACACAGTTGTTTGCTGGACCGGTTTTCATCCTATAGCTTATTCTTCCACACAGCTGCCTGCACCTGTTCTACTGGGTCCGGGCGTCATTTGGGCCTGTCGCCGATTTCATTTACCTTTCATTATATTTCCATATGAGGCGGATTACGGGTGATTATTAGCCATCTCGCTGATGTGCTAAGAGATTCTGGCATCCAATATTTTTTTTTTCCTTTTTCCAAAAATCAACAGAATATCAATGACCGTCTGTGATATTTCTTCTTCTGACACTTAAAAAAAAAAAAAACGTTTTCCTCACTGGCAATGCGATAGCCTAGGTCTTCCTGATGAGCTCTCCTCCCTCTCTTCGGTGTGCAGATGCTCGATTGCGGCTCGCTCCGAGCTCAGCTGAACAAATGCCAGCATTTAGAAGGTCAGAGCTTTTGTTGGTGTGGGGAGAAAAAGAAGCGCTATGGAAATGAGCGGAGGCAAAAAAAAAAAAAGATATTTAAAACCTAAAAATTCAATTCATTGTCTGTCTGTTAATGTCATTTACATATTTGGCTGCGTCCCGGGCTGTCGAGGAGGATTTTGGAGACGTCTTTAATTACATATCAGCGTCGGAGCAGGAGAGCAGGATGTGATGGACCTGGAGAGAGACGGTTTGTTTTGAAACGCTCCTGAATGGCAGGCTTTCACAGACTTGTGTGGAGGGTAATTAAAAGAGTGTTAAGTGGAGAATGGTGCTCTGTTGCTCTCTATTTCACTGTCTGTCTCTCCTGTAGGAAGCAGCAGAGGGTTGCTCAGCTGTTACTGTAGCCTCTGGCCATTTCAGGTCTGCATCTTTTTTTTTTTTTTTCTTGCTCAGGTGACATTCAGATATGGATGTGTGGATGTGGTGTGGAAGTAGGTGTGCTTGTGAGTGCGTGAGCTCATGGAAGAGCAGCTTTTCATGTGTTGCAGAATTGTTTTTAGAAATGGTGTGTGGAAGAGAGAGATGGGGGAAAGAGAGGGGAATAAAGGAGCTACAGAGAGAGAGAGAGAGAAAGAGAGCGAGAGAGAGAGAGAGCTTCATTAGTTCTGATTAATGGCCGAGCAGACAGCAGATATATCTCTGGCCAGGTAACAGCCTCACAGCCGCACTACAGCACCAGCACAGGTGTGTTCTGCTGCTCTTATTTATGAGGCAGTCAGCAAGCTTTCTGTTGCTCATGCCATACACACACACACACACACACACACACACACACACACACACACACACACACACACACACACACACACACACACACACATAAAGAAAATAAAGCACATTGCTTCTCTTTCCCCTTCAGCCAGCTTGCCGAGTGAATAAGTAAGGTGATGGCTCGGGCCATGTTACAAATTCTACTGACCACTACCGAATTAGCCGACGCAGCAATAAAAATACTCCCTTACTCCGTCACTTTGCTTTGCTCCAGTGCATGTTTTCTGTTTATGTGTGTTTTCTGTGTGTGTCTGGCCCAGCGTGTTAGTGGGGGGTATTTGCGTTATTCTAAGAGGCCATTAATGCGTGCCTGCATGGAGCTGGCCATGCTAAGCGGCTGCCGTTTTGGTGCAGGTGTTCGGCCCGGCTCTTTTGAAGCTTCAGTCACACACCGAGCCGCAGCCGCTCGCTCCTGTCAAGACTGTCTGATTCCGCCTGTGGCATGGGAACCTTCACTGGGAGATGCTTGTGCAAAGGATCATCTGTGTGTGTGTGTGTGTGTGTGTGTGTGTGTGTGTGTGTGTGGAGGAGTAGTAGAGCTGAGACTGAAATACAAGGAGGAAAGGAGGCAGTCAGAGATGTCAGAAACCCCTTAAAGGGAGTGAACTGATAGTAAAAAGCACAATACTGTACTATGTACATTCTTCTAGACTCGCTTATCAGGAACATGAAAAAAACCAAACAAAACAGCCATTTAACATCATTAAGATAAGAATTACAACCCGTTGTTTTTTTTTTTACTTTGTAAAGAGGTGTGGTTTGGTATGATTATGGTTATATATTATGGCAGGGGGAAAAATGTGGCTGTTGGCAGAGTTCGTATTCGAGGCGAGCAACATGGAAAACATGTCATGAGAACCGCAGGCATTTTCATGAGTGTGTAGAGAATATATATATATATACTCTATATAAAACAATTATTCCACGGAATCGAGTCTTCATGATCTGACAGACGACGAGGCGCGTAGCTATAATCCACGTACGATGAGATTTCATGGAATAACTATTTTATTTTATCCACATTTTTGAGAAATGGATCATTTTTATTTTTGCAAATTTGATCGATCAATAAAAACTTTACACAAAACGTCCAACAAAATCATTAACGCTTAGCCGGACTTCTTAAAAACCTATCGATGGCTGCACGAATTGACTTTAGTGTTGTTGGTTTTTTGTAGAAAGCGCCGTCTTGCTGTCGTGCCGAGGTATAGAACAGCTTTAGACACTTATTTAATTCTTCCTTGGACATTTCAGTGATGTAATTTTCAAACTTCTTTGAGCTTCTGAACCAAAAAAAAAAATTCCAACAAATTTGAACGCTTCAAGATGAAGAATGTAAACAAACCCGGCGAAATGACGGGAGCAATTTGTGAAAAATGCGATGATAATATTTTATTCCATATTTTGTTGCTTTTTTTTTTGGTAATTTTTTGCGCTTTTGTTTTCGAGTACTTTTTATTTCGTCCTCGGTTGCTTCAGGAACACACTCCGCCATTTTGTTTTTCTCTACTCATGGTACGGTATATGAACTGATATCCTAGTAGTAGAGTAGCCAATCAGAGCGCACGATTGCGCATATCTAGTGAATGTGGCTAGAATATACTGCATATATATGTAATGTCTGCTTGAACCTTATTTACAGAGCAATGTAGAAATGTAAAGTTATTAATGGCTTAAGAACAGTAAAAAATATCACAGAATTTAAATTCCTACAAAACTATCTTGGGGAAAAACTATGATGTCAAATCATTTCATTTCCTGCCTACTATAAAAATGATTGAATCCAGCCAAGCAAGGAAAATAAACTGCTAGGTGAGTAATAGAAAAGTTATAAAAGTGTATAAAGAACAGTGCAAACATGACGTGTTGCATGACACAAGTGTTACGTGATATACTTTATCACAATATCATATATATATATATTCCTTGAGCAAACACTGTGTACTGTGTAGTGTATAAAAATGCGTGTTTGCTTTTATATGGAAATGCATCTCAGCTATTAAGTATCTCAGTCGTCTGTGCTGTAGTTAGTGTGAGTCGTAACATGGAGCTCGTTTGGAACAATTTATTAATTGATCCTTTGTCTTTGTGCCCAAAATAATGATATTCAGAAATACCTTCACGAGCGGAGCAGATGACACTCTCACCTTGAAACTCTTCAGAACACACACACAGCTTATAAACCATGAACACCGTCTCACTGGAGAGACTCAGAGAGAGAGAGAGACAGAGAGACAGAAAATGAACAGCTGGCTCCCTTGAACTGAGGATAACTGACAGTTGTCTGTAAGAGGTTTTAATGAAGATTGTCACCTTTTATGCCAGAAAGTGAAGGGTTGCCAGATCTCTGGGACAGCAAAGAGGAAGGGTTGCCAAATTTATAAGAGTGGAAGGATTAAAAAAAAAGACAGAGAGCTTAACCTGTGTTTGGCAACAATCTGTTCTTGCTCACACAGAAAACAAATGGACGGAGCGGTCAAGAAGCCAAAACCTTGCGGCCGCTAACCTGGGTGTGCACTCGGTTTACAGTCGAAACAGATGTACTCTATTACACACTTTTTACACCGCACCTCAAAACTATTTCCGAAGCTAAATTTTCACAGAATTATGGATAAGATGGATTGCACTTCAGGGAATGGTGAAGAAGTGTGCATGAGAAAGATGGTGATTTTTTTTTCATTTATTTTTATTTAAAAAAAAAAAATCTCAGTAAGGGCCTCTGGAAGAAACCTGAACGCAGTTTGTTATACGGTTTCAACACTGGCTATGGTTCCGAAGGTGTAAGAAAGATTTCCTGTTGTCAGTTCAGTTCAATTCACCTTGGCTTGTTTTACTGTGAATCAATTTCTTCCAATTCAATTTGATTCAGTTGAATCCATTTCACTGCATCATACGTTGTCTTGATTCAATGGACGCGCCTGTAATAAAGAGAGACGGAGAGGCAGTCCTGGCTTCGAAAAAGTCGGTGAAAATCTTAAATATTAATTCAGTTCGGTTCATGTTCGGTTTTGCGACTTGAGTCGATTCATTTGAGTTCAGTTCAATATGATTCATATTCCATTCATTCTTCAAGAGACATTAATACTGAATGCATTAGTGACACAAGGAACAGGGAGTTGTTTTGTTCTTGGTAATGACCATAACTCTGGTGTGTACCTCTACCATGTGTGTGTGTGTGTTTCTGGGTGTGTGTGTGTGTGTGTGTGTGTGTGTGTGTTTCTGGGTGTGAGTGTGTGGGGAAATGGTTTTAACATGTGTGGAGTGGAGGGGGATCTGAGCTGGTGCTGTCGTAAGACATGTTGCACGGGTACAGAGAACGGAAGAAAGCGGCTCCACCGAGTCTCTGTTGACACACACACACACACACACACACACACACATGAACACGCACAGACACTAGTGAGAAAGAAAGAATAGTGGACATTGTAAAGCCAGGGCATCAGCTGAAAACAGAGAAGAGGGAAGAAAGAGTAAAGCAGGAGGAGAGTCGAAAAAATAAACATACTAGAGTTTGTGTGTGTGTGTGTGTGTGTGTGTGTGTGTGTGTGTGTGTGTCTGGTGGGGGTATTGAGAGTCTAATCTGACAGAACTGTGAGGAGAGGGACATATGTGCTCTAAAAAGGCCTTTTATTTGATTGGAAGCACAAAGAAGCAACACTCCCCTTTTGTTGGGCAGTGTGAATGCTCCTGCTGAGCCTGTCATCATAGTATGGTGCAAGTACAACTGCACGCAGAACACACACACACACACACACGCACGCACGCACGCACGCACGCACGCACACACTTTACAAAAATAAACACAATCAATGTCAAACCTACACATTTCAATCTTAACATGCAAAGACGTAAAACCACACATTAGAAATATCCACCAGCATAAACACAACGATTATCAGAACCAAATATTTGAGTGTTGTTTTACACACACACACACACACACACACACACACACACACACACACACACACACACACACACACACACACACAC
>JAOPUC010000006.1:47587829-47601309 GCA_027564185.1 Cephalocassis borneensis
AGCTGGGATGGGCTCCAGCTTGCCTGCGACCCTGTAGAAGGATAAAGCGGCTAGAGATAATGAGATGAGATGAGATTTTTTTGTAAGGCTGCTTTACGATAATGTCTGTTGTTAAAAGTGCTATACAAATAAATTGATTTGACTTGACTTGACCTTTCCTGTTCGAGCATGGTCTATAAAGACATGGTTTGGTGTGGAAGAACACCAGTGGCCTGCACAGAGCCCTGACCTTAACCCCATTAAACATCTTTGGGATGAAGTGGAACATTGATTGCAAGCCAGGCTTTCTCAGCCAACACCAGTGCCGGACTTCACCAATGCTCTTTGGCAAAATTCACACAGACACACCTCAGCATCTTGTAGAAAGCCATCTCAGAAGTGTGGAGGCTGTTATAAATAGCTGCAATGGGAGGTTTTGGAATGGGATGTCCAACAAGAACAAGTACTCATATAGTTGTGATGGTCAGGTGTCCAAGTACTGCTATAGTGCCATAGTGTATTTTGAAGCAATTAGCATTACGATAGACATATGCATAAAGCTATTATATATACACTCAGGAACACACACACAAATTGAAAGGCATATAGGGAGCACCTTTTGTCCTTCCTAATTTTAAGTAAAGTTTTTCAAGTCAGTAAATTATGATGTGGCTATTCCAAATAGCAAACCATCTTCTTTCAGCTACTCCTGTTAGGGGTTGCCACAGCAGATCTGTTCTGCATATTTGATTTGGCATAGGTTTTACACCGGATGTCCTTCCTGATGTAACCCTCCACAATCTATCGGGGCGTGGGACTGGCACTAAGTATGCACTGGCTTGTGCAACCCCAGTGGCTGGGTATTTTTACCTAATCTGCATGTCTTTGAACTGTGGGAGGAAACTACAGCACCCAGAGTATACCTACGCAGACAAGGGGAGAACATGCAAACTCCCCACAGAAAGGTTCCTGTCAGCCATGAGGTTCAAATCCAGAACCTTCTTCCTGTGAGGTGACAGTGCTAATCACTGCACAACTGTGCCACCCAAACAATTTCACTTGTTTTCCACTTAAATTGTATTGGTTCCTATAGAACACTAAAGGTGGAAAATAATCTGACATAATTTATCTTGGTTTCATTTTTCTACATGGCTCTCAGTAAATTCCCTTTTCCCTTGAGGCTGATGTAATTTATTTAAGAAAAAAAAAAAGACTTTACATCTTGATAGCTACCAGTAAAGCAGATGGAATAAGATGTCTCTGTGACCATCCTGGGCTCTGTAATCAGATGTATTAAACAGTCAGGTACTGTCTCCACATGGAGGTATCTTCTCTTCCTGTGAATAATTTTGTATTTACAGTTACTAAATATTTATTAAATTCAAAAGGAAAAAAGGCTTAGTTAGATTGGACTGAACGCTAGTCCAGAATGACACCGTGAGGTTCACTGGAATTTACTGATTAATTGGTTTCCCAAACGCAAACCATCCCCCACCCCTGGCCGCCCTACAGTGATTATCATTTTCCAGTTTTGCTCTGTCCTCATTTTATGTTTCCTTGCCTTTAATGTGAGACAGGAAACTATGAAGAGATGTCAAGAGCTAACATTAAAAAAATCTTTATACATAATACTTATTCTGCACAATATGTTTATTAAAATAAACCACACCTAGAAGCTTTGGGATAGTCTGAACACAACCAATACGGCAATCAGTGGAGAATATTATGAGCTTGCACAATTTCTCTGTTATACTGTAGGCTAATGGAATAACAAGGCAAACTAGTACCATAGAGAAAAACCCATGAAGATGAATCTTAATCTGAGTATGACAAAGTGCTCGCAGTGGCTAATTCTGTTTCCATCCTTTCCAGTTACCATTTATTATCCATAGCTGTTCTAATGAAAAAGAAAGGAGATCTAATTAAACACAGGGAAGTGATACATCTTTGTCATTTATTGGAGAACAAGCACTAAGCTCTTGCAGAAGGAGAGCCAAGTATAGACTCTTACTGAATTGGGGCAACACTGTTTCTAAGAATTCATGGCTCACAGCTCCATCTCTGTCATTACCAGGTGAAAACCACTGCAAAGTCAATTCATTACTTGGGTTACAGGCAGAGAAGTCATTGAAGAGGAAATCAACACTTAGTTAATCATAAAATACAAGGACTGTGTGAAGCTGTAGCTCTGGTCACTGCTGCTAGATCTAGAACATTCAAGAATAAGTTGGAGCATGTGGGAATGTGAGACGCTAGTGACATATCCCCTCATTTGCATATCAAAGCAGAATAAGAATAAATCATTGTACATTATTTATCCATGAATAAGAAACATAGCAAAAGCAAGGAATCTGGCCTCAAACCCAGATTCAAATTGGGTTTATTAAGATCATGGCTGAAGCCTTCATAAGATTGCAAAATCATGTTGCCAAAATGTATTATCTTAATATATTTGAACTGATATTGTACACACACACACACACACACACACACACACACTTTCAAATTAAATTGTATTGTCTTTAACTTTTATTTGTTTATCACTTATCTTCAGTAACTGCTTTATCCTAGTCAGGGCTGCAGTGGAACACCAGTCCATCACAGGGCACCATGCTTACACACATTTACATATTCATTCAAAGCCTGGGGCAATTTAGCTCAGTCAGGAATGAACGGAGTACCATGGGGCTGTCAACCAGCATTGCTACCTACGACATGTACTGCCCTGCCTATGTATTGTAGCATATTATTTTTATTATAAATTATTTTTGTGCTTGTTTACTCTCCGAGCTTAAGCCAGTATCTCACTGGACTGTGACAGCTTGCGACAAATTGTGAACATCATTCGTGAGAGAGTTTCAAAAGTGTCTTGAAACATTCACGGGGCTTCTCAATTTCCTCGCATGAGTCGCAAAGTGTTGCTCCTTCATTTCTGAAATTTTGAACATGTTCAAAAAATTTGTGCGACAAAATTTCTCTCAAAGTAGCTGCAAATGCGTCGCTGGTGTCACAAAGCTGTCGCGAACCCTTCTCAAGTCAGTTTCCATGAGGCTTCCTCTACTTCCCTGCCTGCCGAAGGAAAGCTGGGCTGCGATAGCCTACGACTAGTTGGAGACAACAATTGCGGTAAAATATGCGAATATCAATTCAGTATGATTCCAAGTGAAAATTGTCGCTAATTCGCATATTTTATCGCAGTCCAGCTATCGCAGCTGTCACAGCCCAGTGAGATACTACCCTAAGAAAGCCAGCAAGATGTTCTGCTAATAAGTGTGTTTCTTAGTATGGCATTTGCAGATGCAGCTTTAAACATGATGTGTTGGTAAAGTTAAGGCAAATAAAGCCAATACTGGATATATTCACCATACTCCACTATAAAGGTCTATTGCTTGACACATTAAAAACATTGTAACCATATGAGGATTTTTTTTTGACCCGAGAACATAGGACAGTGTAGCTTGAAGAGCGTGGCAGAAAAGACACCCAGCCCACCCATCTCTGACATTTTTTTTTCCAGGACTCATGCTCCACTCATGAATCATCAGGGTTTCCCCCATTATGATACCCCTACACTGAATTCATAGGTTTTTACCACAGTATCTCATCTGTATTGTCAAGTCTAATGTACCTAATGCTATCCCTCTATACTGGTTGTAGAAATGCATGAACGTTGGTCTATATCTAAACAAACCAAATTTTATTTAATGATTGTTCACACATGGGTGGTAGCCCATGAGTCATGTTTTTGTAACCAGATTGGTTAATTCCAAATCCAAGGACTGCCTGAGGAGCCACTATTGGGCCATTGAGGATGTGCTGTTACATCGTAACTGGATGATATTCTGCCTAATTTGTCTCTCTGAATAAAAATATCTGGTAAATGAAAAAATGTAAGATGTATATGACAGTATACAAAGTTGAATTAAATCAACTACTGTAAAGCAGCAAAGCACAAGCCAAGTAGAGCAAACATACAATACAGACCAATTAGCCAAATGATGAATGGACACCTGGAGTATAAATGAATCTACAATATCAGAAAAGGTACCGATCCATCCATCCATCCATCCATCCATTACCGCTTATCCTGTGCAGGGTTGCAGGCAAACTGGAGCCTATCCCAGCTGACTATGGGCGAGACCCTGGACAAATCGACAGGTCATCATAGGGCTGACACATAGAGGCAAACAACCATTCACACCTATACGGTCAAATTAGAGCCACCATTTAGCCCAACCTGCATGTCTTTGGACTGTAGTGGAAACTGCAGCACCTGGAAGAAACCCACACAGACACGGGGAGAACATGCAAACTCCGCACAGAAAGGCCTCCGTCGACCACTGGGCTTGAACCCAGGACCTTCTTGCTGTGAGGCAACAGTGCTAACCACTACACCACCATGCCGCCCGTACAACAGTTTTTTAAGGTCTAATCATCCATCCTGTAGCTGCTTATCCTGTTCTACAGGGTTGCAGGCAAACTGGAGCCTATCCCAGCTATGGGTGAGAGGTGGGGTACACCCTGGACAAGTCACCAAGTTATTGCAGGGCTGACACAGAGACAAACAACCATTCACACCTATACGGTCAAATTAGAGCCACCAATTAGCCTAACCTGCATGTCTTTGGACTGTAGGGGAAACCGGAGCACCTGGAGGAAACCCACACGGACACGGGGAGAACATACAAACTCCACACAGAAAGGCCCCCGTCAGCCACTGGGCTTGAACCCAGAACCTTCTTGCTGTGAGGCAACAGTGCTAACCACTACACCAGCACTCACACAAACACTAATATATCGTGTTTTCTAATCATAAGCAGCAGCAATGTCACTAATATTTTTTACTATAGTGATGACATCCTTATCAACTTTTACATTTCACCATACTTTTACCAACAACTATTTGCATATTTTTGATCCATCATTGGCTGAATTTTAAATACATTTTAACCCTGCACCCTTTCCTGAATAATGTTGTTGCAGCCAATATCAATCTTGTTAATGAAACAGCTAAGAAAAAAGAAAAATACTCATTGAAGCACTTTTTCCATGTTGGACTCGGTCATTTTCATGGCCGCCACTGTAATTTGTCCAGTCGTCTCTCAATATGGTAGAAAGCAAACTAGAACTACAACGTCAAAAGTTCTGTTGATTATAATAAATGAAGCTTAAAACAGCTGCAGTCTCTGTGCAGGAAATCAGTCCAAAAAGAGTGGGAACCTCTAGGAATCATTCCCACCCACAGAGCCAGACTAAAATTAATCCAAAGCCTCCACTTACAAGACCATATTCCATTCCATTCTGCTCCATAATAATTTCAGCAATGACACTAAATAAATAATTAAGCCAAGCCAAGCAGCATTTTCAGCTTGCTGGTGCTCGAAGGCTTGGTGTTCTTGCATTAACGGAGAAGCCAATAACCACTAGCGGAACAATGACCACTTTAGCAAAGCACTTTCCTTACTTGCACAAATATGTGCCACTTGTTCAAGAGTAGTGCTTTACAAGCATGGCCCTGAAGTACCCCTGTTCTGAATATTTTACCATGTTCCCACTCTTACACACCTGGCTGAACTCTGCAGCTCATTAACAAGCACTGCACGATTTTAAAATGAATGTTGGAATGAGGAGGTCAGTAAATAAATAAATAAAGTTAGAGAGATTCAAAGTTAATGCAAAACTTCACTTCATGTTCAGTTTTATCTTGCTTTTACAAGTTCAATTTGGGTACTCTTCCAGTCTATTTTGGTACCTAGGTGAGTTCATGGTTTTGTGTGCGTGGCTCCTTCCTGTCTGGGCTTCCGAGTTAAAAGCTGTGAATGATATCAGTGGATGAGACTGATCTTGTAAAACAGGAGGCCTGAAGACACAAAGACCTCATCTTTACCCATTTCCCACATCCATCTCACCCTCTATCCCGTCCTCCGAGCCTTCAGTAAACGAGTGGGTAAATGTTAATAGACATAATCTTTGTCCATGGCACACAAGAGTGTAGAGAACTTGCCTTCAAGAGAATAAGGGTATATTAGCATGTGCGTCAACTTCTGTGCAATGCTGAGCACTCAAATATCCCTTTCTTTCTCACATTTATTTAAATTAATTTCCATACCCTGTCAAAGAGGATGTTTAATGGATATTTAATCCGAGTGAGATTAGCACTGGAAAAATAGGTCATGGTGAAAATGCTTGCTCACTGAGCAACTCGTCTTTCTCCTGTAAGACAGGTTCAGTGGCAGCAGGACATCTCATTATTCTCTAAACATGTGAGGGTTTCAATTGAGAAGAAGGATTAAGAGATCCCATTAAAAGTCAATGAGAAACAAGTCGCAGGCTAAGACAACACTTCTGAGATTGCCATCCTTGGTATTAATGCAGGCAAGATGAAGAGAATAAAAAAAAGGAAGCTGAGGGAAGAACTCAAGCAGACAGGACTTCAGCTGTTAATTTAAAAAAAAAAAATCTAAGAATTTTCAACTCCCCCAGGTTTAATTTCTATTCTTTGTGATTTTCATTGTCAGGAATCATGGTGAGCAAAGAGGTTGGTAAATGCATGCTCACAAACTCTGAATCAGACTCTGAGGCAGCACCTTCTATGGCCCTGGAGGTGAAAGGACCGTCGGATGGGAGTCGGCAGGTGCGCAAGCGCAACAAAGCCTTGCAGGTACGCTTCAAGGACATCTGCGATGCCCAGAGTGAGCAGGCAGCTGTAGCACAGGGAGCGAAGCCCGTCTCGTACAAAGTGGCATACCTCAAGTACATGACCGTTCCAGCCCGAAGATCCATACCCAATGTGACAAAAAGCACTGGAGTGCAGACTTCTCCGGACCTGAGGAAGCGCTACCAGACTTTCCCACTGGAGAGGAAAAAGGGTCAAAGTGTGAAACATGCGGCTACAGCGGAGAGTTATAAGGACCAGGATAATGGATATGTTATTGATGTTAAGAGGGCTAAAGCGGCTGAAGGGGTGAGGGAAGAAACATTGTCTCAAACCGTACAAAAGACCAAAGCTTTGATGCACACTAATGAGTGCATAACCACCATAGAGCACCACACTCACGCTGCAGAATGTACAGACAGGACACTGCTACCCTGTCCCTCAGCGGACCAATCAAATTACCAGGTCTGTACGGTGAAGAGCAAACATCGAAAGAGTTTCCAAAGGGACTCGGAGTCATTGGACCGCTCAGGAAAATGGCAAATAACAAATTCTGAGGACAGAGACGGCACTACACTGCCAAACTCTGGCTCCAAAGTGACGAGCCCCATATCCTGGAACTCTTTAACGCAGGTGGAGTGTCTGGAGAGCCCGACAGCACGCAGCAAGCGCAAAAAGGTTCTGCAGCTAAATGGCCTGCAATCACAGACAATGCCGAGGACTGGCTGCACCACACAAGTGCAGTGCCACGCTGGAATGATCTCTGCTCGGCCCATACAGGCAATGGAGGAAGCAGCAGCAGCAACGGCATCATCACCTGCTGCCGTTCTACCACCTACATGTCAGGCTGGAACAGGAGCAGTACCAGGCACAGGGAATCTACAGGTGGAAAGCGAGGCATGCAAGCAGATAGTGCCTGTGAATCAGGAAAAGGATGTAAAAGCACAGTTGCAAGCCATGGAGAACATGATCAGCTCCAGTCAGGAAACCATCAAAGTCCTGCTGGGAGTCATCCAAGAGTTGGAGAAAGGAGAGGCTCTCAGAGAAGGGTAAGACATAAAAACTACATTACACAGCAAAGTACTTCAGGCAAGCTCATTTTACAGTCTTTACTTTCATTGGCCATTGTATTACTGCAGAAATTTCATGTCATTCCACCAAAGCTGGGCCTAAGAACGGTCTTGTTCATGCGACCATGTGTGATGATAGTATTACTCGAGACCCCCAGGCTGCAGGTTCAAAACCATCAAGATTGCAGATCAGTTTGCACCATTAAGCTCCTGAGACTTTGTTTAGGTCCAAGCCAAACTGAAGCGAAAAATGTTGTACATTTTTCTTCCAAAAGTCAGTTACATTGCTCCCAATGACATGCAATGAAAGGCAATGAGACTTACCTGATTGTGAGACTGAAAAAAAATCAGAACAGGAGATGTTAATGCAGGAAATACATCAGCAAACTAATCTTCCATTGAAAGAGCAAAAATGTCACTGCAATTCACCTTAGCAAATTGGGCTTTAAAATTGCATTTAATATACACCAGTAGCATATTAATAAGTGTCTCACTTGTGTTCATCCGAGCAATGGAAAAATAAATAAATTGCTCTGTCTGTCTCCTCGATATTCATAAGGTGAAATCATGCTTATTTGCATGTATAATGGCTTAATCTCCTTATCGCTACAATCAGAAAGATTGAGCAAGTGGTGGGTGAAATGCCTGATTTGCCCTCAGTGACATAAGTAAAATATGCCACGGTATATTTAGCATGCAGCTTGCCAACTGGGCATGACGTAGCAATTAAGTGATTACAGACAAGAACTGCAGGATGGCAGGGTCTTAAGAGAGAAATTAGCTCTTTTCAAGGGCTGCTTGCACATACTTTAGAGGAGAGAGGTGCTATTAAAAGATAGCATCTATCACTGGAGAGTGTGTGAGGTTACGTGAGTGTAAAGCCAGGTAGCAAGGGCCACCCACACACACACACACACACACACACACACACACACACACACACACACAAGCACATGTTTTAATGCTGCAGGGATTAAAGTGGACAATTTTACACTGGCAGACAACCAAGAGAGTGATTAAACACCATTTCTTTATGTACCCAAAAGACAATTTGACCCCTGTGCACAGGCTAGTGGTGTAGACTTCACCAAACAGTCTCATAGGAAATAAGTAAAACCGCAAGTTGATACTGTCTAATCTCAAACTCATCTGCTGTTTTCAGGAGACGTACAATAAAATACCGCGAGTCTATACCCAAGAAGCAGGGTCTTGCAGAGACACGAGTTCTCCCTTACCAATGCCACTGACTCCTGCAACTTAAGGAAACTTCATGAGCACTGATGGATTTTTGTATACTATATTCTTGAAGAAAAACGAAACAAAAAACAACCAAGACTCAGTGGTCAGTGCAAGAAAACTCTGCCTGGTCGTTACAGTTATTTAAATAGTCACTGGGCATCGGTGACAGCATTTGGCAACTGATCAGAAGGTTGAGAGTTCAAATCCCAATTCCGTAAAGACATTGACATTGTTGGGTCTCTGAGCAAGACTGTTAACCCTCATTCGCCAACCAAATCGGGTAACTGTTAACCTCCACCGAGTGGCTAAACATGCAAAGTATTAAAAACATTCCATCCTGAGCATTAACATTTCCGAAGATGATAGCACACTGCAAAAAATGATCCCTTGTTGAGAGAAAAATATCTATAATATAGGTGAATTTATCTATTATTTCTTATTAGAAGTTTACTAAAACTCAAATATAAGATTATTTAGCTTACTTTGAGACGCGTTTACTAATTTCAAGCCTTAAATTTTCTTATTCTATTGGTAGATAATTTTGCTCATTTTAAGCATTCAATTCTAAAAAGAAGCAAAATTATCTGCCAATAGAATAAGAAAATTTAAGGCTTGAAATTAGTAAATGCATCTCAAAGTAAGCTAAATAATCTTATATTTGAGTTCTAGTAAACTTCTAATAAGAAATAATAGATAAATTCACCCATATTATAGATATTTTCTCTCAACAGGAAATCATTTTTTGCAGTGTACTACTGATTTTGGACGGTCAAATGTTTTCAAAGCCTGAGATTAAGGCTGTAGAAATGTATAAATAGGGTTTGAAGCATTTCCATAAAGGGAAAAAAAAAAAAAAAGTTTTGTTTGCAACAAAATAGTACAGGAGCTTCTTTGCCAATACTACTGCTGACAAAACTTGAGCAGCTACAAACAAAGAACAAAAAGCTTAAAAATGCTAAAAACATGCAAGTCACTGCATGTGGAATCAATTTCTATGACTATGCCCTTTGAGCATTGTGTCGATGCTGAAGGATCTGAGGTGAAATGGTTGAACATTAAACATTAGAGAAGCAGCTTTGGGACAAAAACCGCGAGTTGGCCTAGTGGTTAGCGTGTCCAGCTCTTGACCGGGAGATTATGAGTTCTACTCACGGTCGGTGACCATCATAAAAATGGTACCTATTACCGTCTGGCAAGGCACACTGCAATACAGATGCGAGTGTAGAAGTCAAACTCTTGCGGTTACCAGAGGACCAGCCCCCCCACACTGTACAGGCTATCAAAACGGAGATGGGCACCGCATCCGTACACCTTAAAGAGCTGGCTAGTACTAAACAGGAGGCTGCCTGGGAAGACCAGATTCTGGCGTGACAGGAACTCTGACTTTGGGACAAAAAGGTTGCCAGTTCGATTCCCTGGACCAACAGGAACGGCTGAAGTGCCCTTGAGCAAGGCACTAAACCGCCAACTGTTCCCCAGGCTGCTCTAGGTATGTCATATGTCACTCTGGAGAAGAGAGTCTGCCATTAAATGCCATTAATGTCATGTAAACATGTGGTTGTTCATCGGTAATCAGTTGAGCTGAAATGTCGTCTCCAGCTCTAATAACAGTATTTTTCACTGTATATTTGGAAGTCATTCCATGTATCCAGGTCCTCGCTAGCACCCTGGGCCAATTTTATTTCCTTGCAGGCAGTGGAGAAACGATAATGCGAACATAGATATGGAGCACTGGTCTCCGTCTACAGCTGGTAAAATGTCAGGTGCTTTGGCAGATGGCCTTGGGTTACTAGTCTCAATTACTACATACTCAAAATTATGCCTGCTACGTTACTCATGCTCTTTTGTGTGATGATTCATTTGCTATACGATGGCACTGAATGAAGGACACAAAGGAGTTCAAAACAAATCCAATAATTATGATTAATGTTTACCGTTCAGTTTATTCTGCTGTATATCAATAAGCATCAACAGCTTGGAATGGTGTTTAAGTCAAGTCTGTTTTCTGCTGACCTTTCCAGAAAGTGAACTGTGACAATCACAGCAGAACACCGTTCGCCTAAAGAAAACAACGATTTCTAATTCAAACAGCTCTGCTGTAGAAGAATGACACCTTATTCACTGTAGTATCATTAAACTTATGAAGGGCTTGATAATTAGCTGAATCAGGATAAGTGAATCTGGAGAATGATAAACTACACAGTGCTGTTCTCCCACAGAAGTGCAAATGAGATTCTCTGCTGGAAGTGCAGATGGATGAGCCTTTAGGTGTTCCTCCACATGCCTACATGTTGCAGGATGAAGATAACACACTCCAAAGACATCCTGTGTCAAGTCTTGTCATCCTGTCAGTACAATTAGCACTCTCTTTCTCCTCCCTCTGTGTGCCAGACTGGCACTGTGGCCCTCCCCTGGGCTCCTCTGGCACTGCTATACATCACTGTCCCCATTAGCCACTGCAATCCCGCCTCAGAAAAACCCCATGCCTCAGCAAACACAGCATCACTCACAGTCCAGAGCTAACATGGCCGCCACTTGCCTTCTGCACTCCAGTTTGAAACTCTGAGTACTGTTGGCAGGATGCCGAGAGGTGGTGCAGGTAGACTAAACTGTTAATGGCTAAGTTGGCTCGAGTCTGACACCAAGCTAAAACAAGCCAGATTGTATTGCTGTCACTTCACGAGACTGAGGGAGGAATGAATAGATAAAGAGAAGCGCGGACGTCTTGCCAGAAGAATATCAATTCTTCCATTAGACTGCTGAAAACCCAAGGTCAGGCTCTTCACTGGAGACTATTTCAAGGTCAAAAAGGTCACCATGTCTCTGCAAGTACAGCTATAGCAGGTTGTTACAGATGACAAATGACTGAAAAGATTTTACAGACTTCTGCAAGATTGGTGCGAACTGGTCCTCGTATATAGCTTGAGCTGAGCAAGTGTTTTGCTGATGTAAAATAAGACACCAAAAAATGTTTATGAATAACGTTAGTGGTTTTTCTTCAAGACAGGGTAATTACTAAACTAAATCCAAACTAAAAATTCAACTATGAACTCAATATCTATGAAGAAATTTAAACACGTTTTCCTAAAAGAATCAAAACATGGTTGATTAGACAGAGTTGGCTTATTTTTCCATCTTTGTGCACTCACTTGGCAAACAACTCAGTGCAAGTTTTGAAAAGGTAATTATGGTCTTTGTATATGGTCTACTATGGCCAGGGGAAGCGTTGGCCTAAAGTGTTAGAGAAGCAGCTTTGGGAACAAAAGGTTGCTGGTTTGATTCCCTAGACCAGCAGGAAGGGGTAAAGTGCCCTTGAGCAAGGCACCTAAACTCCAACTGCTCCCCAGGCTGATCTGGGTATATTGTACATTGCTCTGGATAAGAGTGTCTGCTAAATGCCTGTAACATAACATAGTACCAGAAATTATATATTATATATATATATATTTTTTCCATATTATATCCACATTCACTGGATATGAGCAATCGCACGCTCTGATTGGCTACTCTACTACTAGGCTATCAGCTCATACATCATGAGTAGAGAAAAAAAATGGCAGCGCATGTTACTGAACCAACCAAGGACGAAATAACTTTACTTAAAACTCAAAAAAAAAAAGAAAAGTATTTGATGGTAAGAATGTCTTTTTATTTTTCAAGAATTATTATTATAGTATTTCATAAATCGCTTCTGCATATTTCACCTTTTTTTTTTTTTTACATTCGAAGCAGAAATGATTCTGTCGGATGCTTTGTATAAAGTTTTAAATTTATCAAATTCGCAAAAAATAAAAATGCTCCGTTTCTCAAAATCCAGTGAATATGGATAGAATAAAACTGTTATTCCACTCAATCTTGTAGATGGCTTATAGCCAACTTGGCACTACATGCCTCATCGTCTACCAGCTCATGTACGACTCAATTTCGTGGAACGAAATAAACGGTACTGCCCCAGTGACCAGGAAATGTGCAGTTTAGCATCTTGCAGTTTACACGTCACCATCCTACAGTGTTACTTTACCCTAAAAAATAAAAATGAACCTTAATAAGTTGAAAAAGCTTTCTGACCTGTCAATAAGTGCCAACCCATTTCTGCCTGACTCCAAGTACAATCCATCTCTTCCAAGTAAAGGTAATTAGTAGCTGTTAAACATCAGGAGAAAGGTCAGCTAGTTTGTACTGTCACTGAGAGTCCTTTGGTCATTTCCACTCCCTGTCCAGGTCTGTCACTCTGGACAGCATTGTCTACTCATTAGAATCAATGTCACCAAAATAACTAAGGAATAACACACAAAGGATAACATATCAAAACGAGGTCGTTGATATACATGTATTATTTACCAGCTGGGAGGTCTGTATGGTGAAATACCGTGACCGATGTCTTGAAAGTACTGAGCGAGGCCCTCTGGGCCGAGGTCAGCATTCAAGGCCGAGGTCACGGTATTTCACCAGACGGACCAACCTTAAGCTGGTAAATAATATATTTATTTTTTTCTTTACCAAATTCTAACAGAAAACGAGAGCGCCCGAAAGGGAA
>JAOPUC010000006.1:50835711-50846305 GCA_027564185.1 Cephalocassis borneensis
CCTTTTGCCCATAGTCAGCTGGGATAGGCTCCAGCTTGCCTGCGACCCTGTAGAACAGGATAAAGTGGCTAGAGATAGAGATGAGATCAGGAAAAACAACACTAAAATATGCATGGAGTAATCCAGGACTCGGTTTGGGGTCCTGTGAAACCTAAAGATGCAAATTTGACACAGTATCCTTGCTGATCAACTACTTTTGGTGTTAGAAAAATGCGTGAATGACATTTTCTCACAGCTCGTTTGTGTGTTCAGGTTAAAAACAGCAGAGGAATGTTTTCGGCAAGCCAAGGAAAAAGCCACGTACAGCGTCAAACCCAAGCACGCCTCTGGAATCGTAAGCACTTTTTTTTTTTTGTATTCTATTGCATCATGAAAATTAGGATTTGATGTCATGCATCACGTTTTCACAGTGAATCCAGATGGACACTTAACTATACCTTTTATTCTCACTGTGGTGGTACAGCTTTTTACATTTACTCATGGAAATGTACGGTATATCTTTGTAAAATGATGGAGTGCATGAATGGAGCATAAGTATGAGTAAAGTGTAAGCCTTTGCATTTTGTTTTGCATATAGGTGTCACAAATGCACCATTTATTGTACATAAGCTCAGTTTCATTTCTTGCAAGTGTTCCAGCACTTGACATGTTTGGATTCCTTGAGAGAAATTTAATTCCATTTTTATGTCACGTTTTAAGGCTTTCATTTGACTCACCCTTGTGGTTTTGGAGCAGATGGTGTGTGTGTGTGGACAGTTGAGGTCAGAAGTTTACACCCTCATCGTGGACATGAAGGTTATGGCAATTTTGGGCTTTCGTGGATTTCTTTGAGCTATTATTTTTTTGTGGCAGAATGATTGTACGTACAAATCAAACTTGCATGATTTTTTAAAATATTTAAAAGGGTTAAATATATATATATATACAGCACACCTAATATTTTGTTAAATGTCCCTTAGAAAGCTTCACCTTGACCAGATGCTTTTGGTCGCCAACAAGGTTCTGGCAGAATTCCGTTTGGATATTTCTCCACTCTTATTGGCAGAATTGGTAGACTTCAATTAAATGGTTTCTTTACATGGACCCAACTTTTAAGCACAGTCCACATTTTCAGTAGAGTTGAGGTCAAGACTTGATGTTCTCCTGCTTTATCCATTCCACGCCCAGCTTTGATGTGTTTGGAGTCACTGCCCTGTTGGAACACCCAATCATGTCCAAGTTCTACCTGTCTCGCTGATGGTTTGAGGTTATACCGATGAATTCTGAGGTTGTTCTTTCTTCTTTATTCCACCCACGTTCTTGAACCATGATTAACAGCTGGTACAGTGTTCTTTAGGGTTGAACGCCTCACCTTTACTACTCCAAGCATACCTCTGGCCATTGTGGCCAAACAACTTAATATTTGACCCTAAAACTTTCCTCCAGAAGGCTTTTTCTTTGTGTGTTCAGCTGCAAACTTTAGTCAAGTTTGAAGGTGTTGATTTTGGAGCAGGGGCTTCTTTTTTTGGACAACAGCCTCTGTCCGTGGAGATATAAACCCCACCTGACTCTACACTGTGACACTGGTTTGATGGCAGGCCTGTTCCTGGGTTGTTCCTGACCATCTGAACTGATTTTCCTCTCAGCTGTGGGAGACAGTTTGGGTCTTCTTCCAGAGCTTAGCAAAGTGACTCCACTTCCCAATAAACTGTCATTTTTATGTTGGCACAGAGAACCTGCCAGCTGTAGTCAGTCATGATCACGAACAGGAAATTAAGAGGCCTTGGCAAGTTAAGATATTTTGGAACTTTCAGTCTCACTGAATTAATAATCTAAGTGGGTGTGTGTATTTTTGACCCTGTATTGATAGGAAACCAAAAATAAATTAAGTCGATGAGTAGCACAATCTCTCACACACCCCACCCCAATTTACTGTCACACAGGTAAAAAAAAAAAAGTCTTAAATTCTAGAACCTTTTATATATAAACAGGTGTTTTTAAAATTTACATTTAAGGGATTTTCAAAATTTTCTGCTTGACCCGTAATGCAGTGTGGGCATGGCAAAATCCCAAATTACTAGTAATACAGGGCATAAACTGAATTCAGGTTCAAATAGTATTGGTCTTGGACGACTGATCAAGTTTCCTAGAATTTTGGCGCTTTTTTTGGGGGGGAGGGATTGTTTTACTTCATCAGCGGCCCTTTTTTTTTCTTTTTTTTGGATGTACGGTTTTGGAATCCACTGACTGCGCTTTGATCTGAAGTAATATGTTCATCCTGGATTTTCATTTTCTCTCATTTGCAAACTTTCTTGTTTGTTCTCTTATTTTTGCTTGTTTTCTTGGGCCTCTCGTGCCTTTTTTTTTTTTTTTTTTTTGAGAGAGAGATTTTCCCTTTGTTTTCTAGTCTTTTGATCGCCCATCTTCGTTTTTCCTGGCTGTGCTGGCAACTTTTTTTTTTTTCCCCACTTTCCTCTGTTTCTTTACCTGGGTGATTCCAGGTAATATGCCCCATCTTGCTCTCTTTTCTTCCTTTCTCAGTTGAGCTGCATGAAATTGGCATAAGGCTGGTAACTTTTGCTTTCTCCATATGTAAACACAAGACCTGTCTAGACTTCCATGGAAGCTGTTGGCAAGCACATGCTTATAGTACCCTGTTTGCTATATTATTTATTTATGGTGCTTCTAAATCAAAAGTTCAAGGTTTTAGTGTGATTTTAGTTTACTTTTTTTTTCCGATGTGGCCTCATTTTTGCATTATATGGACATGAAGTGTTTCCACGTCATTCTTACTTGAAATGAGCTAAAAAAAAAAAATGGCTAAAAACCTGTGACTTGGAGAATGTAAGCATGCCCAAGGCAGTGGTCATGCGCAAATACTTATTGGAACTGGTTTCACAAAAACAATTATTAAATAGAATGACAAATATAGTGTGGTGCTGATTTTGGTTAATATTAAGCGTTACAAAAACTGGCTGTGAATTTTATTTCTTTGTCATTTGAGAAATTGATGCAACAGATCTGCTTCAAACTTGTACTGTAAAAGCATTGCTTATTGCCCATTCGAATATACATATTGTATTTTTTGAAAATAATGCCCAAGTTTAAAAAAAGCAAATTATACTTGGTTTTCACTTTAAACCGGGCAAGCGTTACAAGCCCAAGAGTAAGAAAGTATGTCCTTTTTGAGTGACTGTTATTTATTCAATGATAAATGTATTTCAAAGAACCTTGTACAGTGTATTTATTAGGTTCTCAACCACGAAGGGAGGAATGATAACTGTACGTATAACATGTAATGAGAAACAGCTTTGTGGGGTGTTTTTTGCACTTTTCCTCGCTCACATTAACGCGTTACACTCTGCTTTTGACTTTATTTATGAAAATGAGTTATTTTACACTCGTACAGCATGAAGTGAATATTTTCTGTTCACTTGAAAAGATAGCTTATTGAGCTACTTGTGTAAGAAAAATCAAAAGAATACAATAAACATTACTCAACGTATTTGGGTTAGCGATCATGCATGTTGCATAATTGGACAAAATGGAGGGGTGACTTCTGACCAACTGTACATGCATACTGTACACCCAGTGACAAAGGTACAATTCAGTATAGAGATGGCACAATACTTTTTTCCTTTTTTAAAAATTGGTACTCAAACTTGAGGCTGTTAATGATGCCCAGGAGATTTCTTTAAATTTTTTTTTTTACTGAAGCACTTCTGCTAAACTCTTTCACATAAAATGACTTGTGTTAAATTATATAGTCTGGATACACATTTCTAATTCTGAAAGTACATTTCATTTCCAATTCTAATCTTATGAAGGTATCGGCCATATTTTGCTGATATCATTCTAAAAACATTGCCAGGTGTCAGACTGCGGTCTCTCGTTTAGTCCTGTTGTATATTCATGATGCATGAGTTTTCGTACTGATTGTTGCCTTCACAAACTTTTCATCTTCCACAGAAAGCGAAGCTGGGCATGAAGATCTAACAAACTGGACTTTTTAATCTTAAAGCTGAAAAACCCCTTACAGATCAGCCGCGAGGTAGAGCACATGGACTGCAGATATCGGATGTTTTCTGTATTTAAAAACTCGTACTTCTGTATAACTTGCTCTTTCTTGCACGCACACCAACACACACACAAGTAATGTAGCAGCCCTCAAAATGTTCATCAACATGCATACAGGAAATGTCATGTGATGTCACATCCTTTCAGAGTGTTTTGCTCCTGAGTGAATTGCTGAGTATGTAAAGTGATTCGTTCCATGTTGAGGGGAGAAGATGAGACGCATGTGGTACGAGTGATGAAATTAAAAGGAAATGAAGCTTGGTAAATTGCAGTATTTTGTCTGAACCAGTCCTGCATTGCCATGGATCACCAGCAGAATGACAACGAAAATGCTTCATTTTGTGTTTAGGCCAGTTTCTCAGATAAAAATGAAGGCAGTCATTTCCTTCCTCATCAGTGTAATGCTTAAAAAACACAAAAAAAGACAAAAATAACAAAAAACGAACAAAAAAAAAAGCTTTTCAAGTGGTTAACTGTACCGAAGCTGTACTGTAGACTTTTTTTTCCTCCTTCTTCCCCGCCTTCTGTCCTGGAGTTCCTTTATCAGGAACGATGCAGGTGTTGATGGTAACATGTTCTGTCAGTATAAGTGGCTTCTCCAGAGCTCTGTAAAGGACCGCACAGGATCTGCGAGCTCAAACGAGTGCACACACGAACGCTGATTATCAGGACAAAGGAGGACGTTTGAAGGACGAGCGTTCACGTAAACGAGAGCGAAGTCAGCCTTAGTGATCAGGTACATGCATTGTTCTTCCTTCGGCAAACATGGAGGTATTACAATTACAGCTGGAGCTGTGTTTAACCTGTACAGGATCATGGCAGAAAAATGTTTAATAGGGATTATTTTTTAAATGGCAACGTACAAGACTTGCTTAAAATGTATTTAAAATGCCATTATTTTATCTAATATAAACTTGTATTAGCATCTTTCTGTAAGATAATTGTGTAATTTTTTTTATAACTTTGTCTCAGCATGTATGTGTTCAGTGTCAAGCACTCTGGTTCGAGAGCAAGGAGGGTCTGCCCATGTGCAATAACTGTTTGTATCTTTTTGTTTTGGGTTTGTTTGTTTTTTGAAATAGCATAATTTATGTAAAATAAAGAGGAATAAATTAAAAAGTTGGTCTTTCATTTAAAAACACAACACTAACATGTCTTGAAATATGAAAATGCTCTAAAATCTCATTTGGGAAAGTATTACACTTTACTGGTCACAAAATTCCTTTAACTATTATTCAGGAAGAGCTAGTAAATATTTAAAGTGGTTAACTCTTGGATATATTGATATAGGCATGTAACGATACATCGTTCAAGAATGAATTTGTGATACAAATTTGATTTTTTTTGAGATTATGAAATAAAGTGAATTATCTGGTTCTGTAATGTTGGTTTTTCCTAGCTCGGTTGTTTAGACAGCGTAGGGAACAATAGGATACAAACACGACTTCATTTTAGGCAGAAGTAACACAGCTCTAATGCACTGAAAATACTTGACAAATAGATTCACTGGACAAATAGATTTAACAAGAGAACCTCTTTTTACAGACTGCTGAAAACTAAAGTGAAATGGAGGTAGTACAAATGTTCAAGTTTAGGTAAAGGCCCATTTTGTTAACTTTCACTTTTAATAATGGGCTATTAACTTGTGTGTGTTAACTCCAACCTGTACATATGTGGGTAAATAATTATTGTTGGTTAGCAGTGGTGAATTGTTCCGATTAGAGCTGGGGCTTGAGTGCAGCCAAACTTAGCCAGACACCAAAAAGGCTGCCAGGTCGCTACGCTGTGTGTAGCTGTGGATGTTTATTTTAACTCAGTAAATTGGAGGGAAATGAATACCCAAATCTGAGTGAAAAAATACTGTAGCAAGCGTGCAGCAAGAGTCTAGAGACAGAAATTTTCGTTTCTCGGTAAGTTAGCCTGTGTTACTTGCTCTTGATAGCACTGGCTTGACCGCTTCATTAGCATTTGCTAACGCTACTGATGAACGCTACACAGGCTGGAATGCTGACTCGCAGTTAAGCTTGCGTTGGCCTTCAAGAGCACCAAATTTTTGGTCCCTCCCACTATAAATCAAAATCTGACTGGTTAATTCATCTGTCACTTCGTACATAAACACACACGGCCATGGCCTTCTGTCCCAGCAACGGAGTCCTAACCAGTGAGTGGTCAGCTCTAAACTCCTCTCAGCCTGTGTGAGGAGTTTAAATAAAAGCCTCTCAGCTTTCGTTTCTGAAGCAAATTTGATGGAGGCCAAATTAGAAGAGAATAATTACTATGAAAGAAATTAAATAACCTTTTGAAATGCTGATGTGTTTGGGCTTCTCTAAAGGACTAGAAGGCTCTGCTGGTTGAAGAAAATTTAAACCGGGTTTTGGTTTTATTTTTAAATTTAAAGTTAGACTGCCTTTCAGATTTTTCAAGTGTAGGTCATAAAAAGAATTTTCCCTGACAGCAGATTTATTTTTGTTTAGTGGATCGAAAGCTACAAATCACAATTCGAATCCCAGACTTCCAATTTTTTTATTTTTAATAGAACAATGAATTTGGAGCCACTACGGGAAGGCATTGTGGGATACAAATTTGAAAGGGGAGAGGAAAATGGAGGACGTGAGTGTGCGAATAAAACATGAAAGACCGACTACAGTAACGGAAAGAAAGCGAGAAGAAAAGACGTTATGTTATATTCGAGGGAAAGGAAACGCAGGACCAGACTAATAAATATCGGCGCTCAGCGAGCACCTCGGTGTGATCAGCTGTTCGTTTAGCGACAGAATGATGGAACAGTCCGTGCACGCTCAAAGGGAAACCTGCGCATGCGCACACGGACTTCCTCTGTCTGCTTGACTGCGCGAAGCAAGCGATTTCCTGCACATTTGCTTTAATCCCATCAAATTAAATAACTTCCCAGCTAAAGAACAGAATGGTCTGATATTTTGAGATTACAGAAATAAACAGAGATCACAATCACCACATTTCAGATGGAACTGAATTTTCACCGATTTTATGAAATCGAAAGGCCGACTAGCTTTAATAAAAGGAATATTTAAGTTGAGTCGGAAAATGTTGCTTTTTTAATAAAATTCCCTTCATTTAATATTTTTTTTAAATCAAATTGTGACTTGGGTGAATCATTGCATGCCTAATTGTGTAAATATTCAGTAAATCTTGATTTTTAGTACTACTTACCATGTCGAGGCTTTTCGAAGACAGTGAAAACAGGATTCTACTTGAAATAGATTTTAATATAGACGTCATTTCTTTCTCTAGATGTATACATTTTTGTGTACCATCATATATAATCTCTATTATACTCGTTCTAGTAATACACGTTATATTCATTGAATAAGGCAAAATTTAAAGTCACTGCAAGCAGCATGATTGGCCAATTCAAGTCTCTGTCCCTACTTGTCCTGTTACTGACAGTCCAGCAGCTCAGTCACCTCATTTCCTTCAAAACACTGGCAAGGAAAGTCTGTTATCTGTATTGTACATCGTGTCTGATGTGGCACAGTGATCAGATTAGCACAAGATCCAAATGCTATTCAGACACTGCTTTAATTTTCAGCAGCTTTTTTTTCTCCTTTCTTTCCCCCCCTCCCCAACAGGTGGCCTTTCTGTCCAAGGATGTGTGGGCCAGGTGCTTATAGGCAGCACGAGAGTAAGATATTGTTCAGATCTCCTTCAGCAAGTCTTTTCATCCTTTCAGAAAGCATCAGTCTTGAGATGCAAAGTTCATACAACACACACACACGTGACCGGAACTACACCAATAAATGCTGTCCTATTACATGGACAACTCCAGACATTTCAAATATTAGCAGCTTTTGACTCTGCCTATATTAGGTATCAAATTCTACAAAAAAAAAAAAGTTTCTCATAGATATATTTTTTAGATATTTTATTTTGTCCAACATCCCAGACAGGCTGCCATCGTCTTTCTGCTTTACTGTTTCCCAGATTCGGCCACGTTAACAGAAATACACCGGCACTGTTTGACCCGCTGGATCTTCCGGTGCCGGAAAGCTGGTTGCAGGTCAGGGCAGTCCAGCTCCACAGTGAGCGTAGTGAAGCGGTGTGGCCGGCAAAAGGCACACGACTGGAACGACTCCTGCTCCTTCTTCACGTGCCTTGGGATGTAGAAGGAGTTGCACTGGCCATAGCAGAAGCGGTTGATGACTGTGCGGCTCAGGCAGCCCTCATGGTTCACGGTTTGCCGCAGAGGCTGCGTCTTGCACCAGTCACTTTTCAGGTACTTCCTCTCCGTCACCACCAGGGCCTCCTGACTGGAGGCCAGCACTTCCTGTTTCCGGCCACGGCGATCAGATGTATTTGAGCTGGTTTTGTACGGTGATGGGATGGAGCCTTGCGGGCGGTTCTTGCGAGACTCGGACGCGGCACACAGCACACCGGCCAGGAGAACCCAGAACAGCAGCTTACAGCACATCCTGAGAGATGGACAGAAAGCAACAAGCGTTAGTGCATGCTCCAGGTCAATAAGGGATGCAGAAAGGCTGTGACGTAGAGCCTAATCTATTATACCAAGCCTTAAGTTATTCCATGAAATCGAGTCGTACATGAGCTGATAGCTGATGAGGTGCGTAGTGCCGAGTTGGCGCTATGTATGACGAGATTTGAGCGGAATAACCTGTTTTTTATTCTCTCCACGTTCACTGGATTTTGAAAAAGGAGCGTTTTTATTTTTTGCAAATTCGATAAATAACTTTTTTATACGAAACGTCCGACAAAATAGTTTCCGTTTAGAATGTAAACAAATAGGCGAAATGGCAGCAATTTGCGAGAAATGCGATAATTCTTGAAAAATAAGTGACGTTTGTACCATCAAGCACTTTCATTCCTTTTTTTTTTGTATTGTCAAGTAGAGTTTATATTTAGTCCTTGGTTGTTTCAGCAACTTGCTCTGCCATTTTGTTCTTTTTTCTATTCATGGTATATGAGCTAATAGCCTAGTAGTAGAGTAGCCAATTGATGTTGGAGTTAAATTCTGTAGAGCTCCTGTAGCACCTCAGGCCTAAATATTAACATCCCTTCCACTGTCCATTGTGATCCATTCTTAAATGGACAGCACTACATACAGGATCCAATGTGCCTTGATAGACATGGAGCTATGAGTTTGTTATTCATTCACTTGTATCGTAGTTCCCAGTCCCACTCCTGGGAACCCTCTGCCAAATTTGTTTAACTTCTAAAACGTTATAAATTGAATAAGCAGGCCAAACACAACAGTCTATAAGAGAGTCGAGTTCTACTTTGACAACCGTACTCCTAACGTGTTTTTGGAAAAGCTCAATATATCCTTTTCTGAGGCCTTGATCTCGTCTCACCAGGATCATTTGGCACACTGCAGTTTGTTCCTTGAACGTTTATAGTCACTAGTGTCATTAGAATATCAGATGTGCTGTAATTAGTTATCCACGAACTCGTATGCCTAGGGGATCTTTTCAAAATGTTTTTTCCTCAACCTGACACATGATTCAACCAAAGAAGGGTTTTTGTAATTAACTGATTAGTTGAATCAGGTGTGTCCTACCAGGGAAGCCATTAAATTCTGCTGTCGCTGAGTTCACTGAAATTTGAGTGGGATTTTACTCCAGCTCCAGCAGCTGGTGCCAAGAGAAAACATCATTTAGACACATCAGCTTTGTTAGAACTGGCTAGCGTTACTGACTGCTACACAAACATCGACATTATCCCCAGTGCCACTACATCGGATCCAACTAATGACTGCTTTGCGAAGTTTCACTGAGTCCTAACACAATCCCAACACACCTGAGCCAGCTCGTCAGCTAATTACTCCTCCTGTGACCTGACTCGGATGTTTTGGGAATTCGAAAAGTTTTGCAGGATGGATTATCCACAGCTTTGGAGTTGTCGAGTTCGACTTGTTTGCTCTGATCTCCTGAGGTTGAATTAAACTTGACACCAAATTGAGGATGATAAACAGTCAAGAATTGGATTTGGTGTTGGGGATACGGATGTGACTAATTATGCTTTTGTTGACCCAAGATCTTGATCTCGTGCATTGCTTTAGATTAGAACTAAACTCCAAGGCAAGGTCCTTAAGTCTGTAACAATATTAGCTTTGTGTATATATTTGTTGTTCTCAGCATTAACATTATTTGATGATCCTTGATGTAAATGTTGAGGTAATCTAATCATGCTTTGAGGATAACACATTCTGCCGTAATGCTAATGAAGATTTAAAGTTAGTGTAATGCTCTGAGTTTCTGGTCAGCTCTTGGGCTTTATATACAGTATGGGCTTTCACGAATGCTAAGCGTCGCTAAACTGGATAAAAATAACATAGCTAGTTGTTTAAAGCTAGACTGCCTTCCAGATTTTCCAAGTGTAGGTCAGAAAAAGAATTTTCCCCGACACCCAATTATTTTCGTTTCATGGACCGAAAGCTACTGAATTCAAATCAGACTTATTTATCTCATTCTCATTATCTCTAGCCGCTTTATCCTTTTCAGGGTCGCAGGCAAGCTGGAGCCTATCCCAGCTGACTACGGGCGAA
>JAOPUC010000006.1:52101967-52118342 GCA_027564185.1 Cephalocassis borneensis
TCAGCACGTTACGTGCCGTCTAATTAGTCACGTGATTAGCGTATCCGCGTATTTGCGTTGCTATGCGCACGCGAATCATGTATTTGTGTTGCTGTGTGCATGCTAATCATTTTAAAAACGTTAATCTGATGATCTGCTGATTCAAAGTAATGTAAACAGGGCCTAAAACAGCATTTCTTAAAACAGATTTAAAAGGAAAGTGCTGGTGCTTTTTGTGCAATCAATTTTCAAGCTTGTCATACTGAAACTGATAAAAGTGCATAAAGTGCATTTGAGCACACAATTGCATGCTATCTTGAAGTGTTCTGGAGGAAGGGAGGGGGCAGCATCCAGAGTGAGTTCAGAGTCCTAATGACTTAGGGGAAAAAGCTGTTATTCAGTCTTGCAGACCTTGCATGGATGCTCTGGAGTCTCCTGCCAGACGGTAAAAGTGCAAAGAGCGGGTGGGAAGGGTCTGACATTATTTTTGTGGCTTTTCTGACACATTGATCCACGTAGATGTCAGATACGGCAGGGAGAAAGTCACCTGTGATTTGTTTTTTTATTGATTAATGTTGTGTAATGTCTATGAAACAATTTAGGTCCTGTTATTACTTATACAGTTTTTCCCATTGTCATTCCCTCATCAGCCTCTCTTTGTTCATCTCTCTTGAAATTAATGAGACCAAAAAAAAGGCACCTTGTCATGTTACTGAGAAACCGCAAAGCCTTCAATCCTGAAAACTTTCACTTTTTTGAAAAATATAGTTACAGTACAGCATTACCTTTCACTCTGGCACTAGAGACTTCTCCAAATGCTAAATAAAAGATTCCCCATAGACATTTTCACCATATCAACAATTAGACACATGTTTTTGCATCCACCATTACAGGTCTCTTTTTAGTTGTTAAGAAGCTGTTGTATTGGAATATGAGTCAACACCTTTCTGACCAGTCAGCTTTGAGTATTCAACAGCTCTCTGGTATAATTTCAATAGACTACACCTTATTACGTGTACAGAATTTTATTCAGATTTCTCACATTCTGTGTTTTTCTCCAGTCTATGTCAGAGGGTGCAGTGTTTCCTAAAGCAATGTTGATGTTTAGCTAGAAAATGCAAAATGGCCTGGAAGGCAGAGAGACTGGAACTGTCTCAGCTCATTTCCAGCTCATAAACCTGCACAGCTTTACAGTGAGCTCAATGAAATGATGCTCACTTCTCATCATAACTCCTATTTATCATTGGCTTTATTTCAGTCTGTCTGCTTGCTGCTGAGAGCTGAAAGGACACATGAGTATTATCAGCGACACTGTTCTGCTTTTGGTGTCCAACATAACTGTTGGACACGAAAAGCAACTGTAGTAATCCAGACTATTCAATTATTGTGAACTTTAACTCAGTAAACCTTTATTTATCACAGTTCCCAAATGTTAACCTGGGATTAATTTCAGTAAACTATTAAAGTATAAATTATTAGAAAAAAAGTGTAGTGTTTGAGAAACTAATACTTGGACAGTAACTATAACAAGTGTGTAAAAGTAGCTTGAGTGATTTTACATGTGCTACATTACAGTGACCAGTACATTACAGCCATCCATCTCTTTAAAACGACTCCCTACATTGCCACTAGGAGATGCTAGCTTAAAACCTTTCCAACACCAACTAATCATATACCTCAAAAATGACATGTCCGGTTGGTATTTGTTAACCTAGATGGACATATTTAGGTGTGGATGTGTTGAATCTGAATGTTTAAATGTGACTTCATATGTGTATGGACGTGTTCAGTCTCGATGCATGGATAACTTGAGCCTGGACGCATGTGTTTGTTGAACTGTGTTTTGTCTGTGTATGTGTTGAACGTGGATGTACTAGTGTTATGTGTAAAGATTATGAGTATAAATAACAACAATATATCACAAGTCAATATTACGGTTAAGGAATGCAGATAAGGATTAAAATATAATGGGTGCATGCTGTTAAAGGAAAATGATCAATGATGGCATGGTGTCATGTGGCCCAGCACAAAGTGGAGTTTTATTTTCCTACAATAGCATGTCCAAAAATTTTTATACTATTATACATTATATCTTATTTATTTATTGCATAGCAGTCTCACCAGTCTCTTTTTTTTCCTCACTCTTAAAAGTTAATAAGACTGCTATAACACAAGTGATAACAGGAACTGACTTGTTCATTGGTTGTTCAACAAATGTAACTCGAAATGGATAAACAGTAGGACCTATCAATCTTTGATAAATGAGAAACATTGTAATACTTGGCAAATTTCACGCAATTAATTGTAAATACAAATGGATGAAAAAGTGCATATAAATATGACCCTAAATATGACATCAATCTTAAATAAAAAAAAATTGTGAGGTAAATAGCTGTTGTATAAGAATGGTAAAACATTTTGGGACATTCTATTATAGGAAAATAATAAACTTTAGGGTGGTAAACATAAGGGCAGACTCACACTAGTTCTTTCATACTGTGCCTGAGCATGTTTGCCCTCCAAAGTCCAGTTCATTTGACTATTGTGATTGCTGTGTACCGTGCTCAGACATGGTTCAGCATATTGTGCCCTGGCCTGCTTGAAGAAGTGGATTCGGACATGGTTTAGTTGGACTCGGCCATGATATGCATCTGCTGTTATCTCTAAACATACAGGGTTCAACCACTATGACATGTACTTTTCCAATTCAGTGGAGAATATTTGGGTTAATAATGGGTCTAGTTCTCACCTTATTGATGAACATGGATTATATTTGGCGGGTGAAGCTGCAAATTCCTTGTCAACTGCTTCCGTAAAAACATTATTATGCTTACAGCATGACTTACTGAAAGTTTCTGCATTGCATAATTGATAAATTTGTGTGCCATGTGACAGAGTTGTGTATCAAAATGACTCCAAATAAGCCACAATGTAAAAATAGTCAGGCTATCGTGCTATGTGAGAGTGTTCTGCCCTCAGAGTTATTTTCCTGATGTAAGATACTTGAAATGATTTAATGAATGTATTTGTTTAAATTTATGGCAAGGAATTCAGCATAAGAAACACACACATAGTTATAGTTCTGCAGTGAACTGGACTTTTATTTTGAAATTGTTTATATTTGAGGAACGTAGCAGCCAGCAGTTGGAACTTGGTCTTCTCTTCTCTTCTCATGCTCACAAAAGCAATGGCTGTAAGTTTATTAATGTAGAAGTTTATATGAGTAAATAGGAATATGTGATGTAATGTTAAGCATTATAAAGTTTGAAGTTTATCAATTGGAAAGTAATGCACAAGTTGATGTTATGAGCTAATGTAAGCTTGTAACTACGTTGTGTGCTAGCAGTGATAGTGTATTAGCCTGTTAATATGAAGGGCTCACCTTTGGCATGTAGTTCTTGTGCATTACCAGAATATAGTGTAATTTGAAACTGTTTATTAGTGACATACTGTAAAAGAAACTAAGGGTTTGTATTGTTTCCATTTGCAGTTTTATTTGTGGTATTTCACCATTTAAGAAAGGAATAAAGGGAGCAAGACGCTCTGAACCTGGCTCAAGTGTAGTGGTATACCTGAGTTTGGTTGACTGTTGAACTGTGACATCATACATGAAGTACCTAATGTGCAGGGAGAGCAGTACAGAGAGTGCTTTTCTTCAAAAAAGCTGCATTGTAGGCTGTGGCAGTGGGGGCGTGGCCAAGCAGCAGTCTGTGAATGGGGAGCGGGGTTGGGGAATGTAAGTGGCTAAGTCATTCCACCTGCTGTCAATTAATGTGTGTGTGTGTGTGTGTGTGTGTGTGTGTGTTTGTTACAGGGTGGGAGCAGAAAAAGAGAGAGCAGAGAAAAGGAGCTCTCTCCCCGACCCCAAAGCATGTGTGAGTGAGTGAGTGAGTGAGCTGAAAAGCTAAATAAAGTGGTTTGTGCAATCATCAACTCTCGCCTGCTGTGCTTCTGTGCTCCACCCACTTCAGGATTACAGTGGTGCCAAAACCTGGGAACACAGAAAGGAACCACCCCATGGAGTCCTCCCCATTCGAAGAGCTCATCCTTGCCCTTGCTACCACCCAGCAGAACCAGCATCAAGCACTGATCATCCTCTGGAAGGAGCAGCAGCAACGCTCAAAGCCTTGATGCTGGCCCAGCAAGAAGATTGCCAAGCGTTCCAGCACCTGCTCCCATCAGCAGGGCCATCGGCCACCGCTGCCACCACCCTCACGAAGATGGGACCACAGGATGATCTGGAAGTGTTCCTCACTCTCTTCGAGCAAGCAGCAGAGGTGTGGGGGTGGCCACAGGAGCAGTGCACGGTGAGGTGCACTCGCAGTACAGTAGCTCACTGCTGACAGCCGACTGGTCTATGCTGACCTAAGGAAAACCATTCTGCAGTGGCTTGGCCGCTCCCTGGAGCAACATTGTCAGCGCTTCCAGATGCTGGCACTGGAAGAGGTCGGCCGGCCATTTTCATTCAGCCAGCAACTCCTGGACACCTGCCGGCAGTGGCTGAGGGTGGAAGACCATGACGCAGAAGAGATCATCAATCTGGTGGCACTGGAGCAGTTTATCTCTCAACTTCCGGAAGGAACAGTGGAATGGGTCCAGTGTCACCACCCGGCGTCGCTGGAACGAGCCATCGAGCTGGTGGAGGACCATCTGGAGGTGGCTCCAATGGCAGGCAGATGAGCTATCTCCCCTCACTTCTCTTCTCTCTCTCCTGTCTCTTGTCCCCCTCTCCACCCCATTCCCCTGCCACAGAGGCGGTGGCTGGCTCCTCCCCAGCCGGCCTGTTGCACCCATGGTGTCCTCCCCTGTCCCTGTCCTGTGTCTGTGTTGTCTCTTCCTCAGGTGAGTGACACCCATAACACCAGTGCAGAGGGAAAGCCTGGGCCAGTGTGCTGGCGTGGTGGGAAGTTGGAGCATCTCCAAAGTCAGAGCTTCGTAAGGGAGGTGGGTGTTGTAATCCAGATCCCCGATGTGCCAGAAACTGCCCCCGATTGGGCCGGAGAATATCGCATACTGATGAGTATTCAAGAGGATACATATCACGCTTTGGTGGATTCCGGTTGTAATCAGACCTCAATTCAGCAATGCCTGGTGCAAGGTGAGGCATTGGGGAGAGCACAAGCAGTGAAAGTGTTGTGTGTGCACGGGGATGTTCACCATTACCCTCTAGTGCCTGTCCATATTCTATTTCGGGGCCAAAGCATAGAATAAAGGTGGCGGTTAGTCCTCGTCTCACCCACTCATTGATTTTGGGTACTGATTGTCTGGGGTTTAAAATCTAATGGAATATTTAACATGCAGTGGGTCCTGCACTAGTAGATCATGGGAAGATCCCGGTGTGATGTTGACTAGAGAAGCTGTCACAGAGCCGTCTACATCAACACCGCGTCAGAGTGAGGAGCACCCCACTCCTCCTCCCTCTCTCAGGGATTCCCTTGGGGATTTCCCATTGGAGCAGTCACGAGACAAGACTCTGCGGCATGCATTTGACCAAGTGAGAGTAATCGATAGTCAAACTCTTCAGCCAAGCGCGGCACCGACCTTCCCCTATTGTGCTATTATTAAAGATAGATTGTGCCAAGTGACACTGGACACTCACTCATGAACGAATAACCCAGTTGTTGATCCCAAAGAGCTGTAGGGAACTCATATTTCATGTGGCTCACTTTAATCCCATGGCTGGACATTTAGGGCAAGACAAAACACTAGCCTGAATAACGGCCCAGTTCTATTGGGCAGGGATTCACAGGGATGTCTGTCAGTGGTGTGCAGCATGCCATGAATGCCAATTAGTAAATTCCATGGCCACTCCAAAAGCACCTTTGCACCCTCTTCCTCTAATTGAGACCCTGTTTGAGCGAATTGGGATGGATCTCTTCAGGCCATTAGATTGGTCAGCATGGGGATATCACTTATTTTAGTTCTGGTGGACTATGCAATGTGATATCCAGAAGCAGTATCCCTCCACAATATCTCAGCACGCAGTATTGCGGAAGCACTCTTCCGCATTATCTCCTGGGTCGGGATTCCAGAAGAAATCCTGACAGACCAAGGCACCTCATTTATGTCATGCACACTGTGCAAACTGTATGGGTTACTGGGGATTAAGTCCATCCACACCGGTGTCTATCACCCACAAACAGATGGCTTAGTAGAGCGATTTAACTAAACACTCAAAAACATAATCCAGAAATTCATAACTGAAGATGCACATAATTGGGATAAGTGGCTCAAGCCCCTGTTATTCGCAGTACGAGAAGTCCCACAAGCCTCCACAGGGTTTTCTCCCTTTGAATTATTATGGGCATAAACTGCATGGCATTCTGGATGTGCTGCAGGAAAATTGGGAGGAGGGACCTTCACCGAGTAAAAATGAAATCTAGTATGTTCTTGACCTGCACACCAAACTCCACACCCTCACGCACCTAATCCAGGAGAATTTGTGGCAGGCACAAGAATGTCAAAGCCAGCTGTATGACAGGGGCATGCATCTTAGAGAGTTCATGCCGGGAGACAAAGTGCTCATATTATTGCCCACATCGAGCTCCAAATTAGTTGTCAAGTGGCAAGGGCCCTTCAAGGTCACATGGCGAGTTGAGGACATCGACTATGAGGTGAAGTGAATGGATAGGGGCAGGGCACTGCAAATCTACCACCTCAACCTTTTAAAAACACTGGAATGAGGGGGTACCCATGGCGTTGGCGTCGGTAGTCCCAGAGAAGGCAGAGCTGGGGCTGGAGGTAAAAAAGATAACATCTCGGACCACTCTGTTCCCTTGTGGAGACCACCTCTCACTGGCCCAACTCACAGAGGTAGCCAAGTTGCAGAAGGAATTTTCCAACATGTTCTCACCCCTTCCTGGTCGTACCCACCTCATAGAACACCACATCAAAATGCCCCTGGGGTGGTAGTGCGTAGCCACCCTTACCGATTGCCCAAACACAAGAAAAAGGTGGTTCAGGATGAACTCAAGGCCATGCTCGAAATGGGCATAATCGAGGAGTCCCACAGTGACTGGAGCAGCCCAGCGATCCTGGTTCCCAAGACTGATGGGTCGGTCCAGTCCTTTGTGGACTATAGAAAGGTCAATGTAGTGTCTAAATTTGATGCATACCCAATGCCTCGCATTGATGAGTTGCTTGATTGATTAGGCGCTGCTCGCTTTTATTCGACACTGGATCTAACAAAGGGATACTGGCAGATCCCCTTGACTCCTCTATCCCAAGAGAAAACAGCCTTTTCCACACCATTTTACACCAATTTGTCACACCCCCTTTTGGTTGTTTGGGGTGCCCGCTATGTTCCAGTGGCTTATGGACAGGGTCCTCCACCCTCATACTGAACACCTAAGGGCTATTCTAAAGTCACTGAGGTGAGCAGGCCTCACAGCTAACCTGAAAAAGTGTGCGATTGGGCAGGTGGAAGTACAGTATCTTGGGTTCTACATGGGCCATGGGCAGGTGCGTCCCCAAATTAATAAGACTGCAGTGATTGTGGCCTGCCCAAGGCCTAAGACCAAAAAAGGAGGTGCGATGGTTCTTGGGGCTGGCTGGCTATTATCGTAGGTTTCTATTTAATTATTTGGACGTCATCAGCCCGCTAACCGATCTCACTAGAAAGAGGGCTCCAGATCCTGTCCAGTAGATGGAGCAGTGCCAACAGGCCTTCTCTGAGGTAAAAGCTACACTGTGTGGGGGGCCACTTTTACATTCCACTGACTTCTCTCTCCCCTTTATTTTGCAGACTGATTCATCGCACAGAGGGCTGGGGGCCGTTTTGTCCCAGGAGGTGGAGGGCAAGGAGCTCCCTGTGCTGTACATCAGCCGGAAACTGTCAATGCGCAAAAGCAAGTACAGCACAATTGAGAAGGAGTGTCTCACTATCAAGTGGATGGTCCTCACCCTCCAATACTACCTGCTGGGGCACCCTTTCACTCTCTGTTTGAACCACGCACCCCTCCAGTGGCTTCACCGCATGAAGGATGCCAATGCACAGATCACCCATTAGTATCTCGCCCTCCAGCCATTTAAGTTCGAGGTGATCCACAGGCTGGGGGTGCAGATGGTGGTGGCAGACTTCTTGTCCCGTCGGGGGGTCAGCTTCAGGCCAGACAGCTTCTCGGCCTGAGTCAGGCGGTGGGGGTATGTGCCAGCGGGGGCGTGGCCAATTAGCAGTCTGTGAATGGAGGGTGGGGTTGGGAAAGGTAAGTGGCTAAGTCATTCCACCTGCTGTCAATTAATGTGCATGTCTGTTGGTTACAGGGATGGAGCATAAAAAGAGAGAGAGAGAGAGCAGAGAAAAGGAGCTCTCTCCCCAATCACGAGTGAGTGAGTGAGTGAGTGAGTGAGTGAGTGAGTGAGTGAGTGAGTGAGTGAGTGAGTGAAAGAAAGCTGAAAAGCAAGCTGAAAAGCTAAAATAAAGTGTTTGTGTAAACATCAACTCTCGCCTGCCGTGCTTCTGTGCTCTACCCACATCAGGAACTGTTACAGTGGTGCCAAAACCCGGGAGCACAGAAGGGAACCACCCCATGGAGTCCTCCCCATTCAAAGAGCTCATCCTTGCCCTCGCTACCACCCAGCAGAACCAGCAACAAGCGCTGACCGTCATACGAAAGGAACAAGAGCAACGCTTCGAAGCCTTGATGCTGGCCCAGCAAGAAGATTGCCAGATGTTCCGGCACCTGCTCACGTCAGCAGAAGTGTCGACCATCACCACAGCCGGCACCCCCATGAAGATGGGCCCGCAGGATGATCCAGAAGCATTCCTTGCCCTCTTCAAGCAAGCAGCCGAGGCGTGGGGATGGCTGCTGGAGCAGCGCACGGTGCACCTCCTCCTGCTCCTGACTAGCAAGGCGCAGCTCACAGCGCAGCAGCTCCCTGCTGACAGCCAACTGGTGTATGCTGACCTGAGGAAAGCCATCATGCAGCGGGTCGGCCGCTCCTCAGAACAACATCGCCAGCGCTTCCAGGCGCTGGCACTGGAGGAGGTAGGCTGGCCATTTGCATTTTGGCCAGCAACTCTGGGACACCTGCTGGCAGTGGCTGAGGGCGGAAGACTGCGATGCAGACGAGATCATCGATCTGGTGGCACTGGAACAGTTCATCTCTCGACTTCCGGAAGGAATGGCCGAATGGGTCCAGTGTCATCGCCCAGTATTGCTGGAACGAGCCATCGAGCTGGTGGAGCACCATCTAGAGACGGCTCAGACGGCAGGCAGATGAGGCATCTCCCCTCACTTCTCTTCTCTCTTTTTTCCCCCTGTCTCTCATTCCCCTCCCCACCCCGTTCCCCTGCCGCGGAGGTGGCAGCTGGCTCCTCCCCAGCTGGCTCGTCGCACCCGTGGTGTCCTCCCATCTCCCTCTTCCATGTCTGTGTTGTCTCCTCCTCAGGTGAGTGACACCCATAACACCAGTGCAGAGGGAAAGCCTGGGCCAGTGCACTGGTGTGGTGGAGAGTCGGAGCATCTCCAGAGTCAGAGCTCCACAAGGAAGGTGGGAGCTGTGATCCGGATTCCCGACATGCCAGAAACCACCCCCGATCAGGCTAGAACGTATCATGCACCAGTAAGTGTTCAAGGGGATACATATCATGCTTTGGTGGATTCCAGTTGTAATCAGACCTCTATTCACAAATGCCTGGTGCAAGGTGAGGCATTGGGGACAGCACAAGCAGTGAAAGTGTTGTGTGCACAGGGATGTTCACAATTATCCATTAGTGTCCATCCATATTCTATTCCAGGGCCAAATGCATAGAGTAAAGGCAGCGGTTTGTCCTCGTCTCACCCACTCGTTGATTTTGGGTACTGATTGGCCAGGGTTTAAAAAGCTGATGGAATTTTTAACACATAGTGGGTCCTGCACTAGTAGGTCACGGGAAGATCTCAGTGTGGCATTGACTGGAGAAGCTGTCACAGAGCTGTCTACATCAACACTGCATCAGAGTGAGGAGCAGCCTGCTCCTCCTCCCTCTCTCAGGGATTCCCTTAGGGATTTCCCATTAGAGTAGTTGCAAGACTCGACTCTGCGGCATGCGTTTGACCAAGTGAGAGTAATCGATGGTCAAACTCTTCAGCCAAGCGTGGCACTGACTTTCCCTTATTTTGCTATTATTAAAGATAGATTGTACCAAGTGATGTAGGACACTCAAACTAGTGAATGAATAACTCAATTGTTAATCCCAAGGAGCCACAGGGAACTCGTATTCCATGCAGCTCACTTTAATCCCATGGCTGGACACTTAGGGCAAGATAAAAAACTAGCCTGAATAATGGCCTGGTTCTATTGGCCAGGGATTCACGGGGATGTCCGTTGGTGGTGTGTGGCATGTTGTGAATGCCAATTAGTAAATCCCGCGGCCACTCCAAAAGCGCCGTTGCACCCTCTTTCTCTAATCAAGACCCTGTTTGAGCAAATTGGGATGGATCTCATTGGGCCATTAGATCAGTCAGCATGAGGTTATCGCTTTATTCTAGTTCTGGTGGACTATGCAACGCGATATCCGGAAGCAGTGCCTCTCTGCAATATCTCAGCATGCAGTACTGCAGAAGCGCTCTTCCACTTTATCTCCCAGGTCAGAATTCCAAAAGAAATCCTGACAGACCAAGGCACTTCGTTTATGTCATGCACACTGCGCGAGCTGTATGGGTTATTGGGGATTAAGTCTATCTGCTCCAATGTCTATTGCCTAGAAACAGATGGCTTAGCAGAGCGATTTAACCAAACACTCAAGAACATAATCCGGAAATTCGTAAGTGAACATGCATGTAATTGGGATAAGTGGCTCGAGCCCCTGTTATTCACAGTATGAGAGGTCCTGCAAGCCTCCACGGGGTTTTCTACATTTGAATTATTCTATGGGAATAAGCCATATGGCATTCTGGATGTGCTACAAGAAAATTGGGAGGAGGGACCTTCACCTAGCAAAAATGAAATCCAGTATGTTCTTGACCTGTGCAAAAAACTCCACACCCTGATGCACTTAACCCAGGAGAATTTGTGGCAGGCACAAGAATGTTAAATACGGTTGTATGACAGGGGCATGCACCTTAGAGAGTTCACGCTGGGAGACAAAGTGCTCGTATTATTGCCCACATCAAGATCCAAATTAATTGCCAAGTGGCAAGGGCCCTTCAAGGTCACATGGCGAGTCGGGGACATTGACTATGAGGTGAGGCGAATGGATGAGACGGGGCATTGCAAATCTACCATCTCAACCTTTTAAAACGCTGGAATAAGGGGGTCCCTGTGGCATTGGTAGTCCTGGAGAAGGCAGAGCTGGGGTCGGAGGTGAAAAAGATAACATCTCGGACCACTCTGATCTCTTGTGGAGACCACCTCTCACCGGCCAAACTCACGGAGGTGGCCAGGTTGCAAAAGGAATTTTCTGACGTGTTCTCGCCCCTTCCTGGTCGTACCCACCTCATAGAACATCACATCAAAATGCTCCCAGGGGTGGTATTGCGTAGCCGCCCATACCGCTTGCCCGAACACAAGAAAAAGGTGGTTCGGGACAAACTCAAGGCCAGGCTCAAAATGGGCATAATCAAGGAGTCCCATAGTGACTGGTGCAGCCCAATGGTCCTGGTTCCCAAGACCGACGGGTCAATCCGCTTCTGTGTGGACTATAGAAAGGTCAATGCGGTGTCTAAATTTGGCGCATACCCAATGCCTCGCATTGATGAGTTGCTTGATCGGTTAGGTGCTGCTCACTTTTATACGACACTGGATCTAACAAAGGGATATTGGCAGATCCCCTTGACTCCTCTATCCCGAGACAAAACGGCCTTTTCCACACCATTTGGATTACACCAATTTGTCACACTCCCTTTTGGGTTATTTGGGGCTCTTGCTACATTCCAGCAGCTTATGGACAGGGTCCTCCACCCTCACATGAATGGAGGGCAGGGTCGGGGAAGGTAAGTGGCTAAGTCATTCCACCTGCTGTCAATTAATGTGTGTATGTGTTTGTTACAGGGACGGAGCATAAAAGGAGGGGGAGAGCAGAGAAAAGGGGGTCCCTCCCAACCCCAACACATGTGTGTGTAGAGTGAGTGAGTGAGTGAGTGAGTGAGTGAAGAAAGAAAGAATGAAAGAAGAAAGAAAGAAAGAACGAAAGAAAGAAAGAAAGAAAGAAAGAAAGAAAGAAAGCTGAAAAGCTAGTAATAAGTGAAATAAAGAGTTTGTGTGTGACCATCAACTCACCTGCCGTGCTTCTGTGCTCCATCCACATCAGGAACTGCCACAGTGATGCCAAAACAAGGGGTGCACTGAAGGGAACCATCCCATGGAATCCTCCCCATTCGAAGAGCTCATCCTTGCCTGCGCTACCGCCCAGCAGAACCAGCATCAAGCACTGACCATCCTCTGAAAGGAACAAAAGCAACGCTTCAAAGCCTTGATGCTGGCCCAGCAGGAAGATCGCCAGGCATTCCGGCACCTGCTTGTGTCAACAGGGGTGTCGACCATCACTGCAGCTGGCACCCTCATGAAGATGGGCCTGCAGGATGATCCAGAAGCATTCCTTGCCCTCTTCGAGCAAGCAGCCAAGGTGTGGTGGTGGCCGCTGGAGCAGCGTGTGGCGCACCTCCTCCTGCTCCTGACTGGTGAGGCACAGCTCATAGAGCAGCAGCTCCCTGCTGACAGCTGACTGGTGTATTCTGACCTGAGGAAAGCCATCCTGCAGCGGGTTGGCCACTCCTTGGAACAACATCACCAGCACTTCCAGACACTGGCATTGGAGGAGGTCGGCTGGCCATTTGCATTTGGCCAGCAACTCTGGGATGCCTGCCGGCAGTGGCTGAGGGTGGAAGACCGCGATGCCAACGAGATCATCAATCTGGTTGCACTGGAACAGTTCATCTCTCAACTTCCGGAAGGAACAGCGAAATGGGTCCAGTGTCATCGCCCGGAGTCGCTGGAATGAGCCATTGAGCCAGCAGAGGACCATCCGTGCAGGACCATCCGTGCATCCGGGCAGCTCCAATGGCAGGCAGATGAGGCATCTCCCCTCACTTCTCTTCTCTCTCTCTCTTTCCCCATCTCTCATTCCCCTCCCCACCCCATTCCCCTGCCGCGGAGGTGACAGACGGCTCCTCCCCAGCTGGCCCATTGCACCTATGGTGTCCTGCCATCTCTGTCTTCCATGTCTATGTTGTCTCCTCCTCAGGTGAGTGACACCCATAACACCAGTGCAGAGGGAAAGCCTGGGCCAGTGTGCTGGTGCGGCAGGGAGTCGGAGCGTCTCCAGAGTCGGAGCTCCACAAGGGAGGTGGGAGCTGTGATCCAGATTCCCAATGCACCAGAAACCACCCCCGATCAGGCAAGAACGTATTGCATACCGGTAAGTGTTCAAAGGGGATACATATCATGTGTTGGTGTATTCCGGTTGTAATCAGACCTCAATTCACCAACGCCTGGTGCAAGGTGAGGCATTAGGGAGAGCACAAGTGGTGAAAGTGTTGTGTGTGCATGCGGATGTTCACAATTATCCTTTAGTGTCCGTCCGTATTCTATTCTGGGGCCAAATGCATAGAGTAAAGGCAGCAGTTAGTCCTCATCTCACCCCCTCGTTGATTTTGGGTATGGATTGGCCAGGGTTTAAAAAACTGATGGAATATTTAACACGTAGTGGGTCCTGCACTAGTAGGTCATGGGAAGATCCCAGTGTGGTGCTGACTGGAGAAGCTGTCACAGAGCTGTCTATGTCAACACTGCATCAGAGTGAGGAGCAGCCCGCTCCTCCTCCCTCTCTCAGGGATTCCCTTGGGGATTTCCCATTAGAGCAGTTGTGAGACAAGACTGTATGGCATGTGTTTGACCAAGTGAGAGTAATTGATGGTCAAACTCTTCAGCCAAGCATGGCACCAACCTTCCCTTATTTTGCTATTATTAAAGATAGATCATACTGAGTGATGCAGGACACTCAAACTAGTGAACAAATAACTCAGTTGTTAATCCCAAAGAGCTGCAGGGAACTCGTATTCTATGTGGCTCACTTTAATCCTATGGCTGGACACTTAGGGCAAGATAAACCACTAGCCCAAATAATGGCCCGGTTCTATTGGGCAGGGATTTGTGAGGATGTCCGTCGGTGGTGTGCGGTATGCTGTGAATGCCAATTAGTAAATCCTGCGGCCACTCCAAAAGCGCCATTGCACCATCTTCCTTTAATTGAGACCCCGTTTGAGTGAATTGGGATGGATCTTGTCAGGCCATTAGATTAGTCGGCATGAGGGTATCGCTTTATTCTAGTTCTGGTGGACTATACAACACGATATCCGGAAACTATCCTCTCTGTAATATCTCAGCATGCAGTATTGCAGAAGTGCTCTTCCGCTTTATCTCCCGGGTTGGGATTCTGAAAGAAATCCTGGCAGACCAAGGCACTTCATTTATGTCACGCACACTGTGCAAGCTGTATGGGTTATTGGGGATTAAGTCTATCTGCACCAGTGTCTATCCCCCACAAACAGATGGCTTAGTGGAGCAATTTAAACAAACACTCAAGAACATAATCCGGAAATTCGTAAGTGAAGATGCACGTAATTGGGATAAGTGGCTCGAGCCCCTGTTATTCACAGTATGAGAGGTCCTGCAAGCCTCCATGGGGTTTTCTCCATTTGAATTATTATATGGGTGTAAGCCCCATGGCATTCTGGACGTGCTACGAGAAAATTGGGAGGAGATACCTTCACCTAGCAAAAATGAAATCCAGTACATTCTTGAACTGTGCGCAAAACTCCACACCTGCACACACTTAACACAGGAGAATTTGTGGCAGGCAGAAGAACGTCAAAGCCGACTGTATGACAAGGGCACGTGCCTTAGAGAGTTCACACCAGGAGACAAAGTGGTCGTATTATTGCCCATGTCAAGCTCCAAATTAATCGCCAGGTGGCAAGGGCCCTTCGAGGTCACACAATGAGTCGGGGATGTCGACTATGAGGTGAGGCGAGTGGATAGGAGTGGGGCATTGCAAATCTACCACCTCAACCTTTTAAAACACTGGAATGAGGGAGTCCCCGTGGCATTGGTGTCGGTAGTCCCAGAAAAGGTGGACCTGGGGCCGGAGGTGAAAAAGATAACATCTCAGACCACTCTGGTCCCTTGTGGAGACCACCTTTCACCAGCCCAACTCACAGAGGTGGCCAGGTTGCAAAAGAAATTTTCTGATGTGTTCTTGCCCCTTCCTGGTCGTACCCACCTCATAGAACACCACATCGAAATGCCCCCAGGGGTGGTAGTGTGTAGCCACCCTTACTGCTTGCCTGAACACAAGAAAAAGGTAGTTTGGGACGAACTCAAGGCCATGCTCGAAATGGGCATAATCGAGGAGTCCCACAGTGACTGAAGCAGTCAAGTGGTCCTTGTTCCCAAGACTGATGGATTGGTCCAGTTCTGTGTTGACTATAGAAAGGTCAATGCGGTGTCTAAATTTGACGCATACCCAATGCCTCGCATTGATGAGTTGCTTGGTTGGTTAGGCGCTGCTTGCTTTTATTTGATACTGGATCTAACTAAGAGATATTGGCAGATCACCTTGACTCCTTTATCCTGAGAGAAAATGGCCTTTTCCACACCATTTGGATTACACCAATTTGTCATGCTCCCTTTTGGGTTATTTGGAGTGCCCGCTACATTCCAGCAGCTTATGGACAGGGTTGTCCGCCCTCACGCTGCCTATGCAGCAGCATATCTGGATGATATAATAATCTACAGCCATGATTGGCCACAGCACTTGGAACATCTGAGGGCCGTTCTAAAGTCGCTGAGGCAAGTGGGCTTCACAGCTAACCTGACAAAGTGTGCAATTGGGCAGATGGAAGTACGGTATCTGGGGTTCCACTTGGGTCATGGGCAGGTGCGTCCCCAAATTGACAACACTGCAGCAATTGTGGCCTGCCCGAGGCCCAAGACCAAAAAGGAGGTTAGACGGTTCCTGGGGCTGGCTGGCTATTATCGTAGGTTTATACCTAATTATACAGATGTCACCAGCCCGCTAACCAAGCTCACTAAAAAGGGGGCTCCAGATCTGGTCCAGTGGACAGAGCAGTGCCAACAGGCCTTCTCTGAGGTAAAAACTGAACTGTGTGGGGGGACACTTTTACACTCCCCTGACTTTTCTCTCCCCTTTATTTTACACACTGATACATCAGGCAGAGGGCTGGGGTCCGTTTTGTCCCAGAAGGTGGAGGGCAAGGAGCGCCCCGTGCTGTACATCAGCCATAAACTCTCGATGCGTGAAAGCAAGTCCAGTACCATCGAAAGAGTGTCTTGCCATCAAATGAGCTGTCCTTGCCCTCCAATACTACAGTGGTGCATGAAAGTTTGTGAACCCTTTAGAATTTTCTATATTTCTGCATAAATATGACCTAAAACATCATCAGATTTTCACACA
>JAOPUC010000006.1:53266706-53276721 GCA_027564185.1 Cephalocassis borneensis
GTGTGTGTGTGTGTGTGTGTGTGTGTGTGTGTGTGTGTGAGAGAGAGAGAGAGAGAGAGAGAGAGAGTGTGTGTGTGAGAGAGAGAGAGAGAGAGAGAGAGAGAGAGAGAGAACCCCTTTCAGGTCTCAAGTTTGTTCTGTACTTGTCTCAACCCAGCAGATGGATTTATGCGCCGCTCCAGGTGACGTCACTACCCGAGTCATCTGATTGGCTAGTTGAAGTTCAAAGGAAAGAGACTCGAGCAGAACCGGTCTTTTCATCTCAGCCTGATGGAATTGGCTGGTTGTAGAGGAGGAGGTGGGGCTAGCCGGTATTTAGGTTGTTCTCATTGGCTGGATGTGAGCCGGGGGGCGGAGTGGACCGGTTGTATTCTATTTAAATTGTTTTGGAGGCGCAGACTGACGAGCACATGAGTGTAAGCGCGTGTTAGGATCCGGCAGATCACGTGGGCGTGTTTAGTTTATTTGATAATAATAATAATAATAATAATCCACGTTTTTTTAACACACGTGCTGCGGACTTCAACGTGGAAAGTTGGATATACCGACCGTAGAGAATGTTTTTGTGGTGGTGGTGGTTTTGATTTTTGACTACCAATGAGCATCAGGTAAGCCTGAATGAATAAACATGTTGGGGGTGTTCTTATTCACCTGCTTTATTCTCAACTCGATATAAATCATCTCATTAGAGCACGTTTTAACCCTGATTTGCATTTTTGCAATATCGAATTAAGCTTTTCATACAAAAACAGGTTGTTGTTTTTTTTTTTAAACGTAAGGTTGCAAGCTGAATATCCAAATATTCAAGCATGCAAAGTAGGAGGAAATTTATTATTTAATCATTTCACTAAAAGATGCATTAATAATCCATGCCTAGCACGCAAAAATAGAATAGAAAGGAAAAATAAAATATGCATTTCATGCCACATACTCTAAGTAAGTGAGGAAGTAAGTAGTTAACATAATTAAACAGGGAGAGGAAAGGAGCTCAGAAATGCACTGCATGATAAAAATGTGCAGTGTTCCTTCTTCTGCTTTGCACCTGTTGGAGTTCATAGGACACTCGTAGGATTTGGACGTTTCCAATGCATTCCTGTCCAATCAAAAAAAAAATAAATCCCCAGAACTTGTATCTATTTTTATTGTTATTGATTAAAGCTGAGCGCGTGCCGCGGTAACAGCGCTCCGGTTATTTGGAGCGCGCGCACGTGTCGCACGTTTTTGTTTGTTTGCTTGTTTGTTTGTGGCATTTCTCAGCAGACAGCCGGCAGGGTCAGCCACATGTTCATGCTCATGCACAGGCAGGGTTGACTCACTCCTAAACTACAGAACTCCTTCCAGGCTGAACTATGCAAGATGTGCTGTTGGAGGCACGTTTTTAAGTGATGGATAAGAGGTTAATTCCTGAAGAAGGAAGGGGAAAAAAGTAGAGTTTTTTTTTTTTTTCGGTCACATTTTCCACTGTGTGTTTCTGTTCCACGCTATTAAAGTAAACACTCCTCCGAGACATAAACATTGTTATATTACATTTCATTTACTCAAAGAAACAGTCCCATCTGTCAATCTGCCTGTGTGCATTGCCAGGTATTTGATCATTTATCCAGTAGAATATATTGTAACATTTCCATTTCCAGCCATCAGATTTTCAAAAGGCAGCTCACTTTGATCTTTGTCACAAATCATTCTGAATCACATTTAATCCATTAAAAAGCTATTTCGCTTGTGTTTGCTGGCTTGGATGCAGTCAAATCAGTGCTAAAAAGCATGCTGAGACTTATTTACTACACTCAGACACTAAACTGGACTCTTTATTTTTTTAATATTACTTTAATACCCATGTTTTGTATAGAAACGTGAATCCTAGTGCGCCTTTAAAATGATTGTCTTTATTTCTTCTGTTGTGTGAGGTACATGACACTTGACAGGAGTGTATGTAACACGTAATGGATACACACTAATATTACAAATGAGGTACTGTTGAGAGTATCAGCTAGGCAATAGATTAGTACCCACTGGACGTCAAATTGTTCTGGAAATATAGAATTACTGTAAATATCAAATGTGCACCCTTTCTCATAGCTGGTTGCTCTGGGATCGTGTTTAAAAACATCCAGAGCAGACTAAGGAACACAATGAGTGATGCTATAGTGCTCACAGGGCGAGCCCTACACAGCTGAGAGAAGATGAGGTCCCGGTGGATGAGCTCTCCAGTCCCATCTGGCTCACTGTTCTGTACACCACCAAGCAGAAAGAAGTGATCACAAACCATTGCTTTCTGGTGCAGTTGTGGAAATTAAATTGGTTTCAGATTTGCATTCATTATAATACATGTGAAAGAGCTCTGATTAAGCCACTGTGCTAGACTGTTTAGAAAAGCACTAATCACGTCAGTAAATGATAAAGTGATGGATGGCCCAGTGCTGGTTTGCACTTAACTGCTTACTCATCTAGCCTACTTACCACTGTGGAATGATGGTAACAAACTCATCCAAAGTTGGCTACCAAACCACAGCCACAACTCCACCTTGATGAGAACTGATCTCAGGCATGATATGGACCAGCACAAAAATGCTGCATTTGGGCCAATTCCAAATTCTCTAAATTCTATGAAAACCTTAAATGTGGCTGCTCATAGTTCAGGCTTTTTTGGCCCATAATCTGCTTGCCATTGCCATAACTGGCCCTTATTTTGCCTGAACTGAACCATATTTGGCCCGGAATAATCTGCTATCTGGGCAGGCCAGCATACTCAAAATAATCTGTTTTAGAGTGTGGTTGGAAAAGTTTCCAGGACTCTGCTACTGGTTAGAGAAATCCAGCCAGTGTGTACCAGTGCACTGGTAAAGGATGTAGTCATGCAAAACATTTTCCATCTTCCCTGACTGTGTGATTAGCAAAGTATGTGAAAATGGGCATTAATAATGCACCAGTGAGCAGTAAGGCTGGTGGAGCATGGAGCGAACAGGTTGACAAATACACTGGTGGGGCATTAAAGTGTTGCAAGTGACTGCTGGAAAGCAGCATTGTGCTGCAGGGCAAATAGAAATTCCTATCCATTCTGCTGCCGAGGCCATAATTGCAGCAACACGTTTATTGTTTGTTCCACAGGTGGAACTGTACAAAACCATATTAGCCAAGCAGAGTCAGCAAAATGCAAGGTAACGTGCACATGACGTGACATTAGCCAGATTTTCCATGGGATCTCAAGGAAGTACTGTAACCTTGAGACAAATGTCAGAATTGTCTTATAATTGTTGTGCTGCTAAAAATGACAGAGCAAACCTTTACTAACTACATTACAATCTCTCAGCTCTGAGGAATGAGAGCTAAAGTTACTCATTGTTATTTTATTCAGAACCAAATGAAATATTTTTGGCACATTCTGCGGTTCTGAACTAACCTAAGAGATTAGTCAGAGTCCTCATTGGCTTCATAGTAGGATTTGTTTTTTTTGGTGTGTGTGTGTGTGTGTGTGTGTGTGTGTGTGTCCTGTATCAACATCCATTAAGATCAGCTGTTATTAGTTCCAACAGATATTTTACCCAGTGTCGGTGTCAAATGTTGCAATATATTTAGCAAAATAAAACTAATTGTCTACCTCCAATTCTTGTTTTTGATAGGACACTTCACTGATGAGAACGAAGGAGCAGATGAGAGCAGAGTGATCAGCGCACACTAGGCCCTGCAGACCTTTCTGTCAGTCAAAAGGTCTAACTGGAGCAGAGTGACGCCTGTTGCGTCCGGCTCTAAACAGTTCCCCCATTTCCTTCTTGTGTTGGTCTCCGTGAGCGTTTCAAAACTGTTTCTCCAACGCTTCTTCCAGAAACTCAGACTGTTTTCCAAAGCAGAAGCTGCACAGCCCTCCCAGACAGAGGTGATGGGAAGTGTGCGGGCTAACCGCTACAGCATTGTGTCATCAGAGGAGGACGGGATGAAGTTGGCCACAATGGCGGTGCAGAATGGCTATGGGAATGGGAAGAGCAAGGTGCACACACGGCATCAGCCCCAGAGTAGGTTCGTCAAGAAGGATGGACACTGCAATGTACAGTTCATCAATGTCAGTGAGAAGGGTCAACGTTATTTGGCTGACATTTTTACCACTTGTGTGGACATTCGCTGGCGCTGGATGCTTATCATCTTCTGCTTGGCGTTCCTGCTTTCATGGCTGTTCTTCGGATGTATCTTCTGGCTGGTGGCCATCTTCCGTGGAGACCTGGAAGGCAGCGGTCCAAAATGTGTTTCGAACGTGAGCAGCTTTACTGCAGCTTTTCTTTTCTCCATTGAGACGCAGACTACCATTGGCTATGGCTACCGCTATGTGACCGACGAGTGTCCGATTGCCGTCTTCATGGTGGTCTTTCAGAGCATTGTGGGCTGCATCATTGACGCTTTCATCATCGGTGCTGTCATGGCCAAGCTGGCCAAGCCTAAGAAGCGAAACGAGACATTGGTGTTCAGCCACAATGCTACCGTGGCCATGAGGGACAACAAGCTGTGTCTAATGTGGAGGGTTGGCAACTTGCGCAAGAGCCATCTGGTAGAGGCCCATGTGCGGGCTCAGCTCCTTAGGTCTCGTACGACAGCAGAAGGGGAATACATCCCACTGGACCAAATAGACGTTGATGTGGGCTTTGATAGTGGCATTGACCGTATCTTCTTGGTTTCTCCAATAACCATTGTCCATGAGATTAACGAGGACAGCCCATTTTATGACTTGAGTAAGCAGGAGCTAGACAGTTCAGAGTTCGAGATTGTGGTGATCTTGGAAGGTATGGTGGAAGCAACAGCCATGACAACTCAGTGCCGTAGCTCATATCTGGCCAGCGAGATCCTCTGGGGTCACCGCTTCGAGCCAGTCCTGTTCGAGGAGAAGAACTACTACAAAGTGGACTATTCACGCTTTCACAAGACCTATGAGGTGCCCAGCACCCCGCTGTGTAGCGCCAGGGACCTTGCAGAGAAAAAATACATCCTTTCCAATTCTAATTCCTTCTGTTATGAGAATGAGGTGGTGCTTCCAAACAAAGAGGAGAAGGAGGAAGGAGACGGGGGTGGACTGGTGCCCATGAACACACACACTGACACTGGCTCAGACTCTGACCACAATCAAGCCGGTGTTCCTTTAGAGTCACGGCCTCTCAGGCGAGAATCAGAAATATGACTGTATAGGCCTCCTGTGAAAAATCCAGTAATTGCCTGTTGATCAAATAGGCACATTGAGCTGAACTGAAGTCCTGAGGGGACGCAGACTTAAGCTGACGGTACAGCTGCAAAGAGAGGTTTAGAGATGAACTGAACAAGAGCGTTCATGATGAATATATCCGGTTAATAAAGAGGCATTGCACTGAAAATGAGTGCACATAAAGAGGCGGATGGGTTTATCCAGTTATGCAACACTACCTTTTCGACCATTGCTCTTTGATGGCATGCAGTGGAAGGGATGTGAGTGCTGTGTAAAACTTGAAAATATCAGGCATGGCTTTCTGGGCATTTGTCCAGCAGTGGCAGAGTGATATGAGTAGGCTAAGAAACTGTTTAAAAAGTGTTTTAGTGATGCATGAATGATCTCAAATCATGGACTGTGGTTTATACTGAAATCTTGTGGAGAGAAAAGAAAACCTTACTGACAGTAAGGTGTGCACGTTTACCTTACTCTATGCCTTGTATTACATAGCCAAGCATCTGTTATATTAGAGGCATTTAGCAGGCGCTGTTATCCAGAGCAATGTACCCTGGGCAGCCGTTGGGGTAAGGTGCCTTGCTCCAGCCGTTCCTGCTGGTCCTGGGAATCAAACCGGCAACCTTTTGGTCCCAAAACTGCTTCTTTGACCATTAGACCTCTTTGCAGCAACAATATAGAAAATCTTTAATCACCACATAGGCCAGTAACCTAACAAAAGCTTTACACCTGTACTTACAGACAGAGGGTTTTAGGGTCCTATCATGTCATAAAGATATACAGAAGTCCAATTTTTAACATAATGATGAACACTGGCTAATATATTATTTAATGTATTACTGTTTGTACCACATATTGTTCAGATGAGTCTAAAGGCCTTAGTTGGGGTCAAAGGTATCCCTGAAATAGACCTGTTTGGGATTTCTGATAGATGTGTGTATGTGTGTGACCTGTGGCCACAATACAAACAGTTTACTTGCGATTAAATGTAATGAGTAGTTTTGTTCTGCGTGGGTCATTTGGGCTTAATTGTAGGCTCTCGAGCTGGGGCAAATGCAAGGAACATGCCTGTTTACAGCGGTAACTCCCACAGGGTCAGACCGGTGTCAAAGCCAAACACAGCACTCGTCCCATCCACTGGGGAAGAGAGGGAGAGAATGTGCTAATGAATGTTTTTCCATACATGCTGCTATGTTGCATCTTATAATACGGTTTTGGAGAAGACTGAAATATTCTAAAGAGTATTCTAAACAAGGCATCAGATACTTTTGAAGGACATTAGACGTAGGTCTATAGGACAAAAAAATAAAATTGAAAATATTTTTGATGGAATTTTGGTTTTGTTTGTTCTTCATTACACATGCTTATTTTATCAGATATTGTTTTTTTTTTTTTCAATATTCAAAGCCAAATGTTTTTAAAGGAAAATATCACAGAGATCATAAGAAATCAGAAGGCTACAGGGTAGCCTCTTGGGAAAACTCCTCCTTTATAATGTCAGTGTTATATTATATATTATATTATAGTGCTGCATAAGTAAGTGTTCCAAGGTTTTTGAAACGTGTAGATTTGCATACAAGCAATTTGTATGAACTCAAAATATATTTTTTTACAACGAAACCTAAATGTTCGATATATAAAACTGCACTGTATTATGGCCTTGAGATGTAAGGTAGCTAATTGGATAGAAAACAGCACTGTTACAGATGTTCATACCCCTACAATGTTTAGGGTTTTTTTTAATATCATGACATTTTACACAGCACTAAAGCCGAGCTTTATCTTACGAATTGCAGTTCAACCTTAATGGCTCATTGGATCCATGTTCATTGAAACCTGTAGGACTGAGTCATTAGACCAAGATCCTGTCACCAGCACTGAGCTCAGGATGGATCATAACCTGAGATTTCATAGCGATCGGTTGATGTCATGCTAAAGTACCAGCCTCTCGACATGTCAGGACGTTTTTATAGCAGAGCAAATATTCTCCAGTGCTCTCTAAATGGAGATAATAATATTCAGATCAACTTTATTTTAAGTTTTACGCTCAAAGTGTACACATCAACACGAATCGGTATCCGCTTTTGTGTTAGCTTTGTGGGTTTTTTCCCCTTCTGTGCATTTATCTGAAAAACCAACACTAGCCAGAATCAGTAGGCCTGATTAATACTGACCTATTAAACTGAAGAAGCCCTTCTTAATGACTGATGGCATGCGTGCAGTTTCTTCTCGGTTTGTAAATATCCCAATACTTTTTGCAGTCCATTTTTATTTTCTTTTTTTTTTCCTCTATCAGTCTTCCTTGTACTGCAAAAAACAATGGAATGTACAGATTTTTTATATTATGACTAATATTATTGAAGTTATTATTATTATTATTATTATTATTATTATTATTATTATTATTGTTGTTGTTGTTGTTGTTGTAATAATTATTGTACATGCTATTTTATTTCTGTTTTTCAATAAAATATGAATGAAGAATCAAAACAAGTGTTGCTTGACTCTCATTGTGTGCTTGTAGATATCAAATAATCCTTTAACACTCGAGTTTGAAAGTATTGGCTCCCTTGAAATCATTTTAGCATCATATTTGTCTTGGAATTATCCATGTACTGTATGTTGGGTGAATAGATAGAGTTCAAAAAGCTTAAAATCAGCAATGAATTAGACAAACGTTAGGTTAAACATTCGTCTTGGATGTTAGGAAGAAAGATCTCGGACAACATCAGTATCTCTCTCTCTCTCGCTTCCTTTCACACTATTTGCATTCCTCTTTCTATGAACTAGATCACCTTATTAGCCTTTCAGTTAAAGAAAAAAAAAAGATTTGATTGCAGATACATTTACTTCTGGAAATGTTTTGGTTTTGACCAAAATGTGCCAAGAGTAAAATGAATAAATTAAAAAGGCTCCTACTCCTACGACTATAAACAACAGAACAAATACCACCTTCATACTGATGCTCTCCTCCTGTGCCTCATGCTTAACATTAAAGGCTGTGTTTTTGTGCTCATGAGCAATGTGCTGTGTAATCCTCTGTCATTATGTCAAGGTGAGAAATCCCAGGATGTTCATGAGAGGAAATGGGGCTTATTTTGAGTACTGTGAGCTGACTCTGGCTCGAGTCGCTTCCCCCTGACAAGCTCAGTCTGTGATTCATGTTTTAGTAGAGTGATGGAAGCTCGATGGAAAAAAATCCTCCTTCACAGGACAGCAAGATGGACACTAATGTCAACTTAAAAAGCCTGGACTTCTGAAACCAATGGGAAAAAAAGGGAACAAAGTGTGCATGTACGTGTGTGAGAGATCACTCCTTTATTAGCTAATAGTCATTACAAGATACATTAATAAGAAAGATGGACAGGAAAAGTACAAGGGGAGGATGGAGAAGGAGAGAGAGGAAAAGGCAGATGGTTTCTCTCAGCCAATGAAAATATAAAAATAATTTCCATTCAACAGTAAATCTTTCTGATTGTAGTAAAAGCAATCATTTTACTTATTCTTTCATTACATTCAGTATTTTATTTACTTATGGTCTTGTGTATTGATGTCTTTGTTCTATCTATCTATCTATCTATCTATCTAAAAGAATGAGTGCAATGTGTATATGTTGTAACTTTATTTCTGATGGTTATAATATATGTATAACATGCATTACAGCATTACATATTTCTAGTAAAAAAAAAACCCTTAATCAAATAATGAAATGAGAAGTAAATGTGTATCTCTGCATTCTTTTAATCATGTGTTTCTTATACGTATTATTAGCTACAGCAGGAAGTAAATCTTTATAGACAGTAGACAAAATAATCCTCTTCATACCTTCTGCTCTGTTGCACATTCTGAATGTGGTTTTTGAGAAGATGAAAACGTTAGGATATTAAAGAAGTGAAATTCTTCTTGGAAGTAGGCCGATATGACAGTTCCAAAAAACTGAAAAGAAAACAATGGAAATGTCTGTTTGTTTGTTTGTTTGTTTGTTTGTTTGTTTGTTTGTTTGTTTGCTTGTTTGTTTGCTTGTTTGTTTGCTTGCTTGCTTGTTCCATGGTCTCTGGTTCAGTCTTGAGCTCAAGTTACTGCATGATGTCATGCGTTTGTGTGGGCATCTTCCAGGTTTTCCAGTTTTCTCCTGCCTCTCAAAATCAAGAAAATTGGTAGATGGTGTGTCTAAATTGCTCTAGGTGTGATTGTGTCCATCCATTTCAGGGTGTGTCTGTGAAGGTTCTCAGTTATCCAGGTCATAGTAAACCATAGGTGCTAAAGCATAGTTTCTGGACTATCTGAGAAACTCAGGAGGATCTTCTACAAACACAACATTCCTATACATTTCAGACCCAGTCTGGAAAGGTACATTTCAGACCCAGTCTGCATGACCCCTCTGAGGCAGAAATTGGTCCACCCTAAGAACAGAATACCCAGACACAAGCAGGACACTGTAGTGTACGCAATTCAATGCAGTGAGGAATGCACAGACCTGTACATTGGGGAAACGAAACAACCACTTCACAGGCGCATGGCTCAACACAGGAGAGCCAGTTACTCAGGTCAGGACACTGCAGTCTATCTTCATCTCAATAACAAAGGACACTCGTTTCAGGACTGCAATATATACATTTTAGCCAGAGAAGACCGGTGGTTTGAAAGAGGAGTAAAAGAAACCATCTTCATCAAACTTGAATGATGATCGCTGAACAGAGGAGGTGGTCTGATACCCCTTTTCCACCAAATCAGTTCCAGGGCTGGTTCGGGGCCAATCCTGGTGCTGGTTCACAACTCGTTCAACTTGCGAGCCAGCTGAGAACCAGTTTGCTTTTCCATAGCTCGCGGTGCTAA
>JAOPUC010000006.1:55910781-55925492 GCA_027564185.1 Cephalocassis borneensis
TGAATAAAATATGGAATTTTGAAACTTCCACATCACTGCATTCCATTTTTATTTACAATTTGTACTTTGTCCCAACTTTTTTGGAATCGGGATTGTATACCATATTTAGTCTATCCATATTCACTGGATATGAGCAGTTGTGTGCTCTGATTGGCTATTCTACTACTCGGCCATCAGTTCATATACAGTGAGTAGAGATAAACAAAATGGTGGAGTGTTTTGCTGAACCAACTGAGGACAAAATAAAAACTCTACTCAAAAACAAAACCCCAAAAATTGTGATTAAGTATTTAAAAAACACAAATAGCTAAAAGAATAGAGGTGCCCCCCCAAAAAAAATATCTCTTGTTCCACACTCCAGCACAGTTGGTGGTAATGCATCTTTAAGTTGCTTTGCAAAACACCAAAAAACCCTAAAGAAGAAGAAGAAGACCCACCCCCACCCCCAAAATACAAAAACAATAAAAGCAACAAAATATGGAATGAAAGTATCTCCTGGTAAGAATGTACGTTTTTTATTTTTCAAGAATTATTATAATCACATTTTCCACAAATTCCTACTGCAATTTCACCTGTTTGTTTACATTCTAAGCGGAAATGATTTTGTGGGACATTTTGTATCAAAATTTTTTTTGCAAAAAATAAAATAAAAAATGCTCTGTTTCTCAAAATCCAGTGAATGTGGACAGAATAAAAGTTATTCCACTCAGTCTCATCATACATGGCTTATAGCCAACTCTGTGCTACATGCCTCATCGGCTATCAGCTCATGTACAACTCAATTTCGTGGAATAATTGTTAATTATGGTATACGAGTGTTGCATGGGGCATGGTGGTGTAGTGGTTAGCACTGTCACCTCACAGCAAGAAGGTCCTGGGTTCGAGCCCAGCAGCCTGCAAAGGCCTTTCAGTGTGGAGTTTGCATGTTCTCCCCATGTTTGTGTGGGTTTCCTCTGGGTGCTCTGGTTTACCCCCACAGTCCAAAGACATGCAGGTTAGGCAAATTGGTAGCTCTAAATTGACCATAAATGTGAGTGTGAATGATTGTTTGTCTCTGTGTCAGCCCTGCAATAACCTGGCGACTTGTCCAGGGTGTACCCCGCCTCTCGCCCATAGTCAGCTGGGGTAGGCTTGCTTGCGACCCTGTAGAACAGGATAAGCGGCTACAGATAATGGATGGATGGGTAGAAGCTATATGCACCTGAGGCAGACCTACCTTCCTGTCAAAAAGAGTAAAAATCAGTGAAGAATTGAGAGAGAAGAAGCAATTTTTTTGTGAAATATGGACGATGCCAGATGGACGACGGACAAACAATGGACAGCACATGATGGCATAAGCTCACTGGCCTGTTGGCCGGATGAACTTATAATAATCCTCATCCAGCCGGCTAGTTAGAGGGAAGTGACTTGCAATATTCCCCTAATGTATATTAATTTACCTAGTAGGAGATTATTTTCAGCCCTGCAGTGGATTATCGCTCTGCCCAAGGTGTTTCCCACCTGTTGCCCAAAGTCAGCTGGGATTGGCTCCAGGTTCCCCCATGACCCAGCCGGATAAGTGCTATAGATAATGGAGGGATGAATATAAAGAGACTGTAGTTTTGTTGAGTCCATAAATAAAGGGCCCGACCCAGATGAAGGGTTTGGCAGATGGATTTCAGAGCAAGACCAAGACACTGAATAACAAGACCCAGACATGAGCACGACTATAAATAATGATACAGACATCAACACAGAGACCCAGATCTAGATGAAGGAACAAACCCCAGACTAACATTGTCGTTTTCAAGACCCAGACCAAAAGCCTGAACATAAAACCCATACTAAGATGAAGGACACGTTTATGTGGTCTCAAATGTTTTTAAGTTCTCGAGAGTAAGCACTGAGACCCAGACCAAGACTGAGAAATGATAGACAGACAAAGACCAAGGGTAATGAGACTCTGAATAATAGGACCAACACCAATCTCCTAAGTACTAAGGCTCTTAGTAATGAGCCTCAAACCAAGACATCGAATAGTGAGACACAGACCAGATACCACTCCTGAGGAATGATACCCAGATCAAGACTCTGAGTAATGACACTCAGACCAAGACTTTGAATAATGAAACCCAGACCAGATTCCCACCCCAACTATGTTTACATTTACAGAATTTAGCATATGCCTTTAAGCAGACCGACTTATATAAGTGCTTTATAGTATCTATTAAAAACATAGCCTCATGCTAGTTCACTAGGTCAGGGACTAAGAATACCATTGAGCTGCAACCCTGTTGGAGAAAATTAATACAATATGAAGGAAAACACTCAAGGCAAGGGATTTTTAAATAGAAGTGTTAATTCAAGTGCTTGGTGAAGACATAAGTGTTTAGTTTTCAATGAAAGACTGACAGCTGTTCAGACAGCCAGGGGAAGTCTATTCCACTACCTAGTTGTCAGGACAGAAAAGAGTCTTGATACATGTCTTCCTTGTGAGAAGTGATAATAAGTAGTGATAATGAGAACAAGACTCTGAATAATGAGGCTGAAACCAAGATGCTGAGTAGCAAGGCCCAGATCTGAGCAATAATGCCAAGACTCTCCAGACCAAGACCAAGAGTAGGAAAACCCAGACCATAAACCCAAACCCGTGTGATGAGACAAAGACCAAAACTCTCCAAACCAAGACCAAGAGTACCAAGACTCAGACCATAAACCCAGACCTGCAAAATGAGACCAAGACCAAGAGGAGCAAAATCCAGGCCATAAACCCAGACCTGTGTAATGAGACCAAGACCAAAACTCTCCAAACCAAGACCAAGAATACCAAGACTCAGACTATAAACTCAGACCTGTGAAATGAGACCAAGAGTAGCAAGACTCAGACCATAAACTTAGACCTGAGTAATGAGACCAAGACTCTTCAAACCAAGAGTACCAAGATTTAGACCATAAACTCAGACCTGAGTAATGAGACCAAGACCAAGACTCTCCAGACCAAGACCAAGAGTAACAAAACCCAGATTATAAACCAAGACCTGTGTAATGAGACCAAGACTATCAGTAATGAGCCCTAGATCATGGCTCTGAGTAAAGAAACCTAAACCTTGACCAAGACTCCAAGTAATGAGCCCCAAACTAAGACTTTTATTTGAAAAACTCAGAGCATGAACTTAGAATTGAATAACAAGAACAAGATTCTTAACTATAGGTAAGACCCAGACTAATGGCACAGACCTGAGTAATGGATCCTCAGACCAAGAATTTGAGTAGTAAACACCAGATCAGAAACTCATGTAATTAAGCTAGCCAACCAAGACTCTGAGTAATAAGCCCCCAGACCAGATCAACGCACCCCAAAGCTAGACCAAGGTTTTGAGTAATTAACCCCACATGATGACTTTGTGTAGAGAGGCCTGGACCAGACTTTGAGTATCGAGCCCCAGACCAAGACTTTGAGTATTGAGCCCCAGACCAAGATTTTGAGTAGTGAGCCCCAGACCAAGACTTTGAGTATCAAGCCCCAGACCAAGACTTTGAGTATTGAGCCCCAGACCAAGATTTTGAGTAGTGAGCCCCAGACCAAGACTTGGAGCACTGAGCCCCAGACCAAGACTTTCAGAAGTGATCCCCAGACCAAGACCTTCAGAAGTGAGCCCCAGGCCAAGACTTGGAGTATTGAGCCCCAGGCCAAGACTTGGAGTATTGAACCCCAGGCCAAGACTTGGAGTATTGAGCCCCAGGCCAAGACTTTGAGTAGTAAGCCCCAGACCAAGACTTTCAGAAGTGGGCCCCAGACCAAGGCGTTGCATAATGAGCTATAAACCTAGACTATAACTCTACAGACAAAGACTATGAGAAGTAAGACACAGAAACCCAGACAACACATTGGTATCCAAATGAGGTGAGCATTTTATGTCTCAATGTTGTTACATGCAGCATGTTTACTAATTGGGAAGACGTTGGTACATCATTGTTTTTTGACCATCTGCTGCTTTCAGTCATCCTTGAGTATAATGTGTGATTTGAATCTGTCAATATTGTAAAACACCACCTCCTCGTACTGATGATTTATATAATCTCCACACTCTTACAATGCGATAATCAGATTCGGCTCAAGTTCCTTTCACACAGGTTTCCTCTTGTGATTAATAAACATAATCTATTTTTTTGGGTTGCTTAATTGGGCAACAGTCAACGTCTAAATCAATATTTCAACCTTTCTATAACTGTTAAAAGCTCGGTATTAAGGATATGCATCAAAAAAGCCGGTGCCTTCCTATTTAGCATATGGGCTGCATAAGACTTTGCTGAAATGCCGTTTCTGCTGACATGGTTAGGTGTGTGTGTGCGTGCGCTATCTGGGCAGACTCTGAATAATGAGAATCGGACCAAGACTTTAACTAATGAGCTACATACTCAGAGTATCGAGACCCAGACAAAAAAATGTGTTTAATGAGACCCAGGTTGCGAATAAGTCTGTTTCTTTATTCTCAAGAGGGCTCAGAACCAGGAAAAACAAAATCAAGAGTGCAACTACGGTATCTTCCTTATCTCTCTGTTCTCCACAGCTCTGCAATGGTTTTGCATTTCTCACCTCCCAATCAACCTGATAATTATGTGACAAGTTAAATCATGAATATTGAAGAAAAGGAAATGCTGCAGTGCGGCCCAGCAGACTATCTTTTAGCAGACGTTATGAAGGAGCACGGGTAGAGCTTGGGGCAGGGGTAGACATTTCTTCAATTGATTTTCGATCTGGTTCTATCTATTTCTGTCCCTGTGTGTTTGTTTGAGTTTTCTTATCTTCTACCTGTCTATCTACCTCCCACAGAGTCGCATGGCAGAGAGTTTGCGTCTGTTCGACTCCATCTGCAATAACAACTGGTTCACCAACACCTCGCTCATCCTCTTTCTCAACAAGAAGGACCTGCTGGCTGAGAAGATCAAGCGCATTCCCTTGACCGTCTGCTTTGCCGACTACAAGGGCCAGAACACCTATGAGGAAGCGGCCGTGTACGTACAGCGCCAGTTTGAGGACCTGAATCGCAACAAAGAGACAAAGGAGATCTACTCGCACTTCACCTGCGCTACTGACACCAGCAACATCCAGTTCGTGTTCGATGCCGTCACGGACGTGATTATCCAGAATAATCTTAAGTACATCGGCCTGTGCTAGGACCAGGACCAGGGGGTGGGGTCTAGGGGAGAGAGACATGTATCTGGCCTCCCTCACTTGATTGTTGTAGTGCCATGGAACCATGAGGAGAATGGGGACAGGGTAGGTGCTGCCACCTCGCTCAAGTTATTAACCATGAAAAGTTAATGGTTAAGAATTTTGCAACCTTGGTATACATGTGTTTGCACTGAATTCACAGACACACACACACACACACACACACACACACACACACACACACACACACACACACACACATTTTTGTTTACTCACAGAAAACTTGGAATCTATCATCAAGTACCTGTTTAACATGGAAACTCTGGTACCTTTAGAAGACCGTCACTCCATCAATTCCTTTACGGCTTACCAAACCTCTAAGATAGAGCAAGACTTCACTGTTCTCACACTTTGAACTCTTCTCTTCTCTTCTCTTCTCTTCTCTTCTCTTCTCTTCTCTTCTCTTCTCTTCTCTTCTCTTCTCTTCTCGTCTCGTCTCGTCTCGTCTCTTCTTTTCTGGCCTTTTAGGCTGTTTGATTTACATGACACGAGTAATACTACTTTGGAATAAGGTTTTTAACAAGTCTTTAAAAGAGTTTCATTTTTTTTTCAATAAAATGACCATTTTAGAGTATATACAGTATGATCTACACAAGCAAGATGACAAAAGTCCTGTGAAATTATCAGTTTAAAAAAAAACTTTTCCTTTTGTTTCCTTCCAAAAGTGAAAACTGCCAGCGAACAGTACTGAAAAAATAATGCAGCTTTTTTTAAATTAAAAAATAAATAAATAAATAATAATTAACATGTTAACACTCATATCACCCACAGAAAATGCTGTTTTGGTTTTCTTTTTGTATTTTTTTTCTTTTTTGTCTCAATTATTTTGACGTATTTCGATTCCAGTTTGAGAGCAAATGTCCGATTTTTTTCCCCCCCCAAGAGTGTTACGTCTGAACATCGTTGAGTATTAAGTGTTTCGTTAAGCTCATTCCTCTTTCCAAAACACACATAAAACAAACAGTGCCAATGTAAATGGAAGTAAATAACAGATCCACCTGAAACCATTTTGGTTTTACTTTAAAAATGTCAAAAACATTCAAATATGCATGATTTTATTACTTTGTAATTTTAATAAATTATAGTTTGAATTGTTTACTTATATTTTTGATTTTATAAATGTACTCCCAAATATAAATATAAATATCTATATATAAATATATATATAGACATATATCAAAATCAAAAACACTGTGTACACTTGTACAGCCGTTTTTCAGAGGTATTTATTGAAAAGAGAACTATAAGCAGAGACGGTAACTTGTATCCAGTTCATACGGGGATCCAATATGTGAATGATATGCTGGGGATTGCAACAAAAGAAAAAAAAAAAAGAACAAAAAGACACCAAAAAAGGATTTAAAAATGAAACCTTCCTCTTTGTTCTGCCATCATTTTGAGTGGACGTTGTTCTCGGTATGATGTGTAAATAGTATGTGCGGTGCATTGTTTTGTTTGTTTGTGAGGAAAAAAAATCACCTACATTCGTAGACGTGATCGGCAAGAAAAACAGGACCACGCCCCTTTTCTTCACCTCCATTTCTTCATCCTTCTCCTTCTCTTCAGCTATGATGATGATGATGATGATGATGTGCAACCATCCCGTGCTAAGGGCTTCAGGCTTGACTTTACATGATGTCCACTGAAAACAAACAGAAAAATATTTAAAAGAAAGGATAAAAGAAAAACAATAAATAAATAGATTAATAAATAAATAAATAAATAAAAAAGATTATGCAAATGTCTTCTTGTGTAGTGTTTTCTTTGGGAGGTGATCTCGGATACCGTGGACGAGGATTTCAGGTCACATGATCACCCAAATCAAACAACTTTAACCTTTAGTTGTATCATGTACTGAGAAAGGTGTATACGTATTGGGATTGTACATCTTACTTAAATTATTATCTTGGTGAAAACTCAAATGTGCTCAATTGTTCACTTATAAACAAATGCCGTCAACTGGCCAAGACATGTGTGGCGTCTGATGTTTGCAAACAAGTTTGTCTCATCCAAAATCTTTTCTGTGAATTCCTGCGACAAACTACATCCAGTTGTTCAGTGATCTTAGACAAATGTGCTGACGTGGTTTAGGACAAAGTAAAACTTACTGTCTTCTATAAACACAAACGTCATCATGGAGCTGAACACACAAACTTTTTATCTTTGATCTGAATTGGTATCATTCTGTCTGCTCGGTCCGACCTCTAGAAGTTTTAAGACAGAATTATACTTCTAGTTAGAAGGTGTATTGATGAAAATATAGTCATATTCTATCCACATTCACTGGATATGAGCAATCGTGCAGTCTGATTGGCTACTCTACTACTAGGATATCAGCTCATATACGATGAGTAGAGAAAAACAAAATGGCAGAGCGTGTTGCTGAACCAACCGAGGACGAAATAAAAACTCGTAAACAAAACCCACAAAAATACAAACAAAGCAATGAAATATGTAATAAAAAGTATTTGATGGTAAGAACATATCTTTTATTATTTTTCAAGAATTATTGCATTTTTCACAAATTGCTCCTGTCATTTCGCCAATTTGTTTACGCTCTAAGCGGAAATGATTTTGTCGGACGTTTTATATAAAGGTTTTATTTATCGAATTTGAAAAAAAAATGCCCTGTTTTTCAAAATCCAGTGAATGTGGAGAGAATAAAACAGTTATTCCACTCAATCTCATCGTACATGGATTATAGACAACTCGGTGCTACACACCTCGTCACCCATCAGCTCACGTATGACTCGATTTCATGGAATAACTGTTAAATATTTTCTCTCGCAAAAACACCAGATCCAATGGCTTTATTTTTCCCCTGTGCTCTGTGCGATTTTAAACCGAACACAACATGGATGAGCTTCCACTGAACGAGGTCGCCTCTCTCTGACTGGCCCTATTCTTCACCGAGATATTAATATGATTTTCAAAATGTTACACTGTCCTCATTAGGAGAATTACCGGCTGGTGAAAGATCACTCATTTAAGTGGGTTATAAAGCTTCTCTTATGCTGTAGAACGTCTGCCTGCACTCAGACGTTTATAAGGCCTAATTCATGATGTGGGACATAAATCGGTCACAATGAGAAAAACCAGTACGGAACTAAATTCATTTCGGAGTCGAAACAAGCACATTTAATCTTCCTGGAAGATTAAATGGGAATCCTGCTGATCTTTGAAAAGGCATGGAGTTATTCAATGACCTAGATATTATTATCTATTATTATCTTCAGCTTGATTTTTGCACTTAGAGAGAGAGAGAGAGAGAGAGAGAGAGAGAGAGAGAGAGAGAGAGATTGTGTTTAATCCTACACACATAATTCTGACCTCCTACAGCCAGAGAGACAGACGAACCATTCATGCAAATGGCGTACTACAACGAACCCATACCAAACCTCTTCGAGTGAGATCTGGCGTCAAACCCATCCATTCTCAGCAAGACATTTTTCCAAGTGACTTAAAAATCGATGTATCGACCGTCCTGGTCAGCAGCTTCCCTCAGTGAATCTTCTGCCCAATAGCTGACCAGGAATGATTAGTGCTGAAGAGATCGCATCCCTTTTTTTTCCATGTAAAGCAGCCTGAAATCTCAAAGTGACACTGATGCAGAACCAATGCGTTGAGTAATGACTGTGCTTGGGAAGCTTGACTGGCTCTAAAAAACCCATCACATTCACTGAGAATGCCAAAGAGCCCAGAGACATATGAATGCACGATGGTTTTCTGAGAATTGCAGCTCTATGGAAATAATACCAACTGATGGATGGTGGTCCTGGTGATCCTAAACAGACAAAACAAGACCTGGATTGTGGTGCATACAAGATGAATTTACAAGAAGGCAAAAAAAAAAATCATCAGGAAGACAGATCTGCCCACGTTCAATCATTGATTGAGACACTAATTAGCTTGGTTCGTGTTCCCTCTGCTTGGGGCCAGGCCTTGATGTTTCCCCGAGGCGTCCCTGAAGCCTGCACAGAAGAACTAAATAACTGTCTTCCTGCTGATGTGGGAAAAAAACTAGCACTTCCCCTGAGGAAAGGCAACAGGATGTCAGAGATGCTCCATGGGGACTCTTGCCATGATGACCTCATCACTTCAGAGAGCGACACAGTATGAGCATAAGAGAGTCCATACTGTAGACGGCTGAGATAAAAGAAGAATGTGATCCAAAAGCAAAACCATTTGTCATTGATGGTGGTGGAGGGGGTCATATGGTCATTACTCATCCCTAACTCAAGCTGGAGGGGCTCAGAAACCTTGGAAAAACTGGGAATGTGCATGTTAACACTTTCGTTGGAAGGAAAATAGACCATTGTGTTGTGCACGCCAAACCAGACTCGACAGGAAGTCATGGTGATTATGTAGGTTTATGTATAGACTGCAAGTCCCGGTCAAAAAGCACAATAATGATTGCCAAGATTTACGTCAAACTGGAGCCCCCACCCAGATAAGTGGAAAAGTTTGTAGACATCCGACTATCATAATCATGCATGCTTGAGCATCTCATTCCAGAGTCAGTCCCCATTTACTGCAGTATGGGAAATAAGGCCAGACCGGCGGACACTGACTGGGAATTTTCACATTTATCTGTCTGTATTTCAAAAACATCAAACTGGATGGCCCATGAACAATTGTAAAGATATGGGTCTAATCTACTTCTAATTTTCTTCCAAATGTTACACTGGGCGAATACATAATGTCGTAACTTGGCCTGTGATTGGCTGATCGCGGACGCTCTCAAAGAATGACAAGTCGCCTCTCAGTGAGTAGGAGTGCATCGCATCCTGACACCATGCCACGCTGATATCAGCTGGGTAGGTTTACCACTAATGTTAAAAGGAAACAGACTACTACAGGTTTTGGACCATGACAGTGTTTTTCCATCGTATTTTAACCCTCTGGGGTCGAGAACTTCTCCAGTGAAGGTCAGCAGGTTTAGAATGAGTAGGTCATGGATTTAGATAAATATCTTCGCCAGTTTTCATCATACAAGCGTGATAAACATATTGACAGAAACTTTATACTTTACACTTTCCTCTGTGCCCACTGCCAAATAATATTATAGTTTTTAAATTCCCAAAATTAGGTGAAACATAAAACTTGTCCCCTTCCTCAGTCCCACCAGAGTCGGAGCACTGAGCGTGCACTTACACATCCATAAAAGATTGTTCCCATGGTAACAGCATGATCATCACTTTCACTCTCTTGGTTTCGATTGGTTTCTCTTTCGCCATGTTTTCTTATATTTTCTAAGTTCTAGTGCAGCAGATTTTAGTCTGAATGCCAAATGATATGATTGTGTCTAGTTCTGAGTCATTTTAAAAGTCATCTTGTTACAAAGTTACTTCGAATCTCATCCTCAAAATTTTAACTCTATTCTGTAAGAATAGTTGCATTAATTACTAAATTTCTTATAGACTTATTATAAACATCATATAAAAATTGTCATTGTTGGCAGAATGTTTCATGAGTGTTATTATAGTACCAGTATATGAGTCCCAGTAAGTTGTAACCAACTGGAACATCCTTGGGCAAGTCTGGGGGGACTTTTTTCTAGACGTGGAACTGACCTGTGTGTGCTACTGTTTTCTTGGGTAGAACTTTAAGTAGGTTTTTCTTGAATCTTCTGATGTTTTCTTGTAAATTTTCACTACAATTTGTAGTGAAATTAGCAAGTCATGTCGAGTGTAACTTGGCCTTTGAAGATCACAAAAATGTGCCTGGAAAGCCCTTCAGCTTCCAGGGCCCTAAGGTGGGCCCCGGACCCCTGGCCACATTGATGGGCTAAAGGACCGCAGAATTCAGACAGGCTGAAATTTGGACAGACAAACAACATTTCAGACTCATCTGTCCTGTGACATGCTGAAAATTCCTTATTTCCCACACTGTACTGTTCTAATAAGCTCCACTCTTCTGGGAAGGCTTTCCACTAGATTTAGGAGAACTGCTGAAGGGATTTGTGTTCATTTCAGCTACAAGAGTTAATTTTGGGTGAATCAGTGTTCCAGTTCATCCCAGAAGTGTTCAGTCTCAAATGGGGTTGAGTTCAGTCAGGGCTCTGTGAAGGACACTCGAGTTCTTCCACTCCAACACCATGCCTTCATGGAGCTCGCTTTGGATACAGGAACAGGATTGGGTCTCTTAGCTCTAGTGAAAGGAATTTATAAAGCCACAGCACAGTGTATAAAGATTCTAGATAATTCCGTGCTTTCAATTTTGTGGCAACATTTTGGAAAAGAACCACATATGGATATAAATGGTCAGGTCCCCACAAACTTTTGTCCATATCGATCTATACTACTAAAGGAAGGCCATCTGTCTCCCTGTCTGTCTGTTCACCGATGCAAATCGACACAGCTAGACACACAGACTCCATACTTAACACACGGATTGGTGACACCCCAGAGGAGCCCAAGACAACATTTTTGATTTTCCAAGACATGGGATGAGTACTAATCCAACACACTATTTATTTCCTACAGGCTATATGCTCACGCCAACACACTGCATGCAGTCTTGGTAGGGAATCCCCTCCCCCACTCACTTGAGAGTTTCGATTGTATGGGACCACGCAATCAGTGCTCCTCACTGGAGACTTCCGCTACCGCTACGGCTGAGTCTACGTCACTGAGGAGACGCGGGGAGTGATTTACGTAATTTTGACACAACACAGTGAAACCATATAGATCACATGTGTCCACTCAACTCTCCACTGAGCCTTCTAGACCTTGTGTTATACCAAGGTACCATTCAGAGGAAGTCAGGTTCACGGGCAATAACCACACGTAGTATCAAAGTACCTCCTGTGCCAAGACCTGGTCTTCCCAGGCAGTCTCCTGTCCCAGTATTAACCAGGCCCTTAAGGTATATTTAGTGGCACTGATCTCCGGCTTCTCTAGCCCTCGGCCTCGTGCCTATTATATGACTAGGGTTACGGGGGCGGGGGTCTTCTGGTAACCATGAGAGTTTGACTCCCCACTCACATCTGTATTGCCTTGCCAGATGGCAGTAGGTACCACTTTTATGATGGTCCTTGGTGTGACCCGACCATGAGTAGAACACACAATCTCCCAGTCGAGAGACGGACATGCTAACCACTAGGCCAACTCGCAGAAATCTAAAGCCATATTTTTGTTTTTGGTCAATTCTTTTAATGTTTATGTAATGGATCGTGTTGTGTTATGAACGTGTACCTTGACTTTAATGGCTGTTTGCATTTTATTCCCAGAGTTTTACAAAGATCCCTGTGTGGTTCAGCGTCATTCCTAATCAAACACACCTGATTCATAAACAAGGCCTTCAGTAGCATTGTAGCATCCAAGGATCAGAGCCAGAGGTGTTGACGTGTGGAAAATAAACTGTGGTGGATCTCAAGAAACAGGGTGAGGCATCCCCCGGAATTCTCAGATTTCTCTGTGTTTACAGGCAAAGCCAGCGTGGTGTGTACACGAGGATTTGCAGATGAACCAACGGGGTAATTATGTATGGAAGAAGTTTTTTTTTTCCTTATAAGAAATCCATTTTGCCTCACACCAATAAAAGCCAGATGTTGGCTCCTAAAAAAAGAAATAAAATGGAAGCTTTCACAATGTGTAATCCCTTCATTTTTCTTCAGCTGACTGGTCGGACAGTGAAGATCATCCCTGGCCTTGTCACCCCTTCAATCTTATTTATATAACCAACAGACAAGCTGTCGTGGTTACATGACAAACAGACATAGCCAGAAAAGCCAGTAGAGCACAGAGGAACCTGTACAGTAAACAATATATCCATTAAACGTCCCTCATGTGTCCATTAGAAGGACACGACCCAGCCTGAATCTACTGCACAATCAAATACAGAACAAATGAGAATGTGAAACCATGTACCACTATCCTAACGTATCACGTTTCCACAGCCGGAGATAAGCGACACAGAACTCTCGAGCAAGTGATTTTCCTGAACGAATCCCTGTTATCGATGATCATCTTCCCCACACCCTCACCACGACACTCTGCTTTTCCTTCCCGTGAGATTCCTGACCCGAGTTTTGTGAAAAGTAGCAAATAAAATGACAGTTGAGTAAAAACTCATGTTTTAAAGTTTCATTTCATTCAGCCAGAGATTCCTCACATTAGCACACACATTAAACACACATCAGACAATTAACGATCCGTAACATTAATGTCTCAGTTCAGCAATCATGCTAGGACACTTTAGTAGTGGAGAAATGAAGGCGACTGAGTGGGAGTGGTCTGAAACACCTGGAAGCAGATAAACGAAGAACATCAAGGGCGTAGTATCTCATCTGTCCTGCCATCAAAACGACCCTGTCGACCAAAACACCAAATGGAACTGAAATGTGACGATGTGAGAGAGAGAGGACCGACCTCCACCACTAACTGCTCACAACAGCAACATCAACGAAGGACTCAGTTTTATTCCCCGAGGGAAAACCGACCCAAAACAGCCATCAGAACTGGAACTGGGTGAGAAATGAGACAGGAGATACAACTCCAGTGAGAGGCCTGGAAAATCCGTTAATTTGTCCGAATTAGTAACTCGTTAGCAAAAATTTGACAAAACAACGACCAAGTTTTGCGCAGAGTGATGAGTTCTTTCAAACAAAACAATCAGAATGGAAATCTGTGGAGAACTGACGGAGGAGATGCGATTTAACTGAATTGTGGATGACAGACCCCACACCATGGAAACAGCGCATCGGCCTCATGAACAGAGGAGCTTAAAAAAAAATTGCTTAATTTTTTTTCCAATCGACATGGTCATCATAATTTTTACTTTGGTTAACAGTTTCCTAGATTACTCACAATGCCATGCTGATAGCGGTGCACTCAGATTTTGCCCGCTCTTCATCTCTAGCTAAAGAGAACGAGTGGTGCAGCAGCGCTCTGATCAAACAGATCAACTTCCAAAGATTCAACTTTCACTCCAACACCATCGCCATCACCATCGCACATCATTAGCACTTCATTGCATTCTGGGACTCAGCGCCAGTGTCTCAAACTAGTAGCACTTCTACGGTGGTTTTCTCACTCATATGAACTTGAACTGTTGCTGGAAAATGGTGAGGGACAAAAGAAGCTTGCTTTGCTTTTAAGAGCTAACACTCGCCAAGTTCATGTGCACAAAATATTCCATTTTTCACCCTTAGTTCCTGAAAAAGACAATATTCCGATTAAGCTGTTTACATGGCTTCTTCTTCTTCTCAATGGACATTATTTTCTCCACAGTCACTGGATATGAGCAATTACACACTCTGATTGGCTACTCTACTACGAGGCTATCAGCTCATATACTGTGAGTAGAGAAAAACAAAATGGTGGAGAATATAGCTTTGCTTTGTCCCCCCCAGTATCTCCTGTTCCAGACTCCAGCCCAGTCAGTGGCAGTAATGCACCTTTAAGTTGATTTACCAACCACCAAAAACCCTGAAAGAAGTAGAAAAACAAAATGGCGGCACGTGTTGCTGAACCAACCAAGGACAAAATAAAAA
>JAOPUC010000007.1:819582-830916 GCA_027564185.1 Cephalocassis borneensis
GGGGAGAACATGCAAACTCCGCACAGAAAGGCCCTCGCCGGCCATGGGGCTCGAACCCAGACCTTCTTGCTGTGAGGCGACAGCGCTAACCACTACACCACCGTGCCGCCCACATTGTAAAGTAATAATGCATTATTGTCCACTATTCAAAGATTGCAGTGTGAGTGGTGTGTTCAACTGTGCGTGTGTATCAGTCCAGTCCCTCAGAGTCGAGGAGTCTGATGGCATGTGGAAAGAAACTGTTTGGCCGTGAAGGCCCAAATGCTTCGGTATTATTTTCCAGATGGCAAGAGGGTGAAGAGATTGTGTGGGGGTGTGTAGGGCCGGCCACAATGCTAGTAGCTTTCCAGATGCAGGGTGTGGTGTAAATGTCTATGAATCATATTAACCCTCTGGGCTCTGAGGATATTTTCTGGCACTCTAATGATTTTGGTACTGTATGCTCTGATTTTGTTGTTAATTTCAACAAATCTAAGGAGTATTTTCAAAGTCATATGACTTTTTTCTATTCAGCACAAGTTCAGCTATGATAATATCTATGTAATATCTATGTCATGATTGTACTTTTAAAAAAAATAGATAAATGAAGATGTTGTAAAAAGCAGCTTTAGAACTGTGTTGAAATGTGTGAAAAAAACATTACCCATTCTGTCAAACTATTTTGGTCAATTCAGGTGATTCTGTTCAGTCTTAAGAATGTATTAAGCACAAAAACTTAAGTCTGCTCCATTGATTTGGACAATTAACTGGCTGTCAAAATTTTGTCCTATTGTTTTGGGATAATGGGTTGACAGTGGGAGGGGTATTCAATGAGATGTTTAAAAAATTTCCATTCCATTCAATGTGGAGAGTGAAAACCCCTCCCACTGCCAACTCTTAATCCCATCAGATTAACTCTTAATCCCATCAGATTAACTCTTAATCCCATCAGATTAACTCTTAATCCCATCAGGTCAAGTCCCATTGGGTAAGGTCATGTTTTTTCACACATTCCAACACAGTTCTAAAACTGACTTTTACAACACCTTCATTTATCTGGTGTTTGACTTTATTTTGGGATTTGACTCGATTCAGTGAGTCTTGAAATTAACTCTTGTATTATTTTACTCAGTTTAGAGCCACAGTCAACTCTGTTACTCTGTTACACAATTACTCTGTAATTTTGCTCCAACTCCAAATTTCACTCTCTAAACTCAAAATGGAGCAAAATTAACTATTTTTAAGGAAAATACTTTTAACTCTGGAAAAAACTGCTGAGTCATTTTTCTGTGTCTGCACTACAGCGCACAATATATCAGCTGATCTGATCATCAGAAGCAGAAGAAATATTTACACTTCCTCAAGCTGATCTTCGGCTGGATCGAGTCAAAATAAAAAAAAAAAAGGCACCGGTCATCATCAGTGTCGCAGTTCTCAAGATTGAACCAAATCGCTGCCCTGAATCATCCAAAGCAAATAAAATCCATGCGCTACCCTGAAACAAGTTTTACCTCCAAATATCCTGAACCATGTCTGACAGATTTTATCCTGTTTATGGTGGGCGTTCCCACCGCGAGACAGAAACCAATCGAAACTGAAAGAGTGAAAGTTATTATCATGCTGTTACCATGGGAACAGTCTTTTATGACTGCGTAAGTGTGCACTCAGCGCCCTGACTCCGGTGTGACTGAGGAAGGGGATGAGTTTTATGTTTCATCTAATTCAGGTCATTTAAAAACTATAATATAATTTGGCAGTGGGATCAGAGGAAAGCACATAAAGTTTCTGTCAATATGTTTGTCATGCTTTTATGATAAAAACTCAAAGATATTTACTTCACTCCATGACCTACTCTTCCCCAGAGAAGCTCTCAACCCCAGAGGGTTAAAGATGCAGTCAGTGAATGCAGCCCCTCCCATCACTGCTCCCGAAAGCCACGCCCCTAACACACCTGCGAGTGCAAGAGGGTGGAGTTTTATAAAATAACAGGAAGTATGGTTGATGTTAGATGTAGGGGTTCGACATCACACGATGTTTCTCATATTTACTTCTAACTGCACCTTTAAAATAAAACGTCACTTTGCCCGTATTTCCATCTGCATTCATTCACTTCACCGCTGAAATATTCCAAAACACACAAAACAGCTGAAAGAGCAACGACTCGCGCTGCTTCCATCAGAAATAAACTTCACGCTGTGCTCAAGTCCTTCAGCTTTATCGTTATTTCATTCTCCAAGTGAGCGTGCGGTGACGATGATGCAGCGTGAACAGAATCAATAACAAGCCGATGAAGTGAATTCACACGGGCGCGGTTTATTTTTAGTGTTATTGTCACACAGGAAATGAAAGTGCAGCAGAATGAGAAAGGAAACATCTCTTACACATGAGGACTGAATAAACCCAACAGCAGTACGACGAGTCGATAAGAGATTCACTCACGTAGTTAAACTTGGCGCAGTTTTTAAACATCAGCAGGACGTCAGACACAAAGTCTCTGATGGAGCTGTAGTGAGCCGAGCTGCTTCTCTTCAGTCTGCTCCGGATTACAGACAGATCCATGGGCCTCTTGATGATCTGATAATAATGACGAGCCTTGGACAGAAATAAAAAAAAAATGAGAAATGCAATATTTCTGCTTTGTTCTTTTAGAAGAAAGGACGGTTTACACGGACCAGCGGGCTGACGGGCTCGTGGAACGGAGCGCTCAGGATGTTGCTGTAGATGAGCAGCGTGAGCTTCTCACATTTCTGTACAACAAACACACAGATGATTAAATCATTACAGCGCTCGTGTTTCAGTATCTCACTTCTACAGGTTTACATTAATCCAGCAGTTCTATTACGTTATCGTTTCTATAGTAACAGCTAATTCACAAGGATGTGCAGAGCTCTTAATGCACTTCACTGATCGTAAACAAATTGATAAACGTGTGCAATCTTTGATGTGGTGAAGTTTCCTGTCACAAAGCAGCTTTACAGAAATATATAACTCTTGAGTACGGAGGCGTTTACACTTCTGTGTGGTTTCTTTTGTCTTATTAACTCCAAAAGAGAGAATAAAGAGACTCTGGTGAGGGAACGACTGTTTATAACTGCTTTAATGTCAGTGACAACAAGAACTCGCTCGTTTCATCGACGTTCCACAACATTAAACCGGACTGTCAATGGATAAAACGTATAACGTGTTGGTCTTTCAGTAAAAACACTTGGGAACCTGCAGTTACAAGAAATGAATCCACTTTGACACCAAGTTCGCATCCTACCGCATCACACCACCCCACAGCTGATTATTTTCCTATGACAGCACACCCCCAAGTGTTTTATTCCAAACATATTATGCTTATAGCAACCCAGAAGCAGTCTCCAGAAATAAATCACATTCAGGGCAGATGTCACTCAGCATCTGCCCTCTTACCCTCAGGTCACATGGCGGCAGGGCAGACGGCGCGGCGTGTGGGGGCAGCCGGGAGTCCTCGCAGTTGTACTCCACCTCTGGCTGCTGCACGTCTCTGCACAGAGTGCACACCCAGTCACCCCTGCAGGAACAAGAGGAGAAACATCTGCTCAGCTTCAGGGAGGTGGAGAAACATTCTGTGAGGTGAGAGTGGAGGAGCTCTTACGTGGGAAAGCTGAGGAGCGAGGGCACGTGGCAGGTCAGGTGGAAGACCTTGGGGCAGCAATCGCAGCACAGCAGCTCGCCGCCAATGGAGCAGACGGCACAAAAATCCTCACTGTCCACCTCCGCACACTCCTGCTCGACCACGCCCACCTCCTCCTGCACGCTCACGTCCGCACTGACTTGCTCCGCCTCCCATTCACACTCCTGCTCCAGATTCAGAGTCACTTCGGCGGTGGAGTCTGGATCAGATCCCAGCTCCTGCTCGGACTCGCCGGAGAGCAACGGAATCTGTTCGGATTCAAGGTCTGATTCTGAGTCCGATTCAATTTGTGGTTCCGATGTGGAGCTCGGATCCGTTTCAATTTGAAGTTCTGATTCCAGTTCTGCATCTGAGCCGAAGTCAGCTTCCACTGTGGAGTCAAGCTGCGAGTCAGATGCCAGCACTGATCTGGGTTCAGATGGATTGGGTTCAGAATCATGTTCAGTTTCAGGTGATGTGGAAGGTTCCAGATTGCTGGATTGGGCCGGTGCAGCACTGGGTGCTGAAAATTCCATGCTTCGGTTGCATAGCTCCTGCAATGATGACTCTGAATCAACAGGTGATGTGCTGCATGGAAGATGTTCTGCTAACAGTGGCTCACAAGGAATCTGATCCACCTCCACTCTCTGTCCTGGTTCTTCACTGGATTCCTCCTTTAACAAAACCACAGAAATCAACATGGAGGTTGAACTTTTAAAATATTTTTGGGAATCTGCTGGTGTTAGTGGCTTCTACCTCAGCACTAAGTTCTCTGTCCAGCTCCTGGGACATGATGCCTTCACACTTCAGAGTGGAGTCAGCTGGAGGAGCTGTGCTGTGATGTCCCTGTGGTGGACATCTGGACACCAGGATCTTCAGACGTTTCAGACACACAACTGGTACCTTAGAACCTTCAGGAGCTTTTCTGCTATTACACGGAAACCACAACAAAACTTTAAAGCTGTTTATGGAGGCAGAAGAATCAGACATCTGCAGGAACTTTCTAAAAGGTTCTAAAAGGTTCTACCTGGTGTCTTGACCTTTTCTCGGTATGCTGTATTTAGTGGGATTCGTACAGCTGGTGGTTTCAGAAGAATATGCATAAACGTTATCTGAAAAAGAATTGCACTTCAATGCTGAACTGCAATCCGATCATGAATGGATCATAACGGAATATTTTCATGTTTTATCTAAATCTAAAATGTGTTACAGGAAGACTCGAGGCTAAAACAGGTCCCTGTACCTGGCTCAGTCTTGTAGACTGTCTGAGAAGAACCATCACAGCTGTGTGGATGAAGCCGGATCATCACATCGTCTGGACTTCTTTCAGTAGGACTTGTGTTTTCCAACTTGGGCACAAAAAAAAAGAGAATATTTGACTGACATGCAAAGAACAAACGCTTCAGTCCCCAGGCTGCAGAGGTCGCGAGCTCAGAGACCACAGATCAGTAAGTTTCAGTTTGAGTAAACATCTGCACAAACGCTGAGAGCGTGAGGAAAGCCAAAGGTTTAAAGCTGACAATAATTTAGTCTCAGAACAAAAAGCAAAAAAACGCAACGTAGTGAAAGAAGAGAAAACGTTTCGTTAAAATAAACACAAAGTTCATGATCATTAAAGACCGAGTAGAGAAATGAAACAACACAAAACATGGGGTTTTTTAATTATAGAGACACAACATTAGCTGATTATTTGATACGAATATTAGTTTTTCTCACCTTTGCATAAAGAATTATTATTATTATTATTATTATTATTATTATTATTATATTTACAGGTTGAATGAAAAATAAGTGCAGGAGGATGAAGGTTCACATGATGCTACATTTCAATACTGTGAAAAACGATAAGGATATTTCCATTTAAAATAATTAGTTTGATTAAAAGACAATAATTTAGATTCATGTAAATATATCAATTAATTAGTTTATATATATATATATATACACACTATAAATTAAAATAGCAATTAAAAACAAAGTTAATTCATTCAAAATAAGCAAAAAATAGACAGACAGACAGACAAAGAGATAAAAACAGGCATGAACAAACTAATGAATGGTTAAATATAATATAAATTTAAAATAAGTATAAATTTACAGTTTTATCAACGGCACTCGTTTCTGGATAACTTTCAATCTATTTCCTTTTTTCTTTTTAAAAGTCACTCAATAAATCTTATATAAATATCACACCATTTTTTATTTTTCATAAATATTAAGTGATAAGACACAATGACATCAATCCATTATTATTATTATTATTATTATTATTATTATTATTATTATGATTATGATGATGCCCACAGTGTCCCTGACAGCAGTACAGTGTTGGTTGTAACGCCTCCCTCTTGGTTGGTGTATTTACCCTCTGTGCCGTGTGCTCCTGTTCCTCGGCTGCTGTTCCTCGGTGCTGATTAACCCCGAGAGAACCGGGCTGGTATGAAGCGCTGCCTGATGATCCCGGTTCTGCCGAGATGCTGCACACCGCGCTCCTGTTCTCCGGGCTCTCGGTACTCGCTCCACATCCTCCTCTGTCCTGCAGCAGCATGTCTGAGGGTCCGGGGTTTCTCTGTGAGGAAGAGCCACGCTGTCGTTAGCAGTGCTAAGCTAACAGTCACTTTCACAGCTTAACCACAATGTAAGTGTCATAGCAACAATGAGGAAGCAGAGGAGCAGCAACGGGGAGGAGAACATCAGCACACTCAGCCTCGTTCCTCTCTGACGTCTCACATCCACCACTGAGGTGGAAAAGAAACGTCCTGCTGATGGAGAGATTGTTTACAGCGTGTTAATCCACATCTCCACATTAACACCTGACAGATTACACTCTCCTCACTCACACACCACACTGCCAGAAGGGTCTGCATGCTCCTCTGATGGTGGCTGGTGTCACAGTTCAGGTCTCCTCGTCAGAATTCCTCGTCTTTTCACTTTTCCTCCTCCTTTCTCTCTCTCATGGATAATTACAGACGATTTAAATTCTTTGTAAGACAATCTGGAACGAATCAGGCTGTGCCGAGAGAGAGTGTGTGTGTGTGTGTGTGTGGGCGGGTGTAGAGGAAGGGTGTAGAGAGCAGGTAGGAGGTCACAAACACTCATGAGCTGATAGTGAATCTGCACAGCTTGAGTCTGAGCTTTTATTTCTCAATAAATGCACTCAATGTTTGTTTAAATAAATAAATAAATAAATAAATAGGGCCAAACCCACAAATCCATCTGGAGTAAACTGGGCGTGGCACCGAGAGAGAATCAAAATTTGGCACATTTTCACTGAGCTTTAAGACGTTTCCACTCACAGCCCTGACTTTATTTCACGAGATTGCAGGTGTGGAGATGTTGCTCTGCCATGGTGTTCACGTGTGTGTGTGTGTGTGTGTGTGTGTGTGTGTGTGTATGATAAAGGCTGAGAGGTGACATCTGTTAGCAGAGCTGCGGTCATAGTGACAATGCATTAAATATATATATATATATCTCAAACACTGATTCAGTTTCTTCTCCTCCTCTCTCGCTCATATCTTGGTTTATATTGTAAATGATGCAGCTGCGCAGTTGTCCTGTCACATTAAAACACACTGAGCATCACGGTACAGGTGGGGGAGAGAGAGAGAGAGAGAGAGAGAGAGAGAGAGAGAGCGTAGGTGTCTTTCAGTCCTCAGCATGTATCAGAGTGTGAACGAAGCTGCTGCATGTCTGTGGCGTGAAGTTGTTTCAACGTGTGGTTGAGGTGTGAACTTTGCAGAAAACGACAAACGGAGGATGGAGGCTGTGGTTGGTGTTGGAGGCACTGCAGGGCTCGATGCACACACACACACACACGCGTGCACGCACACACGCGTCTCTGACCAGTCCGTCTACTCACCGTGTCTTCCTCTGTCCGTGCGGAGACTCGATCCTCACTGCGCTCCTCACCCACTTGATCTTCACACTGTTTTTGTGGAAAGTTCTCCTGCTCTGTGGGCTGAACGTCACTCGCAGCAGGGCGTTTCACTGGCTCTGGATCTGGACTCTGCTGAGTGGAATTCTGGGATGGGTGCACTTGGGTCGTGGTGTCAGTATTCCAGCACCTCTGCAGGCTCGGAGGGGAACTGCAGCTGGGTTCCTGAGCATGAGGTACCGAGTACTTGTCCAGCGGAAGTGTGTACTTGTCCAGCGGGACAGACGACGCCGGTCTGCAGTGAAGGCAGCAGAGCTGGTGCTGGCAGAACGACTGATAGCTGCAGTCTGTCTCTCGCAGCGGATAACACAGAGACGGCACGGACACGCAGGGAACAGGCTGAGGTCTCAGGATCGCGGCCCGGCCCACGCCCTCAGAGTATGAGCGACTTCCTCCCTCGACACTCAGCTGACCTACACAGTTACCGCACGAACACAAAGAAAGATGTTCAGCATTTTATGCAGATAAACACAAATCTCACAAACTCGTGTGATATTTAATGCACTTCATTCCAGAATAATAATAATAATATCATGACCGGTATTTCTCTTTGTTCCACTCACCCAGAGCGGAGATCTGTTTGGTCCAGAAACTGGCATCCCAGTTGAACTTTATTTTCAGAGGTGTCCAGGTTTCGGAGTGGATCAGTGGCTCCAGGAGCTGCTGCATCTGAAGAGCAATCTGATGGATCACAATTCACACATCAACCTCCACGATTACAGGCAGAATAAACACAGCGCGATAGAAACACCAATGCAGCTCACACACTTCTCTTCCTGAGGCACGAAGTCTTTAACAATCAGCACCGACACACAGCAGCTTCATGATCATACTGATGATGTAATCGAGGATGTTCCTATAAAGTTCTTCACTGAGAATAAAAGCATCTGTTTATTCAGTAAGACGGAAACTCCGTCGTCATGCAGCGTCTCGTGTGGAGAAGATTCTGCATCCGTACAGATGATCACTGGTGACAGAGAACCTTCACTGCGTCCCTCTTACACGAAATGTTGATCTTACTCCTCAATAAAAGTGCGTGTGAAATATTTCTTGGTTCCTGCTGTTAGCTGTACGTATTTTCTCATCAGATTAATTCATCACGTTTTAGTTTCATTCTGAAAAGTCTGAGGTGATGTACAGTAATGCAGCAAGATTGAAGAAACCAATTAAAAACTATAAATGCCTTCAATTCAAACAACTTTAAACCTTTTAATCCACTCCTCTGATTATAACCCCGCCCCTGAGTGTAATTAAGTGATGTCATAGGATTGTGAATACATTTCAGTGCACCATGAGTGCAACATAGTTGTGAAAGTGAAAATGTGACATGACAGGGACATCGTCAGTGTTTAAAAAAGGAATTTCTTGCTGCTGAAGAGATCAACCGACGGAATAAAGGTTGTTCAGCGTGGACTGTTTTCTGTACGTTATGAATAAAAATCACTACCGTGTATATAAACGAAGGAAATGCAGTGGCGTGTTGCTGCCTGCTGTCCTCGTCTCACACCTGTGATCACTTTTCTACCTGATACACAATCCTGTCCGCACTCTGAAAGCGTACCAGATCTTTGCTGAACAGCAGCGGGTTCCTCCTGTGATGTGCCACCGCCCAGGTGATGAAGTTCTGCACATGCTCCAGCTGGCTACAAAGGTCTATCGCCCCCTGCAGCTGGTCCTCCAGATGCTGCTTAAAACCGCTGGAGATATTCTGTGGAGCAGCAAAGAGCCTCATGTAAAGAGCCCAAGAGCCGAAACAGAATCGAATACACATCTGCTTTCATGCAACATTAAACACCGATGAAGGCGTGATATTCTGCGTGCTCCATCTACCTGCACGGGTTCGGAGAGGAAAGACAAAGAGAAGCCAAGGAGAAGAAAAAGGAGGAGAAGGTAATTACCTCCAGCTGCTCTATTAATAGGTTGGCCCGTTTGTTCAGCTCGTTCATCATGATCATCTTGGCCATTTTAATCTGGTTCTCAGCCTTCCTCTGCGTGATCTTTACGCTGTGGAGTCTAAAATAAAACAGAGGAGAGAAATGAACAGATCCGTGGTGAGGTGTGAGGATGATGTGGACGTGAAGGACTCTGGTGCTAATATGATCATCGGAAGCACAGAGTACAAAGATAATCCTGTTTCAGGAGAAATCTGAGAAGTTCCTCTTCACTCTAATGTAAAATCAGACTCAGGGTTTGATGTAATGATGATGAGAGTCAGAATAATCGACCATCTGAAGGTTAACTCCTCTCCTGCATTAGCTCGTGAAACTCCATTATTCCTGATTGACACAGCTGATGAAAAGCTGCACGCTGCTGATGTGTTTCTGGGCTTTGTATCTGAGAGGAAAACTACATCTGTCCATCATGTCGTCAGTGTTTCTGGTCTAAAACCTCAAGGCTCTGATCTACTGAAGGCTTGTGTTTGTAATGTTAATTATAAATACATGCAGGAGGAGATGATCTATATTTACCTTTAGTGTTAAAGCAACAGCAGATGGTGTGGATCATCTCTCTGCTTGTGCTGTTGTGAATCTGTATTAGCCACCGCACAGTATTCAGAGCTCAGCATGTACTGATCGATCACGCCACAATAAATCCTGATACAAGTTCATAATGAGTTGAATCGATGACATTTAAAAAAAAAGAATTGTGATGATTATCAGACTGCAGAATCTCGGAGTTTTTCCTCGCTGTAATTGTGTTGTTTAGACAGCAGGGGGTGCAATGACATACAATAGCAAGAAGACACGTGACTTCACTGTAAGCAGAAGTAACACAGCTCTAATGTCAGGATGTAAAATGTAAAAAAGCTGCTGTGTGATTCTGTACAAATAGACTTAACAAGAACTCTCTCTCTTTACAGACTGCTGAAAGATAAAGAGAAACAAATGGAGGGAGAACAAATGTTCATAAAAGTTTATTAAGAAAAGCAATATTTGTTATTAACTTTTTTATTCTGACAAAAAGGAATATTTTAGTTAAGAGGCTATTATATTATATTTCATGCCAACCTTTACAAATGTGGTTAAAAAAATTATTTCTGGTTATTAAGAAAATGAAATAAAAGCTTTTTTAATTTAACAAAAGGAACATTTAAGTTTATAAAGAATAAAAGAATAAATGTTTGGTAATAAAATCCAAAATTGAATCACGAACTCAACATCATGAATCAAATTGAATCGTGAACTGGGTGAATTGTTACACGTCTACTCGAACACGTTAGACAAAAAGAAACTTTACCGTGTCGTTTCTGTCCAGAAACTAACGAAGCCTTCTAGTGTTCGGAACCGAGCCCTGGTTCACACACATCAGGAATGAGAACTCTGATTTTCAGGAGAACTTGGTTCTTTGAACTTCAGAACTTCTTGTTTTACGTGTTGAAAGGATGCTGTGCGTGTTTTGGCTGCCGCTTCTCACCAGAGCATTTTATTTTTCTTTTTTCTCCCCCTTTGTTTTTCTTTCTGTGTTTGTACGGTTTGACGTTTGTTCTTTGTTTGAATATTTTGTCTGCCAGTTGTGGCATAGCTCCAGAGCCAGTTTTGGGTGTCGGTTTCCTCAGGCCTTGGTCCGCCATGGGCGATGCACGTTCTGCTCGCTATGGACTGCATGAGCTCATTGCGCTCTTTAATGTCGGAGTTGTCCAGCGCTCTGTGTAGTGGTGCTTCTATAATAATAATAATATTAATATTAATAATAATATTATTATTATCTCTCATCTCATCTCATTATCTGTAGCCGCTTTATCCTGTTCTACAGGGTCGCAGGCGAGCTGGATCCTATCCCAGCT
>JAOPUC010000007.1:2322267-2335511 GCA_027564185.1 Cephalocassis borneensis
AAAAACTAAATTCTTGAGTTATTCTCAATCAGGGAAAAAAGAATCAAACTAATGTCCAATCCTGGGTCTGAATAGGATGAGACGTGAGCAGGCTTTAAGCTGAAGTATAACATGATGCTCCTCACGCTCGAGTTTGGAGAAACCGTAGCCGTATCTCTGCATCGGAAAAAAATACATACATGCAAAAGCAAAACCCAGATTGTTACACCGCTAAGTCAAGTTCAGCTCGTGATTTGACTCGTACAGCTTCAGAGATCAACTCTCACAGCTCTCGCTAAAAACATCAGTCATGTTGAAATAAACGCTCACGCTAAATGAATGCTGATGTTGGGTTGAGACAGATGTGTTATTGGTGTGACAGGAATCTTAAATCTTTTTGGAGAGTTGAACAGTATCAAAGTCCGGGATTGTTTTTTTTGTTTTTTTTTTCGAGCTCACTGTTTGATGTTTTCTTGCAAGAAAAAAAAATGAAATGTAAACTTTACATATGTGGAAAAAATGGACTTGTACACGTGACTCATCATAGAAAGAAAGAGTCGTTAAGTTCAGCTCATCACTTTTGCTACTTTGGTATATTTTCCTTTCTGTCATGTTGGGTTTTTCTCTTGTTTTTAATTTTTCTTTCCTTCATTTTATAAAAATAAATTATTCTTTAAAATTTAGTTCATGTGCAAATGCACAATATTACCGGGAAATAATTTATTCTTCTTTTTTCAAAATTCTTTTTATTTATTTATTTATTTATTTATTTATTTATTCCCTTCCTTATTTATTCACTTCTCTCTTAGGAGTGGCTTTAACAGTCAAAAGCTTTATATAATTCTAACAAAGTATTTATTTTCCAGCAAAGAAGCATGGTGGTGGTGGCAGCAGGTTAAAAAAAAAAGAATAAAAATAGTAAAATAAATTCTTCTTCTTCTTCTATTATTATTATTATTGTTGTTGTTGTTGTTATTTATTTATTTATTTATTTATTTACTTTATCTCAGGAGAGTTATTTTCAGAATTTGTAGCTCCTGAGTAAAACTCTTTGGAAATAAAAGTGCTGACAATGTACTAGCAGATGCTACTGATCTTACGGTTAGCAGAATGTTTCCTGAATGTTACAGTACCAGGAACAAGGAACTTTAGTTTCTAAGAACATTTAGTACAGTAAGTTCACTGGATATGTCTGAGAAAGTTTTTGTGTAACCTTGTGAAACATTGTGACAGCATCTCACAACATTCCTTTAAGAATAAGAACGCTGATGCTAACATTGTTTTCATAATATATTTTTTGTCTGTACAGGAAATGTAGCCTATCAGATGTTAAAAGAGGCTAAAAATGGAAAAGGAAATCCTGTAAAGTTGCAGATTAACAACCCAGATATTTTGAGATTAAAAACAAACAAGCAAACAAACAACAACAACAACATGGTTTTAAACACAGATTGGCAGAAAAAGGATGAAAATGTTTACGTGATCAAAATGGAGCAGAATAAAATGAACAAAGAAATTACATTACATCCACACTTTCTCACACACACACACACACACACACACACACACACACACACACACACACACACACAGGACAGAGTCTGGGTTTAATGAGCCACGTGGATTTCTTGCGAGCCCTGGATTTGACTCGGGGCTGGTGATAAGGCCGATCACGCACACAAGCACTCCGGAGAGACATTAAAGGAGAAGTGGAGGGGGCACGGACAGGGCAGGACGGCAATCATGAAAACAATTAACATTTGTCCGGCAGACAATGAATCAGGAGGAGGAATGGCTGGAATCTGCAGAGCCGCTGTCCGGGGATGCTGATAAAGAACACGCTGCTCATCAGGCAGAGCCTCGGAGCCTGGGTCAGGCTGTTCCCATCTCACACACACACACACACACACACACACAACATCACAGTGTCTCATGCAAGACAGTTAATAAGAGGATATATATATATATATATATATATACGTCTCTGAGATAAACCGTTTGTTATTTTCCACAAAAGAAATCTTTATTGAATCAGTTTTTGAACAATAATGCAAATTATGGCAAACTTTCACCAATCGCGATGCTTGATGTCCATTTTAGACCCAGTTTATCCATAAAACATAAACTAAATGACTCCCACCCCTCCCCCCACATTATTGACTCTCTTCGACTCCTGATTCATCCATTCAACTCCAATAAACAGGAAGTGATTCAGTCTAACACTGTTTTTTGGGTTTATTCTATTAACTGTTATAAAATCAGTTGCAGTTTTAATAGAAAGTCTATTTTCTGTATGATGTGAAATTTCAGTAATAAAAGAATATATTTTTGATCCATCCCAATGTTCTTGTCAACTCTGTTAACTCTGTTATAAAACCACATAAAATCCACAAATATGTTTAATAATACGCATGACACCTGCACTGAGTGATGTCACTTCCTCTGCCCAGAAACTTCAGAAAGGCAGTGAGGTGTGTTCTGTTTCTTCTCTCGTTAATTTGAATAAAATGTTGAGGATTTTACACCAACAGTAGATTAATTATTCGTCAACTCTGTTATTGTGATATTGGAGTGAATGTCTCACTCATTTAAAAAACAACAACACAATAATACGATTCAAATCCATAAAATTCTGTTTTTATGCATGCCATGTGGCAGCTAGTTTGAGGTCAGTTATGACACAAAATGGTGGGAAAATGTCAACTCTGTTATCGGCAGTTCTGGATTGCCCAGTTTAAAGACAACAGAGTTGATGATAAATATCAGAGTCAACACTTGGAATGTACCCACAATTATAGAATGGGCTGTATATACACATGTCCCACTCTATTCTACAGTAGTAGTTTTAGCTAGTTAGCATCAGTAGCATTTGAAAGAATCTCTACACATTTAGCTTCAACACTTCTACATATTTAGCTCATTTGCTCAGCTGCTGTCAGATCTGTTTTGATTGGACATGGGTGTGGCATAGCATATCTTGAATACTATTGGTGGTTGTGTAAACTGATCAAACATTTTAACACGTCGTCACTCTGTCTTCCTGTTTCAGAAGGAAATACATCAACAATACGGAATCAAACTGCAGCTATTTATTGTTATGAATGATATTAGTGACTCATCCGGCTCGCTGAGGTGAAGTTTCACAGATTAGCATCCGCTTTACGAATGCAGAAGTTTGTCTTTAACCTTGCTGGACTTTTGGAAGGCACTTCAGAGAGTTTTGGCAAAGGAACCAGGAGCCTGGTGGGTCTGCGCATCTCCGGGTGCTGGTACTCCACACTAATCTATTTTAAACCATCTGTGAAATTAGCAAGATTCCTTAAATCCTTCACCTCTAAGGATTAAAAATGGCTCTGGGCTGGAGCCATTTCTACATTATCCATGAGCGTCCAGTGCTATCCAGAGGCTGCGCTCGGGCAGAGTGGTGCAGTGTAGTGTTCATTTCTCCGCTGAGGACGTAACTCACTCAGAATTTTACCTTCAATTTGAAAAGATGAGGAAGAAAAAAAATAATAAAACATCACTTTAGTGGTATTTTGCTCAAAGGCTTTTGTGCAGCCATTGAAATCCAATTGGTCTACCTTGCATTACACGGCACAAACGCGAGCTCATTCATCCTGCAAATAGCCGCACGCTTCCACAGGATGAATAGCAATGTGACTTAACAGCCTCGCTCGCAAAATAAATGTATTTCAATTACAAAAGATTTCATTTCAAAACTCAAATCTAGGACGAGAGGCAAGAAAAAAAAAAACAAACACGGACTGAAATTACCTGCGAGTCCGTAAACAAATCGAGGGTGCGATGCTTCAGCGGTGAGAACCAATGCCTCTGCCAAGGGCTGTACAATAAAGTCATGAGTCAAGTCTAATGAGAAAATCAGATAAATAGCCAGCTGTGCTGCGCGAGCCGCCACTCCCTGACTGATTCACTGGACTCGGTGGCAGAGACTCAGGAGGAGACAGCAGCCCTAAAACAGTAAAATATTGTTCCAGATGACTTCCTGTCCAATGTTTAGTCATCACAGCCATGAAATAACAGCGCTGTCGCCTCTCTGTGAGGCTACACGGAATTAATTATTATTTGCTGCCCAAACACCTACGTCTTTGTACAAACACTGTGACAGTTCATCCAAACAAGCCACTTAGAGGCTGCGGAATTGCTCCTTCATGAACACATACTTCTGCACAAACCCCATCACTCTGTCTTACCCCATGCACCTACCCACAATTCCCTTCACTCCTACAGGAATAAAAAAAAAAATAGAATAGAATTATCGTCAAGATTAAAATTAAAATGTCACTAGTCAAGTCTGAACGTTGGGCGCATACACAGGAAAGCACAGGAAAACACAATGCCAAGGCTGCTCTCCGGGGCCAAACATTTGTAATGCAAGCTCCTTGAATTACAATAAGATTTATTGTGCAGCAGTATATGTCTAATTTTCCATCTACCACCCGGTTCTTCAGCTGCAGCTCGCTGACACAGGCGTCTATTATACACCACCACACTTCAAATGTGTTTCTTTGACGTGTGCTCTTGGGAAAAGGAGCTTACAGTACATTCTGGTGTGGGACGAAAAAGAAATGATGGATGAAAAACAACAAAAGGCTCATGTCAATGGTTTTACAAAATGTTCTGAAATATGCTCGGTTACTACAGGAGGCCAGTTTTAAACGGACAACGTTCCTTTATTCATCCATCCAGCTTCAGTAAGAGCTTTATACTGGTCAGGGTGGAGGTGGATTCATAGTTGCTGGGAATGCTGGGAATACAAGCCAGGATCAGATGCTGATCCATTAGACAAGCACTCACATATAGAGGAACGGGTGTGTTTTTGGGAGAACATAAAGAAAACTTGGAGAACATAAAGAAAACCTGGACGGAGAGAGGAAGAACATGAGAAATTCCAACCAGACAGGAAGCTGAGCTCCGGATCAAACCCTGGTCATGTGATGTGTCATCACTACATTTACAGTTATTCCACAAAATCGAGTCATACATGAGCTGATGGGTGATGGGGCACGTAGCACCGAGTTGTCTATAATTCATGTACAGTACGACGAGATTGAGTGGAATAACTGTTTTATTCTCTCCACATTCACTGGATTAACAGAGCATTTTTATTTTTAGCAAATTCAATAAATAAAAACTTCATACAAAACATCTCACAAGATCATTTCCGCTTAGAATGTAAACAAACCGGCTAAATGACAGGAGCAACTTGTGAAAAATGTGATAATAATAATTCTTGAAAAATTAAAAGTAAAAATATGTTATTACCATCAAATACTTTCATTCCACATTTTGTTGTTGGTTTTTTTTTTGTATATTTTGTGGTTTTGTTTTCAAGTAGTTTTTATTTCGTTCTCGGTTGGTTCAGCAACACGCGCCACCATTTTGTTTTTCTCTACTCACGATATATGAGCTGATATCCTAGTAGTAGAGTAACCAAGCAGAGTGTGCAATCGCTCCTATCCAGTGAATGTGGAGAGAATAAATACCTGATATTTCACACTAATGACGTCACTCCCAGTGTTTTCTGGCTGACTTTTTGTATTTTGGGGGCTTTATTTTCAAGTAGAGTTTTTATTTCGTCCTCGGTTGGTCCAGCAGCACGCTCCATCATTTTCATTTTCTTCTTCTTTAGGGTATTTTTGGTAGTTGGCAAACCGACTTAAAGGTGCATTACTGCCACCAACTGGGCTGGAGTGTGGAAGTGGCACTATTGGGGGGAGGGTAATGAGGAAAATATATTCTTTTAGCTATTTCTGTTTCTTTTAAATACTTGATAAAATTATATGTCTGACATGCATGCCGCCATTTTGTTTTTCTCTACTCATGGTATATGAGCTGATAGCCTAGTAGTAGAGTAGCCAATCAGAGTGCGCAATTGTTCATATCCAGTAGAAAATAAATAAATAAACACACACACACACGTCAAAAAGTTCTAAAACAGAGGTTATAATTTCTAAAGGAATTCAAAAGAATTCAAAAAAGGAATACAAAGAAGCAATTCTCCAATGGAAACACAGCTTGCAGAAGTGTTTAGACTTAAACGGAGGATATGTAGAGAAATAGCGTTATTTTCATAAATATCATTTTCATTTGTCTTAGAACCTTTTGACTTACCCTTGTCTCTCTCTTAAAATAAATAAATAAATAAATAAATAAATAATCACACACACACACACACACACACACACACACACACACACACACACACACACACACACACAGAGAAATACTACCATTTCTGAACATTAAAAAATATACTGGATAGTCTACAAGCAACAGCAGTGCAGGTCATTATACAACCACAAGAGACTAACTCCAAGTGATTTATTGCTTGCTAGTGTGATCATTTTGTGAGTCTCATCCTGGTCAATTTGCCGAGTCAGTCTTTCTGGTTTCAACTGTTTTCGCGTTCACTGTTGGATTCTAACATAAAGGTACACGTGAGAAAAGGCCTCGTGTGTGTGTATGTAACTTCAGGTATTCCGAGTATAAGTATTGCTTGTGTGTCATTCTTTTGTGTTTGTGTCTAGAAGACCTGACCTTGTTTGTGGTGTGTTGCTCTGTCTCTCTCTCCATGAGTCTTCACTACAGACACTTCAGCTGTCCTTTTCTCTTTACTGTCAACTTCACTCTGTCCATCACCACTGACAGAGACAACCTTAAAAAGAGGGACAGAAATATACACAAACACATCCGCACAGTGTCAAAAAGTAAGAAAATGCAACAAGAAAACAATGAATTAAACAAATAAGTACAAGATTAAAAGGTAGCAGGCCAAGAGCTTTAATGACCAAGTTCACAGTTCTCGCAGAGATATTTATTAGCACCCATTAGCAGTGTATTTTGCAACGGTAATTGCTAATGCACAGACGCCGGATTTCTTTTTTTAACTCGTGTGCTCTCACCCTGGGTGAGTATGCTTTCTGTCTCAGTGGCTTAATTGTAATGCTGGAAATAACGAAGGCAGACTTCCTCACATATTTAATTTTTATCTTTGAATAAAAGAGCTATAGGAAAGTATTAATCTGCTTAACATTTCTAAGTACATCCTCCAAAGGATTTTGCTTTTTTAATCTTACATATGCTCAGCAGAGTTACTGGCAAAAACTGTACGTTTTCTTCATCTCATCCTTTCAACATCAAATGGTGAGCAGCAAAAATTGGATCAGACTTCAAAGCCAGGCAATGTGCTCCAAGTCACAGAGTGGCTCCTCTATTTCACATATTGAATTCGAGCAGGATATCAAAGTGCTAGCAAAGAACCTGAGGTCTTTACTAAAAAAGGACCCTAACATCTGTAGAGAGAGAAGCGCAAAGACAAATCACCTCAGGGAGAAGCTAGCATTTACTCTCCAGCACGGATTTCCAGCCTTTTGATTCACTCCTTCCCTGTGCCTCCCTTCCTCTTCTTGCTCTTTCTCTCTCCCTCTGTGCTCAGATGGGAGTCAAGAATGAGGGCACTTTCTCTTTTTTGTCTCTGCCTGTCTCTCACAACTCAAAAAGGACATCAGTCTTAGAAGCTTTGTGCTTATATGCAGATTGGTGAGTGCTCAACTCTGAGCAACGCCATGGACATGAAGCGCCTTATAAGAGTATTCATTTCTGACCTTGTCCTTATGGGTTTGACAGTCAGAGCCTCTTCTCTGAGATGTGCCTTCCCTGAGGAGAAAATAAAATATTACTAACAGATTAAGATAGTAGCCGACAGCTCCTTCCAAAAGTATTGGAACAGCAATGGATGCCAATTGTTTTGTTTTTGCTGTACGCTAAAGGCATTTGAATTTTAGGTCAAAAGATGCATACAAGATGATAGATCAGGGTTTCAGCTTTCATTTCCTGATAGTTACATCTAGATGATTTAAACAAATTAGATTAGAACATGACACCTTTTGTTTGAACCCACCCATTTTTCAAGTGATCAGAAATACTGGAACATGTGATTGACAGCTGTTGTTGCCCAGGCGTACCTTGTTAGACTGACCATTTTAAGAATCAACAGCTCAAAATGTCTACTCTTGGTTTGAGCCTGTGAAGTCTGCATTTGCTGTTAAAAATGATAAACCAACATGAAGACCAGAGAGCTGTCTATGGGAGAGATGCAAGCCATTTTGAAGCTGAGAAAAAAGGGAAAATCTATCAGAATCATTGCACAAGCATTGGGCATTGTAAATACAGCTGGCATAGCCAATGTAGTATCCTGAAAAAGAAAGAAACCACTGGTGTACTAGTCATTGAACAGGTCAGTCAAGGAAAACAGCAGTTGAGGATAGAAACATGGTGAGAGGTGTGAAGAAAAACCCAGAAACAACAGTGGCATCATTAACCAGGTGCAGGGCAGAGGTTAAGGTATCGCAATCCACCATTCGAAGAAGACTTGAAGAGCAGAAATATAGAGGCCATACCACAAAATACAAATCACTCATCAGCAGTAAGAATCAGAAGGCAATATTGGAATTCACAAAGAAATACAGAGATGTTACACAAAAGTTATGCAACCAAAATCTACCAAAAAGTGATGAAAAGGCTAAAGTATGGAGAAATAAAGGATCTGCTCATGATCCAAAACATACAAGCTCATTGGTCAAACACAGTGGAGGTAGTGTTGTGGTTTGGGCTTGCATGGCTGCTTCTGGAACAGGCTCCTTAATCTTTACTGATGATGTAAGTCATGATGGTATCAGCAGAATGAATTTAGAAGTCTACAAACACAATCTGTTTGCCAATTTACAGAGAAATGCATCCAATATAATCGAGAGGAACTTCATCACACAGCAAAACAATGACCCAAAACACACTGCCAATACATCAAAGAACTTCATCAGGGGAAAAGTGGAAGGTTCTAGACTGGCTAATTCAATCACCAGACCTACCCACTTGAGAATGAATTTCACCTCCTAAAGAGGAGAGTGAAGGGAGAAACCCCCGAAACAATCAACAACTAAAAGAAGTTGCAGTACAAGCCTGGAAAAGCATCACAAAAGAAGAATACAACAGTTGGGTGACGTCAGTGGGTCGCTGGCTGGACTGCAAGTAAGGGACATGCAACCAAATATTTTTTTTAAATGTTAAAACTGTCTGTTCCGATAATTTGGTTCACCCAGGTGGCATGTTCTAAGATGTTTAACACATCTAGATGTAAACATTAAGAAATGAAAGCTGAAATTCTGATCCATCATCTCATTCATTTTTTGATTACAAACCCAAATGTTTAAATGGCTAGCAAAAACAAAACGCAGTCTTGCTGTGGCGGCACGGTGGTGTAGTGGTTAGCACTGTCGCCTCACAGCAAGAAGGTCCTGGGTTCGCGCCCAGTGGCCGACGGGGGCCTTTCTGTGTAGAGTTTGCATGTTCTCCCTGTGTCTGTGTGGGTTTCTTCCAGGTGCTCTGGTTTCCCCCACAGTCCAAAGACATGCAGGTTAGGGTAATTGGTGGCTTTAAATTGTCCGTAGGTGTGAACATGAGTATGAATGTTTGTTTGTCTCCATGTGTCAGCCCTATGATGATCTGGAGACTTATCCAAGGTGTACCCTGCCTCTCGCCCACAGTCAGCTGGGATAGGCTCCAGCTTGCCCACAACCCTGCACAGGATAAATGGTTACAGATAATAGATGGATAGTGGTTAAGTCTGCAATTCTATCAAGCACTGATTGCCAGAAGCTTTATTATTTTTATTGAGTTTTTATGACACTGTGTTTATCAAGAGTCTGTAAGAAGAAAACATTGCTAATGAGCCTCACACTTTATTTACATTAACACAATATCATGATAGTAGATTTCCGATTTTTGTGGAGAAGCAGCCAGAAACGAGAAAGAGAAACTGCACATGACCAAACATGGTTGTTAGGATCTGAGTCGTTGTGATGTGCGATGGCAATAGAGAAAAAGGACAAAATATATAGTATATATACATATGTGCGCTGTGTAATTTCTGGGGAGGTGCACATTGGGTACGCTCCTATGACATACCTATGGCACCTCCTCTCCATCTGTGGGTACCTGTATTTCTTCTTCAAAAGTGTACTTCACCAGTGTTTGGCTTGATACCATTCCCTTCTTTTTATTGTTTTCTCTCTCTTTCTTTCTCTCTCTGTTATCCCCATTATCCCCACAGATAATACAGCATATTTGTTCTTCCATGTTTTGTTGTGTAATTTATCTTTCACTCTGTATATTCATGTATTTGTATTTTTGTTTGTGTCCCTTTCAGCAGAATAAAGCTTTCTTTGTCACAGCTGAACTGCCAAAGCAGCACAAATCATCTTCTTTACTTCTTATGCTCTGTGTCCATTAATGAGTGAGTTGATGTAGTTGAACATTTACTTCATAAATATGTCAGACTTTTACCGCTCTCTTCACTCTCATCCTCCCTCACTCTCTCCTTACGGTCTTTGTCTCTGCCTTAGATGTTTCCCAGGGCTCTCTCCGAAATAACAATTAGTTTGAAATTGTTGCCACAACGACAGACACTGGTATATAAATAGAAGTTAAACACACAATTTACATATTAATTTCATAATTCATTAAATCAGTGATTTATGTAGATATAGATTGCTTTTAATCTGCCACTCCAAAACACTATTCTCACATGCACTTTCTCTCTCTTCTAGTGCTCACCAAGCATGACAGAATAGAGTGGTGTGTAGGAGCACTCACTTGGTCCCTCCTTCCCTCCCTCTCCCTTTTTCTGTCTCCTTCTCCTCTCAGCTGTTCAGTGACTTGGAGAGGCATGTGAGTCAAACAGCCCTCCTACAGTAATTAGTTTAATTTTGCGTGCACTGATCTTGAGACTCTTTACCGTGCACCTCTATATTTTCTCACGTTCAGTGATTGCTGTCTCTCTCTTTCAGGTTTTTCTCTCTCCGTTTTTCATTTTCACTATTAATAATGAGGCAATAATCAGGCTGGTAAAAGGCATAGTAATGAGAGCAGTGGTAATGGTGATTGGTGGTAGTGGTTGAGTGTTCCTAACAGATTGCTCATATGGAGGCTAGCACAGACATAACTGAAGTGTGACTGAGACACGTTTGTTCCTTTTTGAACAGCTAATTGCTGGACAGTGCAAGGGAACGTGCAGGAGGAACTCATGGAAGATGCATTGGTGACATTTGGCTGTATATTTTACTCTCTTAGATTATATTGTAATTGATGGGTATAGTGCACCACATTTTTAAGTTATTTTGTGGTGGCAACCACTGAACCTCTGCGGCAGGGGCAGATCCAGGAAAATGGGGGGAGGGGGGTCAACCCAGTAAGGCCGGGGGTCTGGGGGCTACCAGGTCCCCCGGAAACTATGCAGTTTTTAAATGCTTGGAGATACATTTTGAGCTGCCAGAGACATGTTGTAAATGAAATCTTTGAAAGAAAATTACCATATCAAAAATGTTTTAAAACTAGCAACTTTCAAAACCATTTTATTAGTCACCTTAAATAATATTGTCAGAGTTGCAGGTATATGCATATAACATAATTACAACTGACATATGGTCATATTTATGAAAGTTGCATTGTCATATAATGCAGTACCACATGACACACTACAGTGTAGGACACTGACCACAAAACACCTTATATTAATAAATTATTACTATTTTAGCAACTGCAATCTGAGCTCACTGGAGAATTTTAAGCAGACTGTCACAGGACAAAAAAGTCTGAAATGTTATCTGCCCATCCAAATTTCAGCCTGTCAGAATGATGGGCCAAAGGCCCAGAACAATGTGGCTGGGGAAAAGCTGAAGGACTTTAAATGCCTGCAGATGGCTTCTTATGCTATTTCCAAGCACATTTCTGCCATCTTCAAAGGCCAAATTACACTAGACATTACTTGCTAATTACACTACAAATTGAATATAATTTGCAAGAAAATGTCAGAAATTTCAAGAGAAATATGCTTAAAGTTTTACCTAAGAAAACAGTAGTACACACAGGTTAGTTCCATGTCTAGGAAAAAAGTATGGGTAGCAATCATGTTCCAGTGGGTTACAACTTACTGGGACTCATATATAGGTACTATAGTAACACTCATGAAACATTATGTTAACAATGACTGTTTTTTATACTATGTTTATAACAAGTCTATAAAAATGTAGTAATTAACAATACAACTATTTTTACATAATAGAGTTAAAATTTTTAATAGGAGATTCCAGGTAACTTTGTAACAAAATGACTTTTAAAATCACTCGAAACGAGACATGGTAATGTCATTTGACATTCTGACTAAAATCTGCTGGATTAGAATTTAGAAAAGTGAAAAAAAACACCACAAAAGAGAAACCAATCAAAACTGAAAGTGTGAAAGTGATTATCATGCCGTTACCATGTGAATAGACTTTTATGAATGTGTAAGTGGACGCTCAGCACTCCGACTCAGGTGTGACTGAGTGAAGTGACAAGTTTTATGTTTCATCTAATTTAGGTAATTTTAAAAATATAATTAAATTTGGCAGTGGACACATAGGAAAGTGTAAGGTTTCTGTTAATATGTTTATCATGCTTGTATGAATATATTTATCTAAATACATGACCTATGGTACTCATTCTAAACCTGCCGAGCTTCGCTGGCGAAGCTCTCGACCCCAGAGGGTTAAAATACAATGGAAAAAACACTTGGTCAGGGTCCAAAACCTGTAGTAGTCTATTTACTTTTAACATTACTGGTATACCTACTCATCTGATAACAGTGTTGTGTGGTGTCATGCCAGAATGCACTCCTACTTGCTGATGAGTGGTGACTTGTCATTCATCGAGAGCGTCCCTGATTGGCCAATCACAGGCCATGCTACGACATAATATATTTGTCCAGTGTAACATCTGGAAGAAAATTAGAAGTAGATTAGACCCATATCTTTGCCATTTTTCATGGGCCATCTAGTCCAATGTTTTTGAAATACAGACGGACAAATGTGAAAATTCCTGGTCAGTGTCCTCTGGTCCAGCCTGTACTCAAGTTGAAGGGGGATGGGGGGGAATCCCCCCTGGAATAAAAAGTGGTCAAAATCATCCTCCCTCTAAAACGGGCATCCCCCCTCCCTTCCCTTGAGCAGTTTTATCAATAGATGTGGACATTACTTCTATTTAACATTGGAATTAGAAATGCCATTCCACGTAGCTTTGCTGAAACTGAGCATACAATAAGCTACCGCGAGAGAGGGCACGCGCAAGCGAAGCGTTTGAGGAGGTGACATTCAGTTGGGGTTCCGTTATTTTTTATTTCATTCGGCGTCAGTGACAGCAGCGGATTGCAG
>JAOPUC010000007.1:2562607-2573136 GCA_027564185.1 Cephalocassis borneensis
ACCGTTCCGGGAACGAAATTTTTTTGTTCTAACCGGTTCGGGAACGTCTATTTAATGGTGGAACCCAAAACCGGAAATGTTAAAATTCCATTTCTGTTCGGAACAAATCAATAGGAAAAAAATTCTGGTTCAAAGCCCTGAACAAAAGACACAGTGCTGTTTAACAGTGTAACAAAGGATACAGTATTTTATTACAGTATAATAAAAGACGTAGTATTTTATTACAATGTAACAAAAGACATAGTGCTGTGTTACAAAAGACGCACTATTTTATTACAATGTAACAAAAGATGCAGTGCTGTGTTACAAAAGACGCAGTATTTTATTACAATGTAACAAAAGACGCAGTGCTGTGTTACAAAAGACACAGTTTTTTATTACAATGTAACAAAAGACGCAGTGCTGTGTTACAAAAGACACAGTTTTTTATTACAATGTAACAAAAGACACAGTATTTTATTACAATGTAACAAAAGACGCAGTGCTGTGTTACAAAAGACGCAATATTTTATTACAATGTAACAAAAGACGCAGTGCTGTGTTACAAAGGATGCAGTATTTTATAGCAATGTAACAAAAGACGCAGTGCTGTGTTACAAAAGACGCAGTATTTTATTACAATGTAACAAAAGACGCAGTGCTGTGTAACAAAAGATGCACTGCTCTGTAAAGTGTAACAAAAGATGCAATATTTTATTACAATGTAACAAAAGACACAGTATTTTATTACAGTGTAACAAAAGATGCAGTGCTCTGTAACAGTGCAACAAAAGATGCACTATTTTATTACAATGTAACAAAAGATGCAGTATTTTATTAAAGTGTAACAAAAGGCACAGTGCTGTGTAACAGTGTAACAAAAGACGCAGTGCTGTGTAACAGTGTAACAAAAGATGCAGTATTTTATTACAATGTAACAAAAGATGTAGTATTTTATTACAGTATAATAAAAGACATAGTATTTTATTACAATGTAACAAAAGATGCAGTGCTCTGTAGCAGTGTAACAAAAGATGCAGTATTTTATTACAATGTAACAAAAGACGCAGTGCTGTGTTACAAAAGACACAGTATTTTATTACAATGTAACAAAAGACACAGTATTTTATTACAGTGTAACAAAATACACAGTGCTCTGTAACAGTGTAACAAAAGACGCAGTGCTCTGTAACAGTGTAACAAAAGACGCAGTATTTATTACAATGTAACAAAAGACACAGTGTTGTTAGAAAAGATGCAGTATTTTATTACAATGTAACAAAAGATGCATTACTTTATTACAATGTAACAAAAGACACAGTATTTTATTACAGTGTAACAAAAGGCACTGTGCTGTGTTACAAAATACACAGTATTTTATTACAATGTAACAAAAGACGCAGTGCTCCGTAACAGTATAACAAAAGACACAGTATTTTATTACAGTGTAACAAAATACACAGTGCTCTGTAACAGTGTAACAAAAGACGCAGTATTTATTACTGTGTAACAAAAGATGCAGTGCTGTGTTACAAAAGACACAGTATTTTATTACAATGTAACAAAAGACACAGTATTTTATTACAGTGTAAAAAAACACAGTACTCTGTAACAGTGTAACAAAAGACGCAGTGCTCTGTAACAGTGTAACAAAAGACACAGTATTTATCACAATGTAAAAAAGTCCCTGTGCTCTGTAACAGTGTTACAAAAGATGCAGTATTTTATTACAATGTAACAAAATATGCATTACTTTATTACAATGTAACAAAACATGCAGTATTTTATTACAATGTAACAAAAGACAGTGCTGTGTTACAAAAGATGCAGTATTTTATTACAATGTAACAAAAGATGCATTACTTTATTACAATGTAACAAAAGACAGTATTTTATTACAGTGTAAAAAAGACAGTGCTGTGTTACAAAAGACACAGTATTTTATTACAATGTAACATAAGACACAGTACTCTAACAGTGTAACAAAAGACACAGTATTTATTACAGTGTAGCAAAAGACGCAGTGCTGTGTAACAGTGTAACAAAAGATGCAGTATTTTATTACAATGTAACAAAAGACGCAGTATTTTATTACAATGTAACAAAAGGCACAGTGCTGTGTTACAAAAGACGCAGTATTTTATTGCAATGTAACAAAAGACACAGTGCTGTGTTACAAAAGATGCAGTATTTTATTACAATGTAACAAAAGGCACAGTGCTGTGTTACAAAAGATGCAGTATTTTATTACAATGTAACAAAAGGCACAGTGCTGTGTTACAAAATACCCAGTATTTTATTACAATGTAACAAAAGGCACAGTGCTGTGTTACAAAATATGCAGTATTTTATTACAATGTAACAATAGACGCATTATTTTATTACAGTGTAACAAAAGGCACAGTGCTCTGTAACAGTGCAACAAAAGACACAGTATTTTGTTAAAATGTAACAGAAAAATCAGTGCTATAAGGACCCGGATAAGCGGAAGACGATGAGATGAGATGAGATGAGAGATGCAGTGGTGTGTAACAACATAACAATAGTTGCAGTATTTTGTTACAATGCAATAAAAGACTCCGTATTGTGTAACAGTGTAAAAAAGATGTGATCCTATAACAGTGGAATATAAATGACTATAATAACATAATTAAAGTCTCTGTATGGTGGAACACTGTAACTCAGTTCTTCTGATAATATAATGAAAGGTACTGTGTCTGTACCAAGGTCACAAAAGAAACATCCTTTCTCATCCTTCCTACCACATGCATAATTACAATATCCAAAATCCAAATAATAATAATAATAATAATAATAATAATAATAATAATAATAATAATTTAGAAATTAATTATATCTTTTTCAATCTAATATATTCATACCTTTTTTAAAATATAAATTTCATATGACTATCTTCAATAAGCACATGGACTTTTGTCTGTAAGCAGTAATTTGTCAGGTGCGACTCGGCGGCAGGTTAAAGGTGTGAATTTCTTCACTGTAGCACCTGAGCGTTAGCACATGCACTATTACTTTGAGACTGAGGTGGAGAACTAATTTCCATCTGCTGCATCGAGGCAATCCCTCACCTCACGCACGGATGGGACGTGAAGATCCTGAGGGTGTGGTGGCAGTGGTGGGGGAGGGGACGTGTTTAGTACTAGAGGGAACATGCGTAAGGGACAAGAAGCCAGCTGCACTGCCCTTCTGAGACCAGAAATCAGATTCCTTTAGCGGCTAAAACGTTGTATTTAAAAGTGACTGATGACAGACTAATTAAATTAGCATTTCAGCTCGGAGCCGCTGAGCATGGGGTGGTGTGAAAGGGTTTTGACAGAGCTGGGATATCGTACATGCGGAAAAGACATAGACAGAGAGAGTAAGAGAGCGAGCGAGTGAGAGAGAGAGCAAAAAAGTAATAATAATAATAATAATAATAATAATAATAATAATAATAATAATAATAATAAATCACCATACGATTCAGGTACAACTCACAACTTCATATGAAAAAAGTCAAGGTGTGAAAATGAGGATTGTCCATGAAGAACTCCCTCAAAACACACACACACACACACACACACACACACACCTCGATTAATACATCCCATATCCCGTCGCACCTCCACCTCCAGGCCCAAAACCACACGAGTAGTGAATTAATTTGTGTGACATTAGGAAGGTGTGTTGAAAGGTGTCTGCTCGTGTCTCAAATTAATCGCACTGCTGGTCAGCATTAGCACCTAGACGCCCGCCGCAACAGCACACACTCACACACACTTACGACACAGCAAAGGGAGGGAGTGTGTGTAAAAAAAAGAGAGAGAGAGAGAGAGAGAGAGAGAGAGAGAGAGAGAGAGAGAGAGAGAGGATTCGCCCGTTCACACCGGAATAATTAGAACATGTCAGGAAGAATTAATTTCCTCATTTTTCAAAAGGATACACAGAAATTACCATGTTATTATATGACAGGGTCCCTGGGAGAATTGTATTAAATTTGATTTCCAGCGCAGCCACAACCTCCTCACACACACACCCCTCCCCCATTCCCGCTCTCCTACACACACACACACACACACACACACACAACAAATTAAAGTCATAAATAAGATGGAAAGAAGCGGAGCACGGAGCATATGTTTATGGCAATGAGTGAAGCCAAGGGAGCAGAAACAACTATCTTCATTTGGTTTTATTTAAATCAGCTCGACACCATGTGTCTGAATGACAGCGTTCGCTAATGGGGCTCGGATTAGGGGCCTCCTTGATATTAGCCCGGAGACGCAGCAGCCACTTAGCGGGTTACACACACCGTACACTTCGCTTTGACTCACAACCTCACCAACTGAGCAAGAGAGACCATTTATAATTAAAACATTTTTAAAATAAAGCGTGCTTGCTTTGCTTTACCTGCCTGAGCTTTTTCTTCCTCACACACACACACACACACACACACACACCTAAAACTCAATCATTTTACCATCTTAACTCCAGAATGAGTCTTGCACAAAATGAAGCACAAAAGTTATTTCAACCATAAGATCCCTATAGTTTCATTATTCTCGCTCTATTGTGTGTATTTTTCCCTCGTCTTGCAGTTCAAGGTCAAGATTTGTGTAACAAAAAATCCTCGTATTACAACAGGAGCACAAAATCAGAATAGTCCTTTCCATAAATCCTACAGTTGTTCGTGAACAGGGAGGGTTTTTTTTGTTCGTTTGTTTTTTCCTGTCTATATTATAAATGTGATTTAAATGTATGGCATTGCTTAAAGAATGATGCTTTTGTTCATGGGACAAAATAGGAGTGTGAGCAATCACAATCAGGATAGAGACTGTGTGTGTGTGTGTGTGTGTGTGTGTGTGTGTGTGTGTGTGTGTGTGTGTGTGTGTGTGTGTTGTAATATTTTTAAATAGTGTACATTATGCTTGTGTAAAACCAAACGCAATCAAGGCTGTGTGTGTTTAGAGCTGCATGGAAATGAAAAAGAAAAGGTTATTCACGGTGTGAGAGTCCATACAGATGCTTATATTAGAAGTATCTGGGGGGAAAAAAGCGGGGGAAAAAACCAATTAACTGGTCTTCTCTGTTTTCTCTCGAGCGAGACACTTATCCAAGGTTAGCCTCGGCAAAGTGACACAATGTGAAACCAGTGCAGGCATTCACGCCGAACAATCGCTCAGGATTTACTGTGCGACTGTCGCCTTCATCCCAGATCTGTCCTGCAATGAGAGGAGGTTTCAAGGCCCTGAGACGAAGCTTTGTGGAGGAGGACGAGAGAATAAAAAAGGGGCCTCTGTGTATGTCTTTCATTAAGCTTGTTAGCTTATTACAATTCAGCCTCAATGAAGAAAAGAGCGATGATAATGATAAAAAAACAGAAACACGACAAAGTTGTTTTTTTTCTTTCCCTCGTGCAACTCTTTGGGAATGGGCGTCGTTAGAGCCAAGCACTCCCCCGAGCCTCACAAACTTTAAATAATTTGCGAATCAATTAACTCACAAACTCTCAACATAACACGGATTTCACACCCCCGGGGTTGGGGAGCAGTGCGCACATTATCAGCTCCGGAGGATTCATGGCGTTTTGGGAGAAAAGTTCATGGTTGAAATCATTAATTCGTTTTACAGGACTTTTAGTTATGCATTACGCTTCCCAGCTGTGGAAGCCTGGAGATTAATGACATGTTCTTCAGCATGGCGGCAGCGACGGCAGCGCACGCCTCCGTAAAGCTAATAGGTGAAACGGAGCTTTTTTTCCCCTCCTGTGGGTTGAAAGGAAGGAACGAGGCCAAGTCCAGATCACGTTTCGCTGTTTAGAGAGTTAAATAAAGCGTATTGAGGTATCAAAAAAAAAGGCAGATAGAGAACAAATCTTGGAAGGAGCCACCGCCGGGGGATATGATGACCTGTTGCTGGGACATGAACACACTAAAGAGCGAGTCAGGATGGTAGGAAATGTCAAGTGGTGTGTAATTAACAGCTGGTTAGGAATCAGATCCCGATTTTTTGGCCTGAACAAGGCAGTGATGAAAAACTCCAGGCATGAAACACACACACATCAGGAATGATGTGATTGTGTAACAAACAAGGTACGGTAACACTCCACAGAGTCTTCTGTAACATCATTACAAGAATTTATTGCAAGTTATTGAAAAAAAAAACTCCACATCGTGGAACAATGTAACATCAGTCTTGTAAAAATGTAACAACGTTCCTGAAACCACGTAACCATGTAAGAAAAATCTTCCAACAATGTAACTAAAGACTCCATATCATAGCATGAAGCGATGTAACAAAAAACTCTGCAACGTTATAGCAAATTTCTTGTAACAGTGTAACAAAAGGCTCTGCATCATGTAACAATGTAACAACATTTGTGAAACCATGTAACAATGTAAGAAAAGTCTTCCGACAATGTAACTAAAGACTCCACATCATGAGACAATGTAGCACAAAAAAAATCCACCTCTGCATGGTGCAACAATGTAGCGAATTTCTTGTAACGGTGTAACGAAAGGCTCTGGATTGTGTAACAATGTAACAAAACGTTTATAACAATGTAACAAAAGTGTTTCAGCATGTAATTATGTTGCAAAATTCTTGAAGCACACTGCACCATGGGAGAGAAATCTTCCAACAAAGGTTTTTTTTTTTACATAGACAGTGAACACAAGATGTGTAACGAACAAAGGGAAGAGGTCGAGTTTTAAAGTGCAAATTAACTCCTTAAGTGATTCATATCAGTGATTTGTAGTATATACACCATACCAGTCAAAAGTTTGTACACCCCTACTCATTCATAGGCTTTTCTATATTTTGTATTTTCTCCACTGCAGAATGATACTGAAGACGCCAAAACTCTGAAACAACACACTAGAATTATGTCATAAACAAAAAATGGTTTAAATTTTTTTAATCATATTTTAGATTCTTCAAAGTAGCCACCATTTAGCCCCCCCACCCCACCCTGTTTTTTCCCTTTCCTTTCCCTTCCCTTCTTCCGTCTTCCGCTCTCCCTTCTCCCACCTTCCTCCCTTTATCTTTAGTTACATTTCCATCATCATGACATGATGTACCAAAAAAAAAACCTCTGCATACAAATTTCTTGTAACAGTGTAACAATAGACTCCATGTTGCATAACAGTGTAACTAAATTCTTGTCGCAATGTAACTACAGACACTGCAACATGTAACAATATAAAAAGCTCTAAAATAACAATGTAACGAGGGATTCAGCATCAGCTCCCACTGTAACAATGTTCTAGTAAAGATGTAGCATGTAGCTTAAAAAAAAGGTATCGTAAATACTGTAACAAAGGAAAACACGCATAACACATGATACAAGAGTTTTCACCAGTGGCACATCTCTTAAATAAAACCTCCTGAGAATGTCATAGTGAACTAACGGAAAATTTAAACACTTCACCGATGATGCCATCCTGTTCCTTTGATCTCTTACGAGTTAAAAATAATTAAATTTCCAACAATTAAATTTTATTCCAAATTCCTGTTGATTAAACCTTAGGCTCCTGGGTCCCTCCTGAGGGCTGAGAGGAAGCAGAGCAGAAGAATCCCACTGATGAGATTAAAACACTGACCCCAATTGAACGTCGTCTCTGACAATAATCGAGGTGAGGGTCAGCGGAGAAGAGTAACTGGGGACGTGCAGATAATGGATGAGAAAATAACCACCCAAAGGTTATTCATTTTCATTACGGCGCCTGTTGAGCTGTTTATTAAATTTTTTTTTCCCTTTCCTTACAGAAAATCATTCTTGGAGACCTCTGGCTCCACAGAGACATCAGAGCCGAGACAGGCGAAATGCAAAATGACAGAACGCTCCGTAAAGCTTTATTAGATGAATGGCACACATTGACAAAGCGTGTATTCTGCCTATTGAGGAGGGAGGAGGAAGTGTGTGTGGGGGGGTGATGTCGGGTGCCTGCCTGCATCCTCAGGTGTTTCCAAATGACTTCACACAAGAGTGATTAAACAGTGGGCACAAACAAGCCACACATTTGCCCAAATTACTCACCACCTTGTTTTTGTGATTAATTAAACATGCAGATTAAAGTTGCAAAGGAATTTAGATTAATGAGCGCACAAGGCCTCGTTGATGGGAGCGTGTGGGGAATCCGGGGCGGGTGCTTTATGAAAAAATCTAAACTGAAGCAGACAAGAGTGCGTGTCGAGTCTGGACCATGAAGAGTGCTGTCTAATGCATACTGGCAGTTTTAAAAACGACGCTTTCGGCATTGTGTGTGAGCTAACAGGCTTCCAATTAGCTGAGCTGCAGATGAGAACTAACACGTTTACTGATGAGGCGCGTAAACAGGCTACATTTAAATTTTCAGAAGAACAGGTCAGGATGAAAACGCTAGAGTCTTCATATCAGGTGTAGAAGTTTTTGGATAAGTGACTAAACCCTGGTTCACACCTGGTTTCCATACTTACACCTTTGCATTGTGACACGGAAAGGGGAATTATGGGTAAAAACCAGTGTTGTAGTTGACTCACTAAACCTACAGTCTGAGTCCAGTCTCGAGTCCCCACTGTTCAAGTCCAAGTCATTAAAATTGTTTCAAGCCGAGTCCACTATTGATCTGGGTCGAGTCCAAGTCCAAGACTCCAACTGCACCATGTGATGGTGTCTATTTCAGCACCATGAACATTAGTTTGTTCCTGAACATGGCATATGAACAGGTAAATGTGCTTCTCTTTATCAGATTTATTTATACAAGTGAAGACGGTAAACAATCCAGAACGGCAGGCAAAATCGTAAAACGGTGAAACAGACGATAGGTCGAGCGAGGCACAAACAGGCTATCGTAGACTCGGCAGAATCAAAGACGAGAAACAGGAAATCAGGGATCAGGAACCCAAACAAGGAAATAAGGCTCGGTAATGTATCAGGAATGCAACTCAATACTTCGCAAAGTCAGTGTGTTTTCACAGTTTTTATATCGGTGCGGTGATTGTGCCTTAATCCTGTGCAAGTGCGAGTCATTTACGGCGTGCGCGAGAGTCCGCTTGGTGAGTCTATCTGATGCACATGCCAAGGCGCGCAGGTGTGACACTCTTGCGCAAAATTAGTACAAACATTTATGTAGATATAAATATCTTATCTCAAATTATTATGGCATTTTACAAAATATAAAGAAAAAATCAGAGTCCTCATCTCCAATTTACAAGTCCGAATGCAGTTGATGCACAAGTCCAAGTGTAAGTCTGAGTCATCAGTGCTCAAGTCCAAGTCGAGTCATGAGTCCTTAAAATTAGGGCACTACAAGCTTGGTGAGAAATGACCAAAAGACTTGCTGAAATCAGGTTCCTCTGCATCATTACTGGATTTTTTCTCCATAATAGGGTGAGGAGCTCAACAATCCGACAGAGGATTGGATTATACCCACTGCTGCTCTTAATCAAGAGGAAGCATTTTGGATGGTTTGGGTACTTTATGAGGATGAGCCCCGATTGGAATTGTATCAGACCTGTCCTCTTCAATAGAGACCCTGAGACAGACACACAACCTGCTGGAGAGATGAAATCTCACAGTGAGGCTAGGGTTCTTCTCCAGATTATTATCAAGATTGATCAAGCTGGAATGTGTGGATAAGGTTTGAGAAGTTTGGACTGAACTTCTGAGTCTGCTGCCACATTGAAACACTGTTGTCCATTCTTATAGTCTCGACGAACTGCTATTGTTGTGACTGACCATTTCCTCCTTCCTCTATGATGTTACACACATGAAATATCTTTGTGATTGCACACACCATTGGGAAAAAACAGGGGACTTTTTAACACAAGTGAGTCAGATGGCCAACCAAATGTGGTACTGGATATACAGACCTAGTTGCCTCTGCCAGGAGGTTAAGACTTCGATGCCATAATTGGTTTTTCAAAGGCCATTGTAGTGAATGGATTCAAATACAGTACAGTATGTGGTCTGAATTAAGAACAGACATCCACATGCACAAATCTGAGAATATTTGTGAGCTTCGAAACACTTATCAGCATTTCTTTCTTCAAAGGAAGCATCACCATATACTGTCTTAACTTTCCTACATTCGGAAAAGGCTCGTGTTCTGATTGCATGATGATATCGTGATGTACAGACTTAATAAAATATCAATAATTGCACATTGCACTAACGAATTTAAGGGGTTTTTTGCTTTTTTTTTGCTCGTACTTCTGATTTTCATTTTCTGTAGAAGTTTAAGCACTTAACATTTAACGAAATGTTAAGTACTTAAACTTCTACAGAAAATGTAGAAGTCACGTGATGTGCTGTTCAAGGAAAATAATTAATGACAGGGAGGTGTGATATACAGTGTCTTGCAAAATTATTCACCCCCCTTGGTGTTTGTCCTGTTTTATCACGTTATAAGCTGGAATTAAAATGGATTTGTGGAGAGTTAGCACCATTTGATTTACACAACATACCTACCACTATAAAGGTGCAAATTATTATTTTTTTATTGTGACACAAACAATAATTAAGATGAGAAAACAGAAATCTGGAGTGTGCATAGGTATTCACCCCCAAA
>JAOPUC010000007.1:5061984-5073865 GCA_027564185.1 Cephalocassis borneensis
GCTTCCGCTGCTGTTGGGGTTTGGTGTGTGTGTGTGTGTGTGTGTGTGTGTGTGTGTGTGTGTGTGTGTGTGTGTGTGTGAGGGAGGGAGCTCAGTGAGCTGTCACAACTGTACCATCGCATTTTCCGAGCCACTGGTGAACGTTTCAGATTTGACGTGACTGTCCTTTACGACAACACCGATGTCCTTCTTCCTCTTCATCCTCATCTTCCTCTTCTTGCTTTTCGTCTTAAGTGGTGGGAACGAGAGAGACACCCAGGAGGTATATTGTGCACATTTCCAGCTTGGGGGAATAAAAGCGAGAAAGTGAGAGTTCCTTCGTCCGTTGAGGGGGAGAGCGCTGATGTCCATATGGCCTGTCTTTGTGCACGAAGATGTCCTCAAGGCTAGTCCAGAGACAGGCAGTGAAATGCGCAGTCCACACACACACACACACACACACACACACACACACACACACTGGCTCGTCATGTGTGTGACGCTGTCAGAAAGCCTGGGAGGAAGAACGGTTGTGACATTAACCCACTTTCCAGCAGCCAATCCGTTTCACTCTATGGGATGATGGTTATTTGTTTTGATTTGTATTTTAGTCCAAAAGATTAATTCATTCTTTCATCTTCAGGTCAGGAATGGAGGTGGATCTGGGTGTCTATGAGAATCAGGAACACACCCTCGTCCACACACATTCACACCTTGACACAGACCTTGAAACTCCTCCTACATCTATAAGTTTGTGTTTGAAGGAAACTGGAGAACCCGGAAAAAAAAAAAGGACACGGGAGAACATGCAAAACCCTAAGCAGACGGTAACCCGAGAACCGTGAGAAACCGTGAGATCACCATGCCATCAACATACGAATAAAAATCAGGACCATTGAGCCGTTCAGGAGCAGGAAAACAAAATGGCGACTGAACAGAAGCCGTGTAATTAGTTTAATATTTCATTGTGTAATGATATCGTCGCATAGAAATTTCATCTCAGCGCGGAGGTGATGTGATGCGATGACTGATGGCTGTTTAGGAAAAGCCGTCAGCACTCGTAGCGGCGTCGCGGATCTCTAAAACAAATCCCGTCTGCGTGTGATCCCGGATGAGCACCCAAAAAGTGACTTTGAAAAGGCTTGAGGGATCAAATTAAGTATTGCACAGGAGGAAAAGGGAGGGGAAGGGGTGAGGAAGGGTTGAATATGAGGAGGGAGGGAGAGAGGGAGAGGAGCCCCTCGGTTGAATTGTTCTCGGGTGGCGTGAGCTTTCCCTCCTGTTTGTGATTAACTTGCTGTTTCAAGTTTTCTCGTTATTAGCCTCCCAGGCCACAGCTTCACTTAGGAGCCGGGGTTCCTCCTGCCTCTATACTCCTGCCTCTATTTCTATCTCTCTTCCTCCTCGTTCTTCTTCTCTTCCTTTTCTTCCCCGCACCTCCTCTCTTCTCTCCTCCCTCCTCCATCTCCAGCACAGAATATTCATTCACATTTAGATCACGGGGTCACGCTGGGGCCAGAGAGGAGCGAGGCACATGGATTTTTAGGAGACCGCTCGGGGATCTGGCACGTAACTCGGCCTCGACCCTCCAAACTGAAAAGGTAGTCCGCTTGCTTTGAGTGCAATGTTTGAGAGATGTAAGGTAGAGGTGTGTGTGTGTGTGTGTGTGTGTGTGTGTGTTTGGGGTTGTGGTTGGGTCAGATGTCGAAAGGTGTGTGTGTGTGAGAGAGGAGAGAGAAACAGCTGTGTGTGTGTGTGTGTACGTGGATCTGTGGGATGTGTCTGAGTGGAAGGGTTGTAGAGGAAGGCAGGGATGGAAGGAGGGCGTGTGTGTGTGTGTGTGTGTGTGTTAGTGAGTGTGGTCAGCGTGTGTTGCTCTGTGACGTTCAGGTCTCTAAGCATGACTCATGCTCTGTGTTTATAGTAGCAGAAGGCTTTACCTAATATACACCACAGCCGTGTGTGTGTGTGTGTGTGTGTGTGTGTGTACACAAACACAGTATAAATATTTAGTGTTTAAAGCTGTTGCATATGTTAAATTTTTATTAATTTGCACTTGAGGGCGTTCGAGGTTCTCTGTTCAGAGTTTTCAGTTTTGTGGTTCACTTTTTCAGCCATGCTGCGCGTCCATCCGGATCTTCCAGGAGTTCTGGTTTTAGAGGAAATGTTGTGTATGTGTACTGTATGTGTGAGAGAGAGAGAGAGAGAGAGAGAGAGAGAGAGAGAGAGAGAGAGAGAGAGTGTTTTTGAAAGCCAAAGGGGGGGGGTGAAGGGGTTCACATGTGGACGGTTCACAGTGGTGCTGATATGAAGACCGGGCAATGCATGAAATCCCCCAGCATGGGCGCCTGTGCCTCCATTGTCCCTCGGACCCCTTCTGTCATTTTCATTTTCCGCCGGCCGGTCCGGAGTCAGTCCGGCTTTGATATAGGGAAGGGGTGCGGGAGCAAAGAGGGGAATGGGTGATGAGCTGGGGGCGGAGGGGGTTTGAGGATTGGTGGTTGGGTGGGGTGGGTGAGGTGGGGCAGAGGGATCAAAATAAAAAGAAGAAGAAGAAGAAGAAACCAGACAGGCAGAGAGATAGAGTCCATGAGGTGTGAAATACGATTGCTTTTTTTATCCGACAGCACGGCTTGAAAGAAAAAGGAAGCTGTCCGGAGCGGGACACGGAGAGGAAAAACAGAAAATGGGGAAATGGTTAGGACAATTGGGAGGGGCAAAAAGGTAGCGCAGGATTTACAGTGACATCTAAACGATAAGCAGTGTCTTGATCTGAAAAGTAAAAAAAACCCCAACTTAAAGCACATTAAATATGTTTAATATTGAAATATTTAATGATTCTGCTGCAAAATTGTACTATACTTGGTGCTGTAATTTCATTATTCCCAAAATGAAAGGGGAATATCGTTATTATTATTATTATTATTATTATTATTATTATTATTATTATCATCAATCTCAAACCTCAAACACTCAAACATACATGACAAGTCAGATTTTAGTTCCGGTTAGTTCCGAAAAAAAAAAAAAAACAGCACAAACATCTTTCGTACGCAATTTTCAGTGACTTTATCAATATATTATTTAAATAGCGTTGTTGCAAATGCTGGACTCTGAGTCCCAGAATGCAATGCAGCAACATGACACCGTTGAGCTCAGATGCATGTTACGAGCGAGTTTGCAATCTATTTACAATAGATTAGCAATATAGTTATTTCTTTACGAGCAATATATTTAGCATTAGAGTTAGCAATATATTTAGAGGTAGCTATTTATTGATCGATTGATTGCTTTCACTTTGCCTTAGTGTCAACAAATTTTAACTAATTTTACAATAATATTAATAATAATAAAACTAAGGAAGGGAAACCGCAACAGCTAAAGCCAGTTACCACAGACCCGTACGGTACATTAAACTAAGACGACATGACGATTAGCTGAATAACAAAATATATAAATATTTAAAAATGACAACTTAAAGGCCTAAGAAGGCCACATGTGGAATTGTACCGAACACATATCGTTCTCCGTGTTCATAGAAAACAATCAACAAGACATGAACGATGTTAGCATGAACATTGAAGCTTTGGAAGCTGATCCGGACAGACTGGAGTACTAAAGCGCCGCTGCATCACTGTCTTTCGGTAGCGAAGAAGCGAGGGCTAAATCACTGTCAGCAGATACTCTAAGAGCATCATGAGTAACGTAGATGAAAAAAAAAGTGGGAAAATACTTCCAGAAGACAGCATCAGCACTGAAAATGATAATGCATTATATCCGAGTCAGGAGTCAGTTCAGAGCGGATTTTTTCCTTTAATAAGATTAACGAGCCGGGCTCGGAGCTCAGGTCTTCGTAGAAGGCTCCGGGTCTTCCTTCAGTGCTTCAATTCAGGTGCGTTTCTGCTTGACCTTTTTTCTGAAGGATCACACGCTCCAGCAGGGACATGGGGTGCTCGTGCGAACGAATGAACGAACGTACACGCTGGCCATCCAGTCGAGCTAGCGCGCGCCGGAGAGCAGTGGGCAGCATGTATTATTTATTCGGTGGTTTGCGCCTGTCAGTACGATTAGTATGTGTGTAATCACTGCTTCTTCCTCGGGAAAGGAGAGGAAAGGCTGCTCCGCTTTCTCATCTGAAGGTAATCTCGCTGTCTTCTGAGTCTCATCTCCGACGCTCACTTCCTGCCCGGCATCTGCTTTTGTCATCTGTGCATATTTCTCTTGCCATCTTTCTTTTTTTTCCCCCTGAAACAGTCTTGTACTGTATCTGTCTGCCCCTTTCTCCATCCATTATGTGTGTGTATGTGTGTGTATGGGTGTGTGTGTGTGTGTGGGGGGGGGGGGGTCTTGCTTATTCCCAGCTTGTATAGGGTGACACCTATAGGTCTATTAGAGCCCCTGCACTATATAGATATATATATTTGTGTGTGTGTGTGTGTGTGTGTGTGTGTGTGTGTGTGTGTGTGTCAGTCAGTCAACCAGGACCAGGGACATTTTCCTGTTTGACCATTTTTATCCTCCTTACACACTTCTGAGTTCTTTCGGTCTGTCTTCCTGCCAGTGTAATGGATTTATTCGAGATTAGATCCGAGCAAAGGTTTAATATTATTGAATTATCAGGGTTAATTAATATGATTAATTAGAAAACCTTCAGAGTCGCTGTCTTCCATCATTTTTTTTTCTTTTATAGTTTGTTAGAGTTACAGATTGACCTCAGGTTTTCCTCCCAACCTTCCTCCTCCCTCCAGTTTCAGCCTCCTCTCGTGACCTTTCATTAATTATAGCTGGCCCGAGTTTAATCATTGTGTAGTACCGCGGCGTGGCAGATGAGATGAAGGATATACGCAGGCGTCCGGCACTTAAAGCCGTAGCGCTCGTCTGGAATTAAACGTCTACATTTCTGCATATATTATGTGGGTTTAGCGTGCGAGGTGCAGTGAGAGAGAGAGACACACAGACAGAGAGAGAGAGAGAGAGAGAGAGTGTCATATATCTTGATTAAAAAACTAAATGAAGAAGTCGTGTCGAGGCGATGGAGAGGGAGAGGGTGAGGGAGAGACAGAGGAAGAGGAAGACAAAGCGCGAGAGATAGAGCAGAGCTCGCTGACTCGCTTTCCGAGGCCGGCCTGCGAAACGTTAAAGTGACAGCTTGTATGAGTTTTAATGGACTTGAGTTTTAATGTGCAGAGACAGTCAGAGAGAGAGAGAGAGAAAAGAGAAAGAAAGAAAGAGCGCATGTACCTGTGCAAAGTAGGAATTAGACACATGGTTAGCTCTTCCAAAGGTGAAAATGTACTCGAGGATTATTGTGTAATCTGCGTGCCTTTCTCTCTCTCTCGCTCGCTCTTTCTCTCTCTGTGTAGCGTGAGGTGGATTTCGTCGGATGGGGGTTTGTGTCAAGCCCCGAGTGGTGGCTATCATCCCTGTTTCCATGGCTTAGACCTGCCTCACCAGCTCAAGGATGTGCTGTACGGAGTGGAAATCCACTCCGGTTGCCTTGGAAACATAATAGAACATACACATTTATTAAAGAATAAAACGCAATATACATACATACATATATATATATATATGGTGTAATCTATGAAGAATGCCTTTTTAAAAAATCCAATTGTTCCACTTTGATACTTTAGTTTAAACGCAGGATTGGTCCATTCTGAGCAGCAATAAGCCCTAACAATGTAATCCATATCAGCATCATTTGCCCAGCTTCCTCCGCACACACACAGCACAGACTAGCGAGGAGCGAAGTATCGAACCCAGACGTTACCTGCACCGCTGCTCGCTTATCGAACCGTTTTGTTTCAGAGCAACAGAAATCGACTTTGAACTACGACTGCTGCAATTTGCGTTTATGAAACACAGCAGTTCCGTTTAGCGACGCCATCCGGTGATGTAAAAATCACTGTTGCATTTACAACAAGTCCATTCACACCTTGTCTCATTAAGTTTGGGGGGGGGGGGGGGGGGGATGCAGTATTCTAGCAGCGGTGACCTGAAAGTCCTGCTCTTTATTGCAGTATTACTCATATTCTATGATTGCGATAACTTTAATAACTGTTTAAACTTTCTAACAATATTAAATTTGATCATTTTTGCAACAGTGAACGCAAACTTAACCGTTCAGAAACTGTTAACTCGTCTCCGGCAACAATATTTTGCACTGAATGTGGTTAACTAGCGTGCATGCTAAGGACATGATAATGTCACGGTCCGGACATCCTACATCTATGGGGGGGCCTGGCCCACCCAAACACAAGGCTGGCCCACCCACCTGAGGATGTATAAATTGCACCCCCTCTCCCCCCCCAAAAAAAAACTTCCTGGCCTGCCCTGTTAGTGAGAGCTGAATCCGGCCCTGATTTGCTTAAAATATTTTTTTTTTCTAAATTAACAATTTCCTTTCAAATACGTTCAAACTGACCTTCTCAGTCAACATTGCAATATTAAAAATAAAATTAAAGTAAAATGAATAACCGAATATATTTCCTTCTTCTCACGATCTTCTCCAGGACTTTTGTTTTTTGATGATGCAACTTCCTGTTGAACATGTGGCTGACTTGGGGGAAATATTTTGTAGTGGTGAATGTTTTCAGGTAACAGGCCCGAGTGAATGAAATTTAAAAAAAAAAATCATAGCCTGTTATGGCTGATTTGAGATGTTCAAAAATATATTTAGCAATTATTCCACACAACCGAGTCGTACATGAGCTGATAGCCGATGAGGCGTGTAGCACCGAGTCGGCTATAATCCAGGTACGACAAGATTGAGTGGAATAACTGTTTTATTCTGTCCACATTCACTGGATTTTGAGAAATGGAGCATTTTATTTTATTTTTTGCAAATTCAATAATTAAAAACTTTATACAAAACGTCCGACAAAATCATTTCCGCTTAGAATGTAAACAAACCGGCGAAATGGCAGGAGCAATTTGTGAAAAATGCGATAATAATAATTATTGAAAAGTTTTTAAAAAATACATTCTTATCATCAAATACTTTAATTCCGTATTTTGTTGCTTTTTTATTTTTGGGGGTTTTGTTTTTGAGTAAAGTTTTTATTTCATCCTCGGTCGGTTCACCAACACTCTCCACCATTTTCTTCTTCTTCTTCTTTCAGGGTTTTTTTTTTTTTTGATGGTTGGCAAACCAACTTAAAGGTGCATTACTGCCACCGACTGGGCTGGAGTGTGGAACAGGAGATATTGAGGGGGAAAAAAAATATATTCTTTTCACTATTTCTGTTTCTTTTAAATGCTTGATAACAAAGTGATATATCTGACTTGATGTGCTCCGCTATTTTGTTTTTCTCTGCTCGTGGTATATGAGCTGATATCCTAGTAGTAGAGTCGCCAATCAGAGCGCGCGATTGCTCATATCCAGTGAATGTGGAGAGAATAATATGATTTATTTCAAGTGTTTTATGGAATCTATTGGAAGGTAAAGTGTAGTTATAGAGACCTGGGAAGTCTTTGAAACATGCATGTCAGTCGTTGTGAAGGAAACAGCATTTCCATTTAAATGTGTTAAATGGTTTTTAGCTTTAATTGAAATACATATTTAGGAAATGATTTAGGAAAGTTGGATGCTTATGGAGCATTTCAGGCAAGTTAAAGAAAAATAGATAGTTAGCTTCCTTAAAAAAAAAAAAAAACACTGCTTGGACCCCTTTTTGAGAAGGAAACACTCTGGTGTAGAATTTTTAAGAGTTCGGCCAGAGGTGGAAACCCTTACGAGCGTACACAGAGGCATAGTAATATAAAGTTTAATGGATTATCTGGTGGCTGTCGGAGCTGAGGCATGTGATTCAGGTTTCACGTTCGAGCCCGAAGGCCCAGGCGAGTCTTCAGACAGCTGGAAGATTATTGGACGGTAAAAAGTGTTTTAAGTCCAGGGTTGGAGTGCGGTGATGGAGCGCTCGTGCCAGCTGCACTAAACCACAATGGGATGAATATTTGAACAGAAGCTATTGTTGCTGTGTCGATATATCAATCGGCCCACCAGGTAGAGTGGATCGGGGGCCGTTCAAACAAACATTTTAAGTACATTTGCTGAGAATTAGCTGACTTATGTAATAACTGATAAGGTGTATTGACTGGACTGTAGTGCTGTTCAATCAATGCAATGCTGGGAGTGTTAGTGTGCAAACATGGAAGTGGAAGGAGAGATTGTGGGAAGTGGGATCGAGCCTTGCACAGGGGAGAAATAAAAAAAGAAAGAAAAGAAAAGATTGATGCCCTCTTTATTACCTGTTTTTTTCCCAGTGTCTTCCTTTTGCTTTACTTACACATAGCATTATTGGAGATCCATTGTTCGGAGTTTGGTGCTTTTAAGCGGAGGCTGATATATCGAACCGAGGGCTTTTAAAGATGGTTACAAGGGATTTCTGCATTTGACTTGGCAAAATAAAATGAATTGTAGCCCCTGTTTTAAAACATTCATGATTCATTTATATATTTTATAGATATGTAGTGCATTACTATGAGGTCAAGGAATGAACTAAGCCAGATATTGGTGAGAAGCCCAGGAGACAGCGGCTTGGGACTGCAATTATGATTGTGGCGAGAGGTACCAGAGGGGGAAAAAAGGGAAATCTCGCTCGTCTGTTGAAGTTGAAACAGGCTCTTCGCACAGTTATTTTTCCTGTCTGCATATTTTGCCGTTTGGAAAATGTGTCTATGTCTCTACCACATGTGTTCAGTGTGTGTGTGTGTGTGTGTGTGTGTTTTCCTTTCCTCAGTTTTATGTACATATTAAAACAGAGGAAGCTATACAGATATTTGTGTCATGGACCTGCATAAATGAAGAATTATATACTTATAAAGAGAGACATAAAAATGATACCAGGAATAATGACAAATGACTATAATTACAAAAGAAAGGCAATTGAATAAGTAATAAATGTATAAATCAGTTCTATTTACGACTACGTTTCTATTTAAGGAGGAGAAAAAAAAGTTCATTACGGAGCGTGCGATGAAGAAAAGGCCTCCACCTAGTTGTCTTTGTGAAGACATTTCAGCCAATGCTGGGGGGGGGAGACGCCACCGTCCCTTTAAGTGCTTCCACCAATTCTGATGGGTTGGTGATTTACATATCCCGTCCTCTCCTCCCCCTTCAGGCGAGCTGAGTGAGGATGTGGAGGCTGCCAGCGAGACCACCACAGACCAGGAGGACCAAACCAAAGACAGAGAGTGTGGGGGGGACAAGGAGCTCACCAAAGGGACAGGTAAGGCCTATCTTCACTCAGTCTGAGCAGGAGGGTGGGTCGGGGTATGGGGTCATATATATATATATGTATATAAAAAACACAGGGATGTTATACGACGGCCAGGACACGTGTTTATTCCTCCAGGGTACTCGGAGTAACCATTTTTATCCTCGGCCTACATTCATTCATTAACTAATTACACCTTTTACCACTTTTTTTGGAAGCTAGAAACGACTTTCCTCGAATCAGACTTAATTTAATAGCTTTTCAGATTTCACTCTGGAGGATTTTTTTTTTCTTTCAGTTCAACGGAATTCCCTGATAAATTAGCCCGATCTGATGAAGTGACAAAAACACGTTGGGTCTCTGTAGGGCTCGTGGGCGGAGCTTAGAGCACTTGTGACTTCATCTCACATATTTTGAAGAGAGGACTCGTGGAGGAGGAGGAGGAGGAGGAGGAGTGGTGGTGGCAGGTGCAGGTGTCAGGTTGCAGGTTGGAGAGGTGTGTTAGGGGTAAAAGGGGCAGGTCAGACTGTAAATCGGTGGGTGGGGGGGTTGTCGTATGCGAGGCGGCAGAGCTGGAGGGAGGCCGAGGATTTGAGAAGGATTGTGCGGAGATGGAGTGCGGCGCTTGGAATGTAGTGTGTCGCTCTGCTCTCGGTCTGCTGCTGTGCTCTGAGGGCTGTGATCGAGACGGCGCAGGATATGTGGCAGCGTGTGAGATCACGTGTACGGGTTCATCGCTTTGTGACGTATCGTTCATATCGTGGAGTAGTTATGCGCAGATTTTTACTCATTATTTGACAATTTCCTCAACAACCAACATTCCTTACGCAAAGGTGGTTCTATCATTATTATTATTATTATTATTATTATTATTATTATTATTATTAATAATGATAATAATTAAATAATATTGGCTGCCATTGAGTGGTATAGTAGATATATTCTATTCAGCTAGCATTATATTGGACATGTCGAAGACAAGCCAGCCAATATTATTATTATTATTATTATTATTATTATTATTATACATTCCTTTCAGGTATTCAATGCGTCTTTGTTTTTCAAAATTCTCTCAAAATTTTCTGCATTTAACAAAGCAAACTTGGCGGCCATGTTTGTTTACAAATTGTCCCAGTCACTTGCTAGCGTGGAAGTTTTACATCTCCGCCGTGTGACGTCATGTTGTCTTGACAACCATGCAATCTCGTAAGCAATATTCAACGCTCATTCTCCATTGGGTAGAGTGACGTAATACACATAGGATAAGTGATATGCTAACAATATTGCGTGCTATCGAATCTATAATTCTAGAAGGGAATAGAACACATTTTTTATTCCATTGAAAAAGTGTCCTGTATGGATAATAATTCCCGATATTTCACTCAGATGACGTCACTCCCAGTGTTTTCCCGCTGACTAGACACGCGATGTCAAAATGGTGAACCGGTTCAAAGTTAAAATTCTTTTGATTAACTTGCGTATTTTTGTGTGTGTGTGTGTCCATATAATATAGAGAACATTACACGGTGGTGCAAAGATATGTAGTTTGTCAAAAAAGCGTCCTGTATGTATAATAATAATAATAATAATAATAATAATAATAATAATATATTAGCCAACCTGGCGACTTGTCCAGGGTGTACCCCGCCTCTCGCCCATAGTCAGCTGGGATGGGCTCCAGCTTGCCTGCGACCCTGTAGAACAGGATAAGCGGTTACAGATGATGGATGGATGGAAGTTGGGACAGGGTAACAAAAGACCAGAAAAGGGAAAAGTTGTGTAATGCTTTAAAAAATTAATTGGGTTAATTGGCAGCAGGTCAGTAATAATGACTGGATATATTAAAAAAAAAAAAAAGCATTCTAGAGAGGCTTCTTTTTATACCCCGTTTATATCCTCGAGAGGCTTAGGGTGATGACATGGTGTCCAAACTAGGGATGTTAACATTAGCTAACTTGACTAGCTAATTGACTATGCCCGTTCAAACAGGCTCCTCTGTCTCACTACAATGGGGTGGTGGTGGTAGTAGTAGGAGGGAGTGGACTTACATAAGTGAGATGGCTTTCATTGTTACATTGTTGGTATCTGCAATGGGAGGTGGTACATGGCCTGAAAAGTTTGGGAAACTTTGCTCAACAGTATGTAATATTAAGATTCAGAGAATCCGGAGACGTTTCTGTATACAAAGGGACAAGGCCAAAAACCAACACCGGATACCTGTGATCTTCAGGCCCTCAGGTGACGCTTCATTAAAAAGATGTGCTTGTGGTAGAAATCACTGTAGGGGCTCAGGAACACTTCAGAGAACTATTGTCTGTTAAAAACACATATAAACAGTATCCAGAAATGCCACCACCTTCTCTGGGCCCGAGCTCTTTTACGATGGACTGAAGTGAAGTGGAAAATTGTCCTGAGGTCTGATGAATCAAAAGTAGAAATTCTTTTTAGAAATCATGGACCCTACATCCTTCAGGCGAAAGAAGACGGGGACCATCCGGCTCATCAGTGCACAGTTTAAAAGCCAGCATCTGTGATGGTATGATGGTGCATTAGTGCACATGACATGAGTAGCTTGTACATCTGGGAAGGCAGCATTAATGCTGAATGATATACAGTGAGGTCAATAAGTATTTGATCACCCTTTGATATTGCAAGTTCTTCCACTTAGAAATCATGGAGGGGTC
>JAOPUC010000007.1:5095004-5110331 GCA_027564185.1 Cephalocassis borneensis
TGTGGAGTGAAAATTGGGGCTGAAAACACAGTTTAAATGAGAAAGTTTGAGCTATTTTTCCAAGCTCTCTACACTCTAACTTAACGAGACGCGGGGGGTGGGAGCATGGCAAGGGCGGGCTTGTTTCTTTTCAAAATATGGCTTGCGGGAACCGTTATTCCAAAATCTCGTACCCCACCTTTAACCTCAAGACCAGCGAAGTAACTGGATGCTGGATGCTCTCGGACTATGTCCTTCGTGCAGTCATGTGCTCCGTGATGATTGTACATGATATTTTAGAGAAGCTTGGGAGTGCTCAGTATTCTCTGTGTTTCATAAATCCTGCCCGTGAACATGTACTCATTAGTGGATAAAAAAAAAAAACAAGAATAGGTTTTAATATAATAATCAGAATATTTTTTTTAAATTTATTTAATCAGGTATGTAGTCACACAGGTATGAAAGGGTGTGAGGTTTAGGTCGTGTGATGAAAAGAGAAAAGAAGATGGGGCAACACAAGGACAGAAACATAGAATGAAAGTAGGAATTAGACATGGAAGCGAGGCGAGCAAGCAGAGGGAGACGGGAAGGAATGAGGAATTGAAATGCTGCCCGGGTAGAGAGGCTGATTGTTCTGTTAATTGAAGGAAGGTGAAGCAGACAGTGCTCCATCTCCCAGCCCTTTTTCCAATCTTAGTCACTGATTGTTGTTAAATAGGAGCTGGTTAATGAGTGATTTTGATGAATTGTTATTTTTTTCCCCTTCTGGAAGAGCGAGAGAGGAATAAAAGGGATATGAAGAGGGGGGAAAAGAGGCATCGAGATGCAACAGAAGCAGAGAAGCTGCTCGGAAAGACAGGGAATTTCTTTGTACTTTCTGCTCTGAGCTTTTCACTGGAATGTGATACACTTTTATGAGAAGAAGGAATTATTTAATTAGGCTCCTAATAAGCTTTTCAGCTGGCCAAGGTAGACTTCTTGGCCCCATCACACTAATTGGCTGCAGTAGAACTTTCCCAGAGTTTGACAAACATCATCTGTGATCAAAGTGCAAATTCATGCAATGGCAAATAAAGGAAGAACATCAAAAACATGATTGCTTGCGTGGAAGGCAGAACCTTTATATGCGTGCGTGATTAATAAGCGATTAAACAAAATCAGATAGTTTATCTGAGACATGTTAGTCGCTCATCTGTCCATAAATGATCAAATGTTTTGGGGTGTTTTTTTGGGTGTCTTTTTTTTTTTTTTTTTTTTAAGTTTGTCCTGCATACCATATCAGTGGTTGTTGAAAAGGATTTTAATTAACATGTGGCACACTGTGTGTTTTATTTTCCAGGTGGCAACATCAGAGGTGCTGCCAGCAAGCATGTTCATACCAGTCCCTGGACCGGAGAAAGAGTCTCAAAACACGCCCCAATCCTTGTCTAACTCAACCTCTGAAGACACAAAGAAACAAACAGGTGTGAATGTTTGTTACCGTTTTGAGTACTATCTGCAAAAATATTCAAATAGAACTGAATCATTTGTATTTACACGCACATAAAAAGCTGTTTTTATATCACTAATACGTATTATTGTATCCAACTGCAGATGCTACAGATGTTGAAGCTGATAAAGGAATTTCTCTGGTCTCAGACATAATCGAATCCCGCAAGTCCCCACTTGAAGATCAACATCCTGTAAGAGACGAGACTACTGGTTTCCTCTGCTGGAAAAAGGGCTGTAATCAAGTATTCAAATCCTCCAACGCTCTCCAGATACACTTCAATGAGGTCCATAACAAAAGGCCACAGCTCCCCGTCTCTGATCGCCACGTTTACAAGTACCGTTGTAATCAGTGCAGTTTAGCATTCAAGACAATTGAGAAACTGCAGTTGCATTCCCAATACCATGTCATCAGAGCAGCCACGATGTGTTGTCTCTGTCAACGGAGTTTCAGGACGCTACAGGCCTTGAAAAAACACCTGGAGTCCAGTCATCTTGAACTGAGTGAAGCTGATATTCAGCAGCTCTATGGAGGGTTACTAATGAACGGAGACCTCATGATTATTGGTGACCCTTCACTTGGGGAGGACCAGGGAGGTCTCATTGAAGATGAGAAAGAAGGAGAGGACAGTGATCCAGAAGAGAAACAGAGCCCAACTGGTAGTGACTCTGGATCATTACAAGAAGATTCTGGATCTGAGCCCAAGCGAGCGCTGCCATTTAGGAAAGGCCCCAATTTCACCATGGAGAAATTCTTAGACCCTTCTCGTCCTTTCAAGTGTACAGTCTGCAAAGAGTCTTTTACCCAGAAGAATATTCTTTTGGTACATTATAACTCTGTGTCACACTTGCATAAGGTCAAACGAGCTCTGCAAGAATCCACTACAGGTCAGCCGGAACCAACCAGCAGTCCTGATAATAAGCCCTTCAAATGCAGCACTTGCAATGTTGCATACAGTCAGAGCTCTACACTGGAGATTCATATGCGTTCTGTTCTGCACCAGACCAAAGCCAGGGCAGCCAAACTTGAAGCAGCAGGTGGAGGCTCCAGTTCTGTCAGCAGTGGTGGCTTAAGTGGAGGCACATCAAATAGCACTTCTACTCCCAGTCCTATCCCATCAACTAACTCAACAACCAGCTCGAGCAACAACAGCTGCTCTCCAGCAGGGGTTCATACAGCACAGAGCATCCTGGGGGGAAACCAACTGAGTCAGTCTCAGAACCTTGAGACTATGTCTAACTCAACTTCTCATCCTCCTCCTTCTGAAAACCATGATGTGAAAAAAAAGAAATTTGCAGACATGCTGTCCTCAAGAGGTCACCAGCAGCTCCAACAGCAGCAGCAGCAGTTGGCACAGGCTCAAGTGCAAGCCCAGGCCCAACTTCAGCAAGAGCTCCAACAACAAGCTGCCCTCATTCAGTCCCAGCTGTTCAACCCACTACTCCAGCACTTCCCAATGACAGCAGATGCGCTTTTGCCCCTTCAGCAGCAACAGCTTTTATTTCCTTTCTACATCCCTGGAGCAGAATTCCAGCTGAATCCAGAAATTAACTTGAACAGTCCTGCACTGAACCTAAGTGGCTCTGCTGCCTCTTTGTTGGAGGAGCAAAAGAACCAGGCCCAGCAGGCCCAACAGAGCTGCTTACAACAACAGCTGATGCATCATCACCTTCAGCAACAGCACCAAGTCCATTCCCACTCCCAGGCATCAAGCCAAATGGCTTTACTTCAGCAGAGTGCATCCGTCTCACACCCTGTAGAAAAAAAACCAAAGTCGCATGGTCCTCATAGTGAGAAGGACAGAGACCCGCCAAAGGATAAAGAAATTAATGATAAAGCAGAGGATCATGCCCCAAAGGATATCCCAGACAATTTAAAGTCCAAAGAAAAGAAAGATATACCACAGACTATAGCTAATTTGAATCAGGACAATGGATGCCCTCCACCGAGGATTGCATCAGATGCTCGTGGAAATGCCACCAAAGTGCTATTGGAGAATTTTGGATTTGAATTGGTAATTCAGTACAATGAGAACAAACAGAAAGCTCAGAGAAAGTCCACCGGATCTGTGTCTGGAACGGCTGCACCAGGTGGTATCACTAGAGTTGTGGACCCTGTTGAGGGACTGGAGAAATTGGAATGTGAGGCCTGCGGAAAGCTCTTTTCCAACATACTAATACTAAAAAGTCACCAGGAGCATATCCATCAGTCCTTCTTCCCATTTAGATCACTAGAGAGGTTTGCTAAGGAGTACAGAGAACAATATGATAAGCTATACCCACTAAGACCACAAACACCTGAGGCTGCTCCTCCCCCCCCACCACCACCTCCTCCCCCGCCACCACCACCTCCTCCACAGAGGGTACCAACACCAAATATTCCTGTTTCTACCCCTGCACTCACTCCACCGACTGCTTCAACCCCACAGCCCCCAGGTCCACTACCTCAGATTCCAATGCCAATGGATCTTCCTCTCTTCTCTCCACTCATGATGCAGCCAATGTCCCTCCAGTCATTACCCTCTCAAATTCCTGCGCAGTTACAAGCTGTTGAGCCTGGTCTAGCCACTGATCTTGCACAACTGTACCAGCAGCAGCTCACACCTGCTATGCTGCAGCAGCAGAATAAGAGGCCCCGCACCCGTATTACAGATGACCAGCTAAGGGTTCTAAGGCAGTACTTTGACATAAACAATTCACCAAATGAAGACCAAATAAAAGAAATGGCAGACAAGTCAGGACTTCCACAGAAAGTCATTAAGCACTGGTTTCGGAATACTCTCTTCAAGGAGCGACAGCGCAACAAAGACTCACCCTATAATTTCAACAATCCCCCCATCACTACCCTGGAGGATGTCAAAATTGACTCTAAACCACCTTCACCTGAACCCCCAAAGCCAGAGTCCTATGGCAGTAAGAGGTCCTCAAGGACACGGTTCACAGACTACCAGCTTCGAGTACTGCAGGATTTCTTTGATGCTAATGCATACCCTAAAGATGATGAATTTGAGCAGTTGTCCAATCTTTTGAGCCTACCGACTAGGGTCATTGTTGTTTGGTTCCAAAATGCCAGACAAAAAGCTCGTAAAAATTATGAGAACCAGGGAGATGGAGCAAAAGATGGTGAGCGGCGTGAGCTGTCCAATGACCGATACATTCGCACTACTAACTTGAACTATCAGTGCAAGAAGTGCAGTCTGGTCTTCCAGCGGATATTTGATCTTATTAAACATCAAAAGAAGCTTTGCTACAAAGATGAGGATGAAGAAGGGCAATATGACAGTCAAAATGAAGACTCTGTTGATCTCTCACATGAATACTTTTCATCTTCTGGGTCATCAGGTCACACTCCAATGTCATCATCCTCAAGCCTCTGCCCTCTTCCACCTTCATCCACATCATTCTCTCATATGACATCATCTGAGAAGGTAGAGTCTACATCAACAAACACATCAAACATCTTTGATGAAAAATCCAAAAACACTGCAGAACCATCTCTGGGACCAAGAGAGCAGTCATCTTTGAAACAGGAAAGCAGTCAACCAGCTGAGATTCCACAACAAAAACCGCCACGAGAGGAAAAGGTTCAGCTCACCCCAAAGAACACAAAGCTTTCATCACCTTCCCTCTCTCAGCAGCAACAACATAGTGCTGCTTCAGCCTCTGCCTCACATACCAGCCAAACCCCCTCCCAAAGTTCTCTCATGGCTCTTAATCCCCATTTAGCCTCACAGCAGCAGCTGGGCCAGCAAATGATTCCCTACCAGTGTGAGCAGTGTAAACTTGCTTTTCCCTCATTTGAGCACTGGCAAGAACACCAGCAGCTTCACTTCTTGAGCGTTCAAAACCAATTTATTCATCCCCAGTTCTTGGACCGCCCAATGGACATGTCTTTTATGTTATTTGACCCCAGCAATCCTTTGCTTGCCAGCCAGCTTCTCGCTGGAGCATTGCCACAAATACCGAGCAGCTCTGCCACCTCTCCATCAACACCTACATCCACCATGAACTCCCTAAAGAGGAAGCTAGAGGAAAAAGCAGGCACTAGTCCAGGGGAAAATGATAGTACCAACAGTGGGGAAGAACCACAACGAGACAAACGTCTTCGAACCACTATTACACCAGAGCAGCTTGAAATCCTGTACCAGAAATATTTATTAGACTCTAACCCCACTCGAAAGATGCTTGACCATATTGCTCATGAAGTGGGGCTCAAGAAACGGGTGGTGCAAGTATGGTTCCAAAACACCAGGGCCAGGGAAAGAAAAGGACAGTTTCGGGCCGTTGGGCCAGCTCAAGCCCATCGCCGTTGCCCCTTTTGTCGTGCCCTCTTTAAAGCTAAAACTGCCCTGGAAGCCCACATCCGTTCACGTCACTGGCATGAGGCAAAGCGTGCTGGTTACAACATAACACTTACTGGTTTGCTATCTGAACAAGATGGCATGCAATTGAAGATGGATCCTCAGGATATTGCTAATTTCTCTCATATTGGTTCTTCTAATAATGATGGCCAGTGCTCATCTCTGTCACCTGTGAGTAAAACCATGGACTTGTCTCCCAGGGCACTTTTAAGTCCAACATTGATTAAGGTCGAGGGAATGGAGGAGTTTGAAAGCCCAACCATGTCATCAGTAAACATTAACTTTGATCAAAACAAGCTTGATAATGACGATTGTTCTTCTGTGAACACTGCAATTACTGACACCACGACCGGTGATGAGGCAAATGCAGACAATGACAACAATGATATGAAGCACAGTCACAACAGTGGAGATTTCTTGTCCAAGACTGGAGGATTAGTCCCATCGCTTGAGAATGATGACCAGATGTCTTCAGGACTAGTGAGCCCTGCAACAAGTTATTATGCAAAAGACTTTGAAAATGAAAACATGGTGGATTACAGTGAAACATCTAGTCTGGCAGACCCCTGCTCACCAAGCCCTGGGGCATCTGGAAGTAGAAGTATTGACAGTGGAGACAGGCCAGGCCAAAAGCGCTTCCGAACTCAGATGACAAACCTCCAGCTCAAAGTCCTTAAGTCCTGCTTCAGTGATTATAGGACACCTACAATGTTGGAGTGTGAGGTACTTGGCAATGACATTGGACTCCCAAAGAGAGTTGTACAGGTCTGGTTCCAGAATGCTCGTGCTAAAGAAAAGAAAGCTAAACTCAGTATGGCTAAACACTTTGGAATCAACCAGACTTCTTATGAGGGACCTAAGACAGAGTGCACCTTGTGTGGTGTAAAATATAGTGCACGTCTCTCAGTGCGGGACCACATCTTCTCCCAGCAACATATCTCGAAGGTGAAGGAGACTATTGGAAGCCAGCTTGACAAAGAGAAGGAGTACTTTGACCCAGCTACTGTTCGTCAGCTAATGGCCCAGCAAGAGATGGATCGCATCAAGAAAGCCAATGAGGTTCTCGGTCTGGCGCAGCAACAAGGGATGTTTGACAGTCCAGCCTTGCAAGCCCTAAATATGCAGTCGGCCTATCCGAATCTGCAAGGAATTCCCCCGGTTCTCCTGCCAGGGGTTGGAAACCCTTCCCTTCCAGGTTTTAACTCAACCAACTCAGGTATGTTATTAATAGCCACTAAAATGTCAAATACACCAAATACATGTATTGACGTATTTGAAAATCAGTTTTGCAATGTAGCCATTTAATGTATGCTCTGAAATTTATTGTATTGGTTATTTTTCTAGTTTTGAACCATAGATAATCATATTAATTCACTTTCCTTCTATGTTGTTTTCTTTCAGCTTTAACCCCTCCAAAACCCCCAAACATTCTAAACATGTCCGGTGCCAGTGTACATTCACCCAGTCTCCCCACATCTGGTTTACCCAACAAGATCCCCTCTTCTTCCTCCTTGGCCTCACCCAGCCCTGCTCAGGCCAGCACTTCCGTTGCCCACTCAACTACTACTACCGCACCCACATCAAACTCCCTGGCCACACTAGGCCCACGGGCTGATCCTCTCAAAGAACGTGAACCTGAGAAAGCCAGGGAGAAAGAAAAGCCCAAGGAAAAAGTTGAGAAGCCACCCACACCATCGTCAACTGCGGGCACTCCTGCTCCCTCCACTTCTGCTGCCAGTGCCAAGAAAGAAAAAACAGACACAGCTGTTCCAGCCACTTCAATGCCAACTCCTGGCATGGAATATGTGGTTGATCCTGCTCAGCTTCAAGCTCTGCAGGCTGCTTTAGCATCGGATCCAACGGCACTGCTTACCAGCCAGTTCCTCCCCTATTTTATGCCAGGTTTCTCTCCATATTATGCCCCTCAGATTCCAGGGGCTCTTCAAGGTGGATACCTTCAGCCTATGTATGGTATGGAAAGTCTTTTCCCCTACAACCCAGCTTTATCACAAGCCCTGATGGGGTTATCACCGGGATCACTGCTCCAGCATTACCAGCAATATCAACAGAGCCTGCAGGAAGCACTTCAGCAGCAGCAGCGACAGCTTCAGCAAATCCAGCAACCAAAAGCAAGCCAAACCCCAGCTTCTTCTCAGCCTTCGGTGGACCGCAAAGATTCTGCCAAAGATTCAGTAAAAACAGAGGAGAAGAAAGGCACTCTCCCAGTTGATACCTCTTCACATAATAACTTGCCCCATGAGCAGCATGAAGTGGATGGTAAAGGTGCAGACCCCCTTCTTGACCAATACATTGTCCCCAAAGTTCAGTATCGGCTGGCATGCCGCAAGTGTCAAACTGTTTTCAGCAAGGAGGAAGCAGCTATCAGCCACCTGAAGTCAATCTGCTTTTTTGGTCAGTCTGTGGCAAACCTGCAAGAGATGTTGCTTCGAGTCCCCAACAGCAGCAGTACAGCTGAGGGTAGCCTCTATGACTGCCTGGCTTGTAATGTCTCTCTGGATGGGGACAAAGCACTTAGTCAACACCTGGATTCATCCTTGCACAAACACAGAACAATCACGCGGTCAGCCGGAAATGCCAAAGAGCACGCTACTAGTTTATTACCTCACTCTTCAGCCTGCTTCCCCGATCCTAACACCGCATCTACCTCGCAGTCTGTCACCCACCCAAACAACACCACGACATCTCCCCCGCCAACAACGTCAAACACCACGCCATCATCATCTGTGTCTGCATCCTCATGCTCCTCTGCCACAGCTGCCACACTTAACACCACAGCTGCCAGCAAACCCTGGCCACAGGCCCCTTTCTCTAAAGCTTTAGCTGGAAAGCCCAATGCCACCCCTTCGACATCATCCTCTTTTCCTCCAGTATCCTCACCTTCAACGGTTACCTCAAGTTCATTGAGCACCTCAGGGGTTCAGACCTCGATACCAACAGACGTCTTTACCGACGACTCTGACTCTGACAGCAGTCAGAAATCAGTAGACAGGCTGGGCAGGTTGGCAGAGGAGCCACAGCAGCCCAGCTGTCTCAAAGACAGTGATAGTTGTAGTAGTAATATGGCTAGTGTAGGAACAGACTCCATCAGACTGTAAAAGAGCTTTCAACGATGGACGATATTTTAAAAAACAAAAAACAAAAAAATAAACAAAACACAAAAGCTAAAAAAAAGCGGCGATGTTTAAAATATGTTTAAAAGTATACGAACCAATTTCAGAAGAAAAAAAAAAAAGATGTGTAAAGACTAACTGCAATTCCAAAGCTTGTAACCAAAAATTTAAATGTTAGTGGATTGTTTTCCCATATGAACATGCTGGTTTTAATTTGTTTCAACTTAAGTATATCGCTATATGTATACACATATATGAAATTAATAAAGAAGAACACTGCAGTTAACATGCGGATAATGCTAAGGGAATGCTGCATTGCGAAGGACTGCCTCAAAACCACGAAAATCAGATGGGCCCCAGATTCTGTCTATACAAAGAAGGAGATAACGATGCACACCCTGTTTGCATAGGTACGTCCACCTAATAGCACAGTCACACAAAGCCAGTATGTACTGTATGGGAGAATAGTCTTACCGTTTTCTTGCTATCTAAGCATTCAGATACCAATGGCTTGCTAATGAAAAAAAGAATGATGTAATGTCTATTTTATTCTCAGGTCAACAGCTCACAACCTTTTTTATGTTACATTATTTTATTCATTTTGTTCCTGACAAATGAGAACTTTTTTTTTTTTTGTATTACTTTTAATAGAAATTCTTTTGGAAGTGATATGAACTAAGACAGAGCTTTCTGGGAATCCAAATGGGTAGCTAAACTGCTAAAATTCTGTTAACTGGGATATAATGGTCTCCCACCAAACCCAAACAAGAAACGCAGTGAGGGATTTTTTTTTTGTTAAGAAAAAGAAAAAACCTGTATTTATGATTGATATAAACATTTTTCGTGTTAAGTAGATTGTTGCATTGGAAATAAATTTAAACAGTATGGTAGATTGAATAATCTTTGTGTACATTTAGCTTTTGTATTGTCCAACCTTAAAGCGCTTCATTTGATGTTGTCTTGGTCATTCCAATAGACTAGATTAAGGAGCAGGAACTGATCTGTACTTTATTTCAGTATAGTTAAATCCGTATCTTGGATTTTTTTTTTTTTTTTCACCCAAACTGCCACCAACAGACTCAGCAGAATCCCTTAGTTTTCATGAGGGGCTTCTTTCCTTTGATGGTTGGTGCAGCACCTAACCAAAAAAAGGCAAAGAGATATCTGTTCGAAAATTATTATCCACTTATATTTGTGTTACCTATTGTGCACTTACAAACGTCTCGACTTACTTTATCTCTGTCTTTTTCTGTGTTACTCTCACCTTCCTTCCTTTTTTTGTTGCTTCCACTGCGTTTTGTAGGTTCGGAGATCTTTCTCCTTTGGCACTACAAAGCAGATGTGTATTTTATGCAGTGAGGCTGCAGTCTGTTATGGGCTTTTTTTCCCCAATTTTTTTTTTTATTTTTTATTATTTCTTCTTCTTCTTTTTTTGTTGTTGTCGTTGTCATACAAGAAAAAGAATAATAATAATTCTCACGCTTTAAAACGAAAAGAAAATCCAAAGACTAAACACTTTCACCATTGGTGCATAAAGATGAGAAAAGAGGCTTCTTTATACTTGAGAATTTGTTGCAGTTTTTAAGAAAAGAAAACAAAGTTTTAAAATAAAAGGAGTACGCATCAGAGTTGCCGTCTTCGCTTCTTTGTAGGCAGACAGGTGGCTTTTTTACGTAGAAAAATACCAAGAATACCAAAAACCAAAAAAGGACGTTCGTCCTTGCATTGTGGAGTAGCACCATTACAGAGCCATTGCAGTTTGTAAGATAGAAGTGGAGAATCTCTTTGTTTGACTCTTCTTGTCACACAAGATTTTTTTTTTTTTTAAAGAAAATGTCTAAGGTCTGGTCTCTGAGGACATACGTTTTGCTGCTAATGTAGATTTTGAAAAAGATGAATACCTAGATGCATGCTCATTTTACTTCTTGGCTAAGCTTTAAAACAAAAACAAAAAAAAACACAAAAACAACCAAGTAAACCATTTCCCTGCCTCTGCGACATTTTTTCTTCGTGTTGCAAAAACGGAACTTTGAAGACTGTGAATATATGTTCCAAAGGACATTTTTGGCTTTATTGTCTTTCTTTCTTTCTTTCTTTCTTTCTTTCTTTCTTTCACAGACCAATGTCAAAAAGCCAATGATCTGTTATGTTTGTAAAGAGCAGTGCATTCCAAATAGCGCATCATCTGGTTTCTTAAGAAATGACAGCATCTTTATATTGAATTTGAGTACAAGTCTATTTTCTCCAACGTTTAAAAAAAACCGACTGTAATTCCGCCATCATAGGTTAATGAACATCGCCGTTTTTGGAGTCGTGTAGGGGATTCGATGTCCCTTGCAGCCAACCAAGTTAAGGCTGTTTTGCGCACTTGAAATAGATCATCGTGTAACAGTGGCTAACCAAAAATGTACATATTGTAACGCATCTGGTCCTAACATGTCTCACTGGTCTAGTGTCATCATGCCTCTCCGTCTTTAATGAGTCTGAGAAAGAAATAAAGTGTGGAATGGTGGCCTCCCCTCGTGGAAAATCAAGTAGGGACCTGCCCCAGGTTTCTGCAGGGAGTAAAGCCTTTTTTTTTTCTTTTTTTTTCTGGTGTGTATTATTACAGCTTTTCCAAGGGACATCTTCATTCCAAAGCATTATAAGACTGGAAAAAAAGCAGCAGTGTTTTTATTTATTAATATTTTGGATGGTGGTTCTTGATTCTTACCTTTGTGTCCAAAGAGGTCAATGGAAATGGTTCTGTTTAATCACAATTTCCCTGTTATTTTTTAAAAGTCTTGTTCTCACCAAAAAGGATTCATTTCAACAGGCCGCAACTGTACAGCAAGTGTGTTGGCCTACATGGTACATTGCTGCAATCTAGGAAGTGTGTTAAAGAGTGTTACGTCTTGCAGAGCAATGTGGTTTGGTGTTTAAAAAAATGCATGCTATTGAAATTTGGTCGATTTATTTTATTTTTATTTTTATTTTGGTATGCAAAGCTTGCCATTTCTGTTCAGTGCTGTTACCTAAAATATTTTTCCCATAATTATTTGTAAGAATTATGATGTATAGTTTATTTTTAAATGCTTTTTTTTTTTGCTTCGACTTTCATTTCAAATCATGTCAGACATTTATTATTTTCATATAACTATTTGTATTTTATTTTCTGTATATTAATTTGTGTTGATGTTTTTTGTTGTTGTTATTGTTGTTGTTTTATGCATAAATTAACGTTTTAACACCAGCTTTAAATTTCAATCACTTGTTTTGGTGTTTTTTATTTTTTTTATTTTAAGACCTGGCCACTTTAATGTTGCTCTGTTTGTCCTTTTCGACAATATTTGATCCCTTGCTTCCAAAGTGTTCTCTTTATTTAACGGGCTCTTTATTTTGTGAGAGACGAAGTTCGGATCCTCACAATCAACTCTGTCAGCATGGAATGTGTGTGTACGTGTGTGTTTTGTTTTGTTGTTCTTTCGTTCCTTCCTTCCTTCCTTCCTTCATTCATTCATTCTTTCTTTTTTGGGAGCCAACATCAATTTATTTAGTTTTGCATTTTTTCCCCACTTTCATTTTACACCAAAACATTCAAAACTGCAAAGCTGTTTCTTCAGTACAGCATGATTTTTCCCCCTAATTATTCAGTAATGAGAAATTGATACTGAAGCACTGAGCAGTTTTTTTTTTATTCACTTCATTAAATATATGTATGTGGCCAAAGCATAACGCAGATGAAAAGTTGGTGCCCCTGATGAGTGTATATTTATTGTGGCACAACGCAACACATGACTGAGATACAACAACTCGCATTGGGATACTTGATTTTTTTATTTTAAAATTTTTTTTTGACATTTCGCAAAGAGAGACAGAAGGCAGGTTTTGCTGTAGAGGTCATCCTTTTTGCCCACTGTGAAGAAACATGTATACAGATATAGATATATTTAAAGAAGACATCATTTTTTTTTTAAATGACAAAGAAGGAAAACAAAGAGAACAGAACTCTGGGAAGCTTTGGAAAATGTCGTTAAAATGTCTAGGAAGGCTGTCGAAACTGGGGATGGGAGCCAAAGGCAGGAAAAATAATCAGAGGCACCTCTTGATATCAAGTCATTATTTAATTACTGACAATATGCCTACGGAAACAGACTCAGCAACCAGTGGACGTACAGTATGTGAAAATAAAAGAGAGAGGAATAAACCCGGTGTCTTCTGGAAGTGGCTGGATCAGCTGCTTCTTTGGAATCGTGGATAAAATCCACAGGATGGACAGTAACACACGTCTCTACTTTTGCCCAGTCCATGGCGTTGCTACCTGTTTCATTTCTTCGTCTCGCCGACGGACAGCACTGACCTGGAGTCAGCCGGAAAAAATCTCATCAAACCATTGAAAAATAAAAGACTCGCTGTTCAAGGAGCGTGGGGGGTTTTCTTGGCTGTCATTCCTGAGGAAGCAGTTAAACACGAAAAAGCAAATGAAACCAAAATTAACAAGCAACCAAACAAAAACCCACGAGCTCCAATTTCAAAGACAAACTGCTACATGGAGCTCTCTGTTTCTTTCGTGACTCCTGGTGCCACAATTTTTTTTAATGCTTTTTTTGTTTGTTTGTTCGTTTGATTTGATTTTTTATTTTCTTGAATTATTCCTCCTTTGAGCCTCACAAGAACGGCTCAGTGGCTCCAGGTAGCCCACCCGAGGGTAGAAAAAACAGCCTTGCAATGTACAAAAAAAAGAGCAAGTTAAACCAAAAATGTTGTTCTTGATGTCTTTTCTATACTGTAGTCTTGTTAGCTTTTTTGTTACTGTAATTATATGATGAAGATTTCCAAACTGTACCAAATTACATGGAGACTAACATACATAAACCACATGGAACTTCAGACTTTTAAAGAAAAACTTTTGTCACAAAAAACCTTGTTGTCCTAGTTAAGTTGATTGTAGATGGTAATTGAATATACTCCTTTGAAAATATTTCATCAAGTATGTTTCTTGCTCATTGTGATACATTAAAAAGTATGAGCATAAATGCAGTGCGGCTCCTGACTTCATTTTCTGGTTTGTGAGATGCATTTCGATCACGTTTCAGACACAAACCCAAGCTTCAGAGCTTCGTAAATAAACAGGAAATAATTTAGGAAACAAGCAATAACAATAAGTGAATATATCAGTGTAAATATTCTGAATATTCTGAATATATTTTTCCTTTTTATGACATGCATATTGTATCATCATTTCCAGAATTTTCAATTCATACAAATGGCATCACTGTTAAACCATCCACCTCAAGCTAAACGTTCAGTATAACTTTGGTATAATGCTTGAAAACACTTTTGTTTGAACCTTACTTGCTAAAAAAAATCTCTGCAGCATCGCCTGACTTTGGCTCTTGTGTTGTCTGAAAGATGCTAAAGGCCTGGCTCGTGCTTTTAGAACCTCATTCTGAGATTATTAGTGTTGTAGTCAAGACCATCTAAACCAAGACTAAGTCATGGCCAAGACCAGAGTGTATCAAGACCGAGACAAAACCAAGACTTTGAGGGGTTGAGATCAAGTCAAGACCAGGACCAAGGCAGGGCGAGATCGAATCAAGACCAGGAAGGGAGTGGGGGAGGGGTGACAGCCGTTAGCAGGAAGAAAATGTTCAAATTAGCAATGAATCACGTTATTGGTCGCATTTGAATCAGGAAGTTTTACATCCAATCACAGTAACGATGTTTACAAATAAATCAGACAATGCACAGGCAATTTAGTCAAATCCCTACAGTTGTGGTCTTGAAATAAAATCCCGAGTCGTCTATTACCGAGACAAGACTGAGTAAAAATGCAGTTCATTCCAAGACGAGACTGAGGCCTTCAAAAAGTGGACTTGAGCTCAACACCGGTCTCGAGTCCTACAACACTAGAACCTTGAAGTATACCTCGAGTAACAGGAGCTGAAGAGGATTTGGGTTTGTTGATAGTAATTACATGTTGTCTATTGGAGAGATAAAAGGTCATACATGTGGGCGTAATATACTTTAATAATGTTCTTTTAGTTTGTAACATGCCTTAGCTACCCGGGGACAAAAAAACAGCTAGCTAGTGTAATAGACACAATATCCATCCATCCATTATCCGTAACAGCTTGTCCTGTGCAGGGTCATGGGCAAGCTGGATCCTATCCCAGCTGACTATGGGTGAGAGGTAGGGTACACCCTGGATAAGTCGCCAGGGGCCTCATGTACAAAACTTGCGTACGCACAAAAAAGCTACGTATGTCACTTTCTGCGCAAACATTCATATGTACAAAGATTGACTTGGCATGGAAAAGTGCGGTACTCTACGCAAACCTCATGGCTGGCGTACGCACATTTCTGGTGCATCTTGGTACTTGGCGACA
>JAOPUC010000007.1:5444263-5458270 GCA_027564185.1 Cephalocassis borneensis
ATTTTGACCCTGTGTTGATTTCAGAAAACCCAAATAAAATTAAAACTTGTGCACCAAATTCTAGTGTTTTTTTTTTTTATTAAAGCTGTACGCTGTACAATCATTCTGCCAGAGAAAAAGAACAGTTCAAAGAAATTACTGAAAACCCAAATATTGCCATGACATTCATATCCAAGAGGACATGCATGTCATTGTATGTAAACTTCTGACCACAACTGTATATATTTATATTCCGTATTGACCAGATTGCTGGAAGACTTTCCTCATTTGCTTCACTGATCTATTTCATTTCAATAATCCTTCTTGTTTATCATGTGATGTTGATTTTATAATCACTCCACCAAACTCTAACCTGGCTACAAAACACCAATTTTAACGTCTTTCTACCCTGACAGTGAACAATACTAAAATTCCCTATGAGAACATTCTAGAAGCAACACTTTCGTATTTCATAGAAGCAACCTTTATCGAGCTAGTCCACCACCTGGGTCAGCACTGTGATCCAATTCTGTGCAATTATCTCTATTTCCGCTGCCATACATGATGTACGTGACCTTGTACAGCTTGCTAAAGCGGTTCGAGAATTTTCTAGTCTAATACAGGCAACAACAATGTATATTATTTTAATTTCAAACATTTTTTTTCTGTTTTTCTCTTGCTGTGTATTTTTTTTTCAGGGCATAAGGCCAGATATGTTGTTCAGGACACAGGCATAAGGGTCACGTTGCAAGCTCTCAGCTGTAAATAATTCATGTCACGGGTCTATGGGGTTAATTGGACCGGAACAGTGGAAACACATCTGTTTGAAATGCTATCATATGGCAATGTTTCTCGCTGCAGAAGTAAGGAGGCCAGAGTTCGAACAAATGCAGGGAAAAGAACTGATCGATGAGCTCATCAGTTTGGAAGAAAGTGTAAGTTCACTGTGTCACATTGGACTTCCAGGCAAAATTACTGTTTAATCAATGTTGCCTGTCAACACAGTCACTGAACGTGGCATTGACAGCCATGTGGACATTCAGCATCAATAATTGAGCTCAGATTGCAAAAGGTTTTGTTGCCAAATTGCCTGAAAATATGAATTTATTTCTATACTGGTGCTGATATATCGGTAGGAATGGTGGTATATCAGTAACACGTGGAAGGTTCGAGCACACAATACTGTCCTAACCACTTGTCATAACCATACTGAACAGAACAGCATCTCATGATGTGCTATGAACACTCTTTCTTAGCAAATCCGATCTGAAAAATCATGTCAGGTTACTTTAACACAATGTCTTTTGTGAAAAAGTATACAATGATTCATGATGTCATGAACAAAATCATTACATTTGCCTTTTATTGCATGAAACATTCAGACAGAGCTGAGCAATCCAAACTTAAAGGATGAAACAATGCTCCAATGCTGTTAAGGGGACAGATGTGCACCAATTCCCCACAGCATTGCACAACCCCCACCACCCTGAATAGTTCACACCAGGCAGGTTGAGTCCATTGATTCATGGCTTTGGCACCACATTCATTCATCTTCAAGATTATTTCATTCTGAGATGCTTTTCTGCTCACCATGGGTGTAAAGAGTTACTATTTGGATGACCGTACCTGTCCAAAAAAATCAGTGGTTGATGTAATATTTTCAATCGCATTTTAAGCACGTTTATTCTGCATTCAGGAATGACATGGACTATAAAGTTTGTATTGGTTTACTTTTTGGAATTGTTTCAAATGGGTCGTTGAGTTGAAAGAAAAAAAAAGAGAGAGAAAAAACTTCAGTCAAACTTTTCAGAAATGTTGGAAATGGTTGACGCAGGGCTCGGAGTGCATGATAAGATGACAAGTCTGTGAGAGGAAGAGAAGTGTTGGAGATAAATGCATATTCATGCAGCGTCGCTGGGATCAGGAATCAGGAAGCACTTCCTGTGCGAGTTGACACGGTGGCAGTGGTCAGGAGAGCGGCCCGTCTTCATGCGGATATCACAGTGATGAGAGATGAAGTGAGATCAGCCAGCCGGAACTAACAGACAGGCTGAGTACAGAGCGCAAGAGCTGCCAATATAGAACTACACACACACACACACACACACACACACACACACATACACATACAACACACACTCTCTCACATTTATCTTTCTAGCACCTTCTACACAATTCTTGGTTTGGATTTCCAATTATTCTTAATCTCCACATTTATAATCAAACTTTATATTCTAGCTGACCTTTTAACACTGGAGAACATACCCTCCATGACCTCTCGAGAGACCCATACACACTCATAATCAGATTTTCCCATAATCCTATAGCATCTGTTTAGATTCCAGAGTGTACACATTAATCTCAGGAAGTAAAAAAAAAATTATATATATATCACAGCAGAAAACATCACAGCACTTGATTTCTCCATCTTCAACACGGCTAGACTGAGATTACACGAGGATGTGGTTATTTCTGCTCAAGTAGATCCTTTGCTCTGATATTTGACTCGAGTATGCTGTAGGATGCTCTTCATCACAGAGTCTCTTCTCAATCTGTTCGGCCTCCCTCTGAGACTCGGGTACTTTCCCCACACATGGGGCTGGTGGAATGAATCATACTGGTGTGCCAGTAATCAGATAGCGCTTCATCTGGATCCGACACAGAACTGAATGTGGTGATGAAGAGAAGCTGGATATCATGATGCACTGTGTGTGTGTGTGTTTTAATAGTGAAAGACAATACAGCTGATAACCTGCTATTCAAAACACTTCTGTCCTGATCAGGAGGGCATTCATATTTCTTGGCATTCACATCGTGTTTTAATGAATGATGGATGTTTGAATGTTTGATGATTAACGTGATAGAATTGAAACTCTGGGAAAACGTTTGGTGCAGCAAGCATCCAAAAAAAAAACGTCAAAGAGCATAATCAGGTTGGGTTTTCTGCCAATAGCATATGAAATAAAGCACTTTGGTGTCATGCTGTTTTTGGAAAACAATCAAACAAGAAGTGATCTCATGCACCTTGATGTGAAATGGAGTTCATGTTTCCACCATGATGTTGATTATTAGATCATCCGGCCGACAGGTGATCATGTGTTATCCCATCATCCGTTCGTTATCCATCCCACCCGTCATCCACATTTCATGAAAATCGCTTCTTCTCTCTTAATTTTTCACCGATTTTTATTCTTTTTGGCAGGAAGGTAGGTCTGCCTGGGGTGCATATGGCTTCTACCCATAATTTGCATAATGGTAATTAATAATGAAGATATGGAGTAATGAATCAATCCGTAACGAGCAGTTTCCACACAAATTGCTTCTTCTCCATCAATTCTTCACCGATTTTGATTCTTTCTGGTATGAAGGTAGGGGTACCTAGGGTGCATATAACGTCGACCCAGATTTGCTTAACTGCAATTATGAATGAAGTTATGGACTAATTAAGCCTTAATGAGCAGTTCAACAAAAATCGCTTCTTCTCGGTCAATTCCTCACCGTTTTGGATTCTTTCTGGCATATAGGTTGGCATTCCTGGGGGGATATCGCTTGTACCGTATATATAGCTTGCAACATTTACTGAGCCCACTTTAGATCGTTCCTTCTGGACTAGACAGATCCAGAGTGAGCTGTACCGTCACTGATGGTCTCATTTTGTTTCTTTTTTTCCAATTCCTTCATTGCTGGTAAGCACTTTATCCTGGTCGAGGTCGCACCGGGTCTGGAGTCTGTCCCAGGAACACTCTGCGGGAATGAGAATACACTCTGGATAGACCGTCAATCCGTTACAGGGCACAGTACACACACACATTCCCACAACTGGAGGCAAGGAACCCAGAGAACTTAAAGCAAACCTCCATGGATATGAGTAGAACGTTCGAACAGTAACCCCGAGCATGAGATCGAATCATGGATTCTGGAGCTGTGAGGCTGTGGAATTTTTTTTTTTTCTAAAACTTTTTACCACCATTACTTCGATTGGCTTGTTGAGGACAATTGTGGAGCATTAGGGAAGAGCCTTGCTAGATAAGTGAACTTGTTCCTTGAGGTCCTGAGTGAGGAGAAAATCCCTTTCCTCAATCATTGTTTGAACCCATCATCTCATCGTTGTGTGTGTGTGTGTGTGTTTTTAAACTAGCAGTGATTGGTAGTGCTGTAATTTATCCTCACCATCTTCCAAAGAGCCACTATTGGACCTTTGATGAAGGTCATTAAATCTCAGCTGTTCATCTACATGCTTGGATCGTATTCAGACCTACTTGCAGTAAATAAATGTAACGTGTTTACGATGATAATGTTCATTTTTGACATGTACAATCAGCCAAGACAAGGTTTGGCTGCAGTCGGTAAGATTGGATTAATAACTGAAATCAGACTGGGTGAAGAGATCAGCTGACCAGCCGGCGCCTGTTCTCCTTTCCTGAGCCCCAGGCCGTGTGCAAGAGCGCGTCTGTCTGTGTGCGCATTAGCCAAACAGATAGCAACTTTAATTGCCTGTACATGCACTTACTCACCCCTGACGCCCTCCAACCACATCCCTGCTGTCCACAAATGAAGAAAAGGAAGAGAGAGAGAGAGACTGACAGGGAGAGGGAGAAACCAAGCATGATTACTTATTTCTCTGGCCCTGCTACAGAGTGCCTCTCGCCAAAAATGACTCTAATTCCAAACGGTTAACAAGATTTTTTTTTTCTTTAATAGAGCCGAATACGTGTGACAGCAAATAGCTTTCCTATTTGCAGCCTTAATGGCTTTTCCTGCTTTGCGCTTCCAATAAGCAGTAAACTCGGAAATTAATATTGCACACCGCGTTATGATGCAAATGGGAACGAGATAGGAGAGAGCCGTACCTTCACGCACAAAGCTCTGATTAGATCCGTAATTGCGTCTTCGTTGGTTTCTCCCCTCCTCCTGCCCACTCCGGCACATTCAATTTTGAATTCACTTATATATTTATAGAAGTGTTTTAAACCTCGTCATCCATGTCAGCATCCGCATGGAGAACACGTTTGATTTACGCTGTGGTGCGGTTTTGTTTTTTCAAATCGGTGCTAATCAGCAATAATTGGCAGAGCAGAGGAGAAAAGCTCGTCCTTGAGGCCGAAAGTCTTTGCTCTCACCTCTAACTGTTTTGTTGAACCACCTCTGGGTCCATTGAAATGAAAGCACAGATGCCCCTGTATGCCGTAAGGTAATACAGGTAATAGTGTGGACCAAAACTAATACTGGGTCTTGAATAGGATAGTGCTGCTAATTAGCAGAAGAAAACATTGCACGCTCACTTCAAATTACACCGAGTTGTCAAATAATGTGAAATGGATATGTCGCGGTGCTTTCTCACACAGCCTGTGTGGATAAATTAACATGAATAGAGTTCTGAAAATTGTCATGATGGCTATTTTGACCTCACGCCATTTCATTTATACGGTATATAATATATGGCCAAAAGTATGTGTACACATGACCTTCACATCCATACGTGTTCCTTCCTCAGACTGTTCCCATAAAGTTGGAAGCACACAATTGTACAGAATGCCACTGTATGCTATAGTATTAAGATTTCCCTTCACTGGAAATAAGAGAGGCCCAAACCTGTTCCAATATGAAGACATGGTTTACCGAGGTTGGAGTGTCTTGCACAGAGCTCTGACCTCAACCCCGCTGAACACCTTTTGGGATGAACTGGAACCCCAACTGCACCCCAGGCTTCATTACCCAACATCAAAACCTGTTTCATTGATGCTCTTGTGGTTGGGTTGAATGAACACACATCCCAACAGCCACATCCCAAAATCTAGTGGAAAGACTTCGCAGAAGAGTGGAGATTATTGTAACAGCAAAGAGGGAATAAATCTGGAATGGCAACGTTCAACAAGCACATACGATTCTGATGGTTCGGCATTCACAAATGTTTGGGTATGTAGTGTACACTTTCGTTCCATTCCGAGGGTCTAGTCTGTCACATGCCACTCAGTTGGCATTTACACCTGACCTCCACCCTTTATCTCGCACATGGTGGCCCAGCAAGATGGTTATACCTCACCATTTTGGCTGAGTTGAATCGAGTTACCAACTGGCCCAGTCACCAGACTCTTGCTTGATACCACACCAAGGCCTGTTTCAGCGGGCGGGTCCCAGTAACCCTAATTTGGAAAAGGTACACTTTTTTGTGCCTTTCCTGGGGATTATTAGGATGGTTCTTGTCAGACCCCTCACCTTAGGTCTGTACACCAAGGGTGGCTCTACTGGAACCATTTAAGCTCCTGGTGACACATCCATGTATTTCAACAATGTACACAATATATCAATCCACAAAAGGCATTTATATAATTACACATTTATGTTTGGCTCGTAGGCATGTAACGATTCACCCAATTCACAATTTGATTCAGTTCATGATGTTGGCTTCACGAGTCAATTTTCCACATAATGGTTTTGGGGAGGGGGAAAAACATAAAAAAATGTATGACCAAAAATCGCAACATTTTATTTTCCTATTCTTTATCAACTTGAATATTTTTTTTCTTAAATTAAAAAAAAGTTTCATTTTTTTAATAACTAACAATAATTCTTTACCCACATTTGTAAAGGTTGGAGTAAAATATAATAGCCTATTAATGAAAATATTCCTTTTGTTAAAAATGAAAAAAGTTAACAAATGGGCCTGTTTTTAATAACCATCTATGAACATTTGTACTACCTGCATTTGCTTCTTTTTTCTTTTCTTCTAGCAGTTTGTAAAAAGAGAGCTCTGATTTCTTGTTAAATCTATTTGAAGTCAATCACACAACAGCTGTTTCACATTTTAGAGCTGCTTTTTGCAGCATTAGAGCTGCGTTACTTCCGTTTACAGTAAAGTCATGTGCATTCCTGTTATATGTTACACTCTGCTGTCTAAATAGCATAATTACAGCTCGGAAAACCTAAGAGATTAAACAGCCTGATCATAATTGTGGTTCATTATTAGCTCATCCGGCCAACAGGCGATGAGCTGATGCCATCATCTGTTGTCCATTATCCGTCCACTGTCTGTTGTCTGTCCGTCATTGTCCACATTTCACAAAAATCACTTCTCTCTCAATTCTTCACTGATTTTGATTCTTTCTGGCATAAAGGTAGGGGTACCTAGGGTGCATATAACTTCTATCCAGATTTGCTTCATTACAATTATTAATGAAGTTGTGGACTAATTAAGCCTTAATGAGAAGTTGAACAAAAATTGTTTCTTCTCGGTCAATTCCTTGCTGTTTTTGATTCTTTCCGGTAAATAGGTCGGTATTCGTAGGGTGTATACAGCTTCTATATATAGCTTGTATATAGCTTGCAACTTTTATTGCGCAAAGTGGCCCACTTTAGATCGTTCCTTCTGGATTAGACAGGGCCAGAGTTGAGCCACGCCATGACTGGCGGTCTCGTTATTTTCATCGATTCAAACAGTCATAAATTTGAGCCACAATTATTTTGCCACACGATATATCGTTGCATAGCTAGTTAAATAGCCAAACAAACTTGTTTCAGATTTATGCCCTTAAAACCAATCCTGTCGGGGTTGCAGCGGCCGTATGCATATACATGTGCGTTTCCCAGAGTCATACAGCTCGCAGCTGTAATCGAACTCTATGTGAAGCTATGAGCTTTACCTCCACTCCCATGAAGCCATCTTTCCACCCTGATTAATGATTGCATCTCGATTTATCTGCTCTGCATTAAAAATAGCATTACTGTAACGAGTGCTTAAGGTATTACTTTGGAAAATGGGTATTAACTTCGGGAAGAAACTTTTTATTTAGGTTGCGAGGTTTTTCCGAGCAGTAATGAATCTGAGCCATAACAAGTATATTAAAGATCGTGCTATAGACCTGGCAGTGAACTCATTAGTAGCTCAAAGTGCAGTGCTTGTGTGTGAGTGAGAGAGAGAGGGAGAGAGAGAGAGAGAGAGAGAGAGAGAGAGAGAGAGAAAGAAAATGTGTGCACACAGAGATGGTGTGTGTATCTTTTAGTTCCAGCAGTGATTTACAGTGTTCCTGCTGGATTAATTGCTGCAGGTGTTTAAGATGCAGATTATTCCTGTAGGCTGTAAATCTACCTGGTGGTGGAGTACAACTCTATCTCACACACACGCAAAGCACACGCAAACACACACATAAAGCCACTGATCTTTGCAAACAAATAGCCAGGGCACATAACCATGGCTATACACTCGCATCTCTTCAAGCCCTGTGTTTTGTTTGTTTGGTTTTTTTTTGTGTGTGTGTGGGGAGGGGATTTGTGTATGTGTGTTTGGGAGGGTCACATGACCAACACCCCTGTTTCTCGCCCCTGGTTTCCTTGGCAACCATTCATTTCACGCCGCACAGCGCTCTCGTTTCACCTGTCACTTTGGTAATTGCCTCAGAATTTTTTCTGGCATATCACGAAAAAATGATGACGATAATGATAAGACAATATTTATGAACCGCATATTGACAGACAAAAGACAGGTTGCTGCTCGGGCAGTGGTGGTAGAGAGACATGTTTCATTAGAGAGGAAAACTGTGAGAGGAGCCCATTAGGGAACCTTCCAGAGTTTCTACAGTCTCGTCATTAGCGCTGTTACCGCCACCCGCACAACACAAACGCTCCACGTTGCATTAATTGGGTGTCTCTCTCTCACACACACTTGGACTATATCCCCACACACACACTATATAGTGGACAGAATTGCTTCTCTGAATTTTAAGCATCTGTTGTCCTTGGAGCTGCACTACGACCACTGGATTGCTTCAACTATAGATTCACAACGTAAATAAGATTAAATGAAATGAGTATATATTTAGGCACTGTCTAAAAGCAGAGCTCCCGATGAGTGTAAAACGTGTTAGTAAATAATCTCAGGTTATTTTTCAAAAAGGAAATAAATAATTAAATAAATAAAAACCCATCTATTTTATGTCAGTAAAGATACAAATTCCGTTGTCCTGTAGTCAGGTCTTTGAGATACATTTCCCTGCACTTATGGTCAGGTTCCCTGTGGCAGTACACGTATGTATGTCGTATGGTTGCGAAAGCCATCAAAAATCAGGTCGATGCGTTACCATGTTCTCTTAAGTATGGAGTTCCGCTATAATTCCTCTTGCGATTAGTTTCGAAGCGTCTTCAGATATGACTGCAACTCCTAGTGAACACAACAAGTTGACAAGAAAAATTCCAACAATAGAGAAACATTATTGAGAAACCAAGATTCAGTTCAGTGGTGTTTTCAAAAGCATAAAACCAAATTTACATAAAAGCAGAGGTTCTCTGCACTTGTTGAGTAAATATAGATCTGTAGGACCATCACACTATTATAAATGGGCCTTACTGCTGTATGATTACATATTCAATCCAGTGAGATTTCTACGTGCTGTATGTGTGTGCTGCAGTCACTATTGCAGTACTGGAGAGTGGAATATTGCACGAATATTGTATTTTATATTGTTTTAAGCTGGAAACTGAAAGTGTATGTAGCGAAGCAATAAAACAGTTACCTTATCCTGCCTTGAACCCAGGGGTGTCAAACCTGCACCCTGACCACAACACCAAAGAGCCAGGCTCGTTGGTATGGCAGTCAGAGCACATACTCAACTGTAGTGACGGGCACTCCGTCACACTGCCCTCCCCTTCAGGAGGCGAACCCGTGCATTTCACGCACACAGGCGTCCCTCACGCATCCCCCAGCCATACTTCTCCCATACTAGAGTGCCCCACACACTCGTGCTTCACCCATCTCTGGGGTCCTTCACACAGGGGCCACCTATCCTGGAGGTCCCTTGTACGGCTCACACACAGGGCACACCCTCCGATGGCCTCCCGGCAAGCCATCCCACTTCTGACACCATCTGTAGTGAAGCGAGAGAACAGTCACCTTATCCTGCCTTGAACCCAGGTCTACAGGGTGCCACACCTGCACCCTGGGTTGCAGGGTCAGGGTGCTGGTTTGGCACCCTGTAGACCTAGGTTCAAGGCAGAGTTCAGGTGACTGTTCTCTCACTTCGCTACAGAGTGCAACTCAAAAATATGCTTATGCACAGATCAGTCACTGGTATCTGAGGTGAAGGCCAGTTGGGTGAACAGGACAGCATGTTGTAGGAAGCATCACTGGTGTAAATGGGCTTAAGAGGCGCTCCAAACTGGATGAAAGCCATTGAAATTTTAATAATTTCACAAATCAGGTTTATGTGCATCTAACTAGATTAGAAATAAGTTAGTGAAAATCTCCAGTGACTCCAGCGTTGAGTAGGGGAAGGCCATCCTCCTCTGGCCAGCACTGGGAACTGTAACTGACTATTATAGATCAGATATTACAAGAATTCTAGTTTAAATAGACCACCAGCAAGAGAAAGAAGAGAATATCATCCAAAGTGGAGCAGAAACCTTTAGGCTTCAGGATGGCAGTAGTAGGATTCAAATTTGAGCAGAAACCTTGTAGGTTTCAGATTGGAGAGAATGGGATCAGAACCTTGTAGGTCTCAGGATGACCAAATAGGTGCAGAAGCTAGTAAGCCTCTCAGGATGACCATGGTAGAATCCAAATAGGAGTAGAACCTTGTCAGCCTCTGGATGACCACAGTAGATTTCCAAAAGAAGCAGAGATGTGGAGGTCTCAGGATGGTAGCATTGGGATCCAAGTGGGAACAGAAAATAGAAGACCTCAGTCTGAGACGAGTAGTATCCAAATGGGAGCAAAAGTTTGTAGGATATTATATGATGGTACTGAGATCCAAACTGGAGTAGAATCTTGTTGGTGCTTGGGTGGAAATGGCAGATTTTAAAAAGGAACAGAATCTTGAATCTTGTAGGTCTCAGGATGAGAGTGCTGAGATCCATCAGTGTGACTGGAGTAGGATTCAAACGGAAGCAGATGCTTGTAGGCCTTAGGATGTTCTAGCAAAATTACTGATATGGATTTCAAACGTTAAGGTACTGTCGATCATAAGATTGGGACTGTTAGTCAAAGCTAAGATCATTTCTCCATCTGCTCTTCATCAGATGCCTGTAACCCTTTTCAATGAGGTTTACAGCGATAACAAACGTCCTCGCCTCTTGGAGAGTTTCAGAAATTAGAGGCCAAAAGCGAGGATTTGACTCTGATATTTGCCCTCTCTTTTGAAAAAAAAAGAAAGCATGAAAGCCAGAGCCACATGGAATTTATATTACATGCTTTGGGGGAGAATGTCAGTGGGAATTAATTGATTTGCCCATATTTGTCAGGAAAGAGTAAGCGCCTAACCCAGGCCTGCATTATTAAAGCTAATACCGTGGTGGTTTGGGCAAGTCCTGTGCCGTGAATCACCCTCTGACACGACCTTGATGATGTATGGATATATTATTCAGAGGGTTGCGTAGGAAAAGAGAGAGCCGAGCATCTCTTCCCTTTACTCCCTCCATCCACCACTCATCCCGTCCCCCCTAGAGACCACCTGAGCTCTCCCAGTAAAAGTAAAGACCACTTATAGAATAGCCTGGGGCTGGCGCCTGCTCAAGTGCCCAGAGTTACCCATTAGAGCATGGAGGCCAGGTCTGGGAACACACACACACACACACACACACACACACACACACACACACACACAGCAATCAAGATACCTGGTGATGAAGTCGAGGACGGACCTGTCCACCACATTGTCAAAGCCATCTTCAATCTTTCCAATGACTTACATTTATACGAGCGTGCTTCGTCTCACCTGTCCACCAGGAAATATCAGTCTTTCACTTGATAATCATGGTGAATTAATTAACCCCCAACCCTTAAATTACTTCTCATGGAGTAATGAGTAATAGTTGTGCTCTGGGAGTTTCTCCGAAGTCAAAAATTCCCTTTCATGAATAAAACATGGGCTCACTAAAGACAGGGTAGAGGTTTTTTTTCTTTTTGTATGGTTTCTTTTTTTTTCCCTGAGATGCAGCTAGATGAGTCCTTTTTGACACTAGGCATCAAATACAGCCTTGGAGCGAGTAGAAAAAAGAGCACTGTGGCCATAATCAGTCCACCTCAGTTATGCTTTGACATGTCAGAAGAGGGGAAAACTTTAACGTAGACCTCAACATCGAAGCCGTACAGTCTGGAGAAATCTGATCTCATAAGGTGGCACACAGAGAGAGAGAGAGAGAGAGAGAGAGAGAGAGAGAGAGGGATACCAAGCAGCATTTATTTCCAGATATGAACAGCTTTAATATTTTAAAAACCAAGCCTGTTACGGCACAAGAAAAAGGAAAGAGCTCAGGGAAAAAGCTTGAATTAACTGGAAGTGGTGTAAATATTTAAAGGCAGTTTGTGCATACAGGACTGTTGTTTATAGGTTGTTTAATGGAAGGTGGAAGATTGTAGTGAAGAGGGCATTGCAATATCTATGAACTAAACTCACTGGTCACTTGTTGGAGCTTGTTGGTTCTGGTGCTGCATGCAGAGATGCTTTTCTGCTCACCACGGTTGTAAAGCGTGATTATGAGTTCCTATATCCTTCCTGGCAAAAAAGCTCGAACCAATCTGGCCATTTTCCTCCGAGCTCTCTTATCAACAAGGCGTTTGTTTCCACCCACAGAAATCTCACTCACTCAGTGTTTTTTGTTTTTCGCACCATTCTGTGTAGAGACTGTTGTGTGTGAAACCCCAGGAGATCAGCAGTTTCTGAAATACTCAAACGAGTCCATCTGGCTCAAACCAACACCCACGCCACAATGAAAGAAAGTCACACTTTGAGATCGCAATGTTTCCCGTTCTGATGTCTGAACATTAACTGAAGCTCTCAATTTGTATCTGCGTGATTTGATGCATCGTGCTGCTGTCAAGGGATCGGCTGATTAGAGAACTGCATCAAACAGTTATACAGGTGGATGAGTGTTTCTAATAAAGTGGCTGGTGAGTGTATATATTAATGTCCCGGTCTAATCATCATCTCGTGTCCAGAGTAACAAGTTATTCTGGGGATTGTATAGCAGATGCTCCATGTAAACTAAATTAAAAACAAAAAAATGTGTAATTGTTGTTGTTTTTTTTATATTTCTTTTTGGGCTTTTTTCACCTTTATTGGATAGGACAGTGTAGAGACAGGAAATGAGCGGGAGAGAGAGACGGGGAGGGATCGGGAAATGACCTCGGGTCGGAATCGAACCCGGGTCCCCGGATTTGTGGTACGGCGCCTTATCCACCTGAGCCACGACGCCCCCTTTTGTTGTGTTTTTTTGTATTTTTTTAATGGTTTTCTTCTTCTTTAGGGTTTTTTTGGCAGTTGGCAAACCAACTTAAAGGTGCATTGACTGGGCTGGAGTTTGGAACAGGAGATATTGGGGGAAAAAAACAAAAATAAACAAACTATACTCTTTTAGCTATTTCTTTTAAATACTTGATAATTTTTAGGGTTTTGTTTCCAAGTGGAGTTTTTATTTCTTCCTCAGCTGGTTCAGCAACACGCTCTGCCATTTTGTTCTTCTCTACTCATAGTATAGGAGCTGATAGCCTAGTAGTAGAGTAGCCAATCAGAGCGTGAGATTGCTCATATCCAGTGAATGTGTACAGAATATTATATATGACGAGTGTTTTACTGGGAAATACACCACTCGTATTTTTCATACAAGCTACATCCCAGACATGGAGAACCAAACCCGTGAGAAAAATGTCTATATGTCTCTCGGGAGGAAATCGATGAATTGTTTTGATAAATTTGGGGACTTTGTAAATGTATCTATATAATTAAAAAAATGCCACATGTTGGCTTGAAGATATGAAGTTTATCTTCTCGTGTTGAAAAACTCGCATTTTTCATACAAAATACATCACTGATCTGAGTGACACATTTTCGGATATTTCACTCTGATGACATCACTCCCAGTGTTTTCCCGCTGACTGGATGCCCGTTGTCAAAATGAGAAACCGATTCAAAATTAAAATTCTTTTGATTAACTTATATTTTTTGTGGATGTGTCCATCTATGGTGGCACGGTGGTGTAGTGGTTAGCACCGTCGCCTCACAGCAAGAAGGTCCTGGGTTCGATCCCCGTGGCCGGCGAGGG
>JAOPUC010000007.1:8093483-8103515 GCA_027564185.1 Cephalocassis borneensis
GAGAGGTACGGATCAGCTCGTCTCAATTCAGAGAAGAACATATTTCATTATGGAAGTACGGTGGACTGTTCCTTTAATGTCCAGACATGTCTGATGGTCAGTAATCCGTTGTGTGTGATTGCAGGTCTGATGTACATGTTGCTGAAGCATTTAGTGGATCGCTATAACATGTACTACGCCTACCTGCCGTCCAAACTGGACAAGAAGATCCACTCGGGAGCCGTCAATCAGGTGGTGGCAGCGCCCATCCTCTGTCTCTTCTGGCTGCTGTTCTTCTCTACTGTACGCACAGGTGAGGAGGAGCAGTATGTGGTGAGCAGTGTGTTGTGTATGTTTATACAGTAGGTCAGTACTCAAAATTTCTCTCTGGGCAGGTTTCGTGACACCGACGTCCATGTCGACGTTTGTGGTGCTCATCATCACCATCGTGGTTTGTCTGTTACACGTCTGTTTTGGCCATTTCAAGTATCTCAGTGCTCACAACTACAAGGTACGAGTTACGCCAATAAAGGTACGCCCTCGCTGGCCTTAGAGTAGAGCAGCGAGAGCTGATGGACGGCACATACTCATCCCTAGTGTCTTTCTTCCCCCTCTTTTCTTGCTCTCAGATTGACACCAAGGACACTGATGTGGACACCATGGAGAACGGACGTCCTGTACGCTCCTCACCCTCCAGCAAATCTCCGGCAAGTCCCCTTCCGTCTGTCATTTGTTGAACTCTGATCTGTTTTTCCTCAAAATGGCACGAGTTTTAATTTTTAGTAAAAGTTTCTCATATAATTAACTCAAAACTATACTGGGATTTTAAACGTATTTAAATATCATTGAATATCGTTATATTGCCGTAATGACCTGGTTAATTTGCTTATTTTGTTTTGAAAACGCATGACCGCTACCTGTTAGCTTTCTGTGCGGTAAAACCTCTGCTAATGATCTCTGTGGAATCCATCTCGAACTTTTTCATCATCCAGATGTCCTACGTGGAACCTTTTGAACAAAACGTGCCTTAGCCGAGGCCGATTCAGGTCCATAACCATACGGAACAGAACAGGGGTGGGTTTCCCAAAAGCATCACAGCACAAAGATAATCATTAAATGGTAGCATGAGCAGCATAATCAATACTCTCTCTTCTAGTTAAGATGCTCTTGGTGTTAAGAGGCTTTTGGGAAACCCACCCCAGATCGGTTGACAGAATTCTAAATATAGATACTTTTGAGAATTCAATTTCAAGTTATATTTTAAGATCTATGGCTTCGGATGTCTGCAAATCATTGCGTATAGGAATATTGCTAGCATTAAAAATGGCGACTTGCTTCTTGGCGGACAGGATTCTGGGAATGTAAATTATCCTTGTGACTTTCCAAATACTCGAAGATTTTGACTGGATCCTAATTCAGTCATGTTTCTCTGCATTTTAATGATTTAACTTAAATACACTGGAACTCTGCTATAACAAACTCCTACTACGAACTTTTACATAACGAACTAAGTTTGATTCCCCCGCCTTTAGTGACAGAGTTGGAGTCTAAAAAAAAAAATTGCTGTTTTACATCCATATGTATTGATACTTGGAGCACACAGCATGTGCACCTGTTCCAGATTAGAGCACAATCACAGCGTGCCTTTATAAACCCTCTATAAACACGGACTTGGCAACGTATATGCGCTGTACTGAGTGTTTCACCTTACAAAGCCTTTGTATCTGTGTATTGCCTTTCTGGTTTTGACTTCGTTTTGGGTATTTGGACTCCGTCTTTCATCTTTGCTTCCGCCATTCTGTTTGTACTTTGCGTGACCATTGCCCATTTCATGACCCTGCTTTTGTCTTGCGCTTTTGAGCATCTTTCAGCATTGACTTTATAAAGTTAAGTCCAGTATTAGACTGGTGCACAGTTCAGGAAGTAAAACAGTATTTATTTTGTTATTGAAAGACCGATACATAAATCTTTTTAAAACTCTGTTGATCATGATGAAATTACTGAAACACTATCATAGAGTACAAGCTCAGCTATCTGAACCTTTTTTTTTTTTTATCTGAACATCCTCTTAGTGAGCCAAACTATTTCCCTAGAGAGTTTTGGATAATTGAGCTTATACTGTACAGTAAATCCTCCATTTATTTTACTCAAAAAGTAGCTCAAAATGGCTGAGATTGCATCTACTGAGCTTCCCTGAAATTTGGTTTCTGGGGGCCTGGGCGTCCCCCAGACCCCTGGCCTAATAGGAAGCCTTGCTTCACTTGGCTTCACTTCGCTGCACTCAGAGATGCTACTCTTTTTCATTTGTTGATGTTGGCATCTCTGAAATTGTCAGGTTGCCCAGTTGTCTAAAAATGCTGCTGATAATTGAATTATTGTTGGCTGTATTTAACCCTCTGGGGTGTGAGGGTATTTTCTGGCACTCTGATTTTGTTAATTTCAACAAATTTAAGCAGCATTTTTAGTCGGATAACTTGTTTTGTATTCAGCACAAGTTCAGCTACAATTATGTATGTCATGATTGTACTTTTATTAAAAAAAAGGCTTCACGTTGTAAAAAGCAGTTTTAGAACGGTGTTGGAATGTGTGAAGAAACATTACCTTACCCACTGTGATGAACGGTTTTGATCACTTGAGGTGATTCCGTTCAGTCTTAGGAATGTATCAAGCACAAAAAATTAAATCTGCTCCATTGATTTGGACAATTAACTGGCCGTCAAAAAAGTCGCTTCCTATTGTTTTGGTATAAAGGGTTGGTAGTGGGGGAGGGGTATTCAATGAGAAGAGTAAAAAATTCCATTCAATGAGAAGAGTGAAAACCCCTCCAATTGCCAACTCTGAATCCCATCAGGTCAAATGATGAAAATGGTTCACCACCATGGGTAAGGTCATGTGTGGGTTGAATCGCTGTCCTGAATCATCCAAAGTGCATAAAATCCACGTGCCATCTCGCAACAAGTTTTACCTCCAAGCAGGTAGTCTAAACTATGGCTGAAAGATTTTATCCTGTTTACGGTGAGCATTTCCACCGCGAAAGAGAAACCAATCGGAACCAAAAGAGTGAAGGTGATTTTATCATGCCGTTACCATGTGAATAGTCTTTTATGAATGCAAGTGCACGCTCAGCACGCAGACTCCGGTGTGACTGAGTAAAGTGACAAGTTTTGTTTCATCTAATTTAGGTCATTTGAAAAATATAATATTTGGCAGTGGGTACATAGTGTAAAGTTTGTCAATGTTTATCATGCTTGTATGATAAAAACTTGTGAATATATTTATCTAAATACATGACCTACTCATTCTAAATCGAAGCTCTCAACCCCAGAGGGTTAATAACCTTCATGACTGGCTAGCTAATAAATGAGTTAAGTAGCACCTCTTGCTTGTGACAGTCCCATGTCCCAAATGTTTTTTTTTTTTTTTTTTAAATTCATAATTGTTAGGGGTAAAGTTTGAATCCCATCCATCTCCAATACTAGCATACTGAATTCACCCAGTAACTTGTTTTCTTTACTTCCTGTCCCACAGCAGCAGATGTATATCGCGCAGGTTCTACAGGACCCAATCTGCGACGAGACGGGCGGAAACAGCGGCGAGGACGACGGCCAGGGATCCTCGCAGGACGAGGAGATGATCCACGGAGGCAACAGCCTGAATGAGGCCGACTTCCAATCCGGGGAAGACAGCCTCATCGCCAACGAGGTCCGCCACTAACGCCAGCACTGATGGAGAGAGAGGGAGGGTGGGAGAGATGGATGGATAAGATCAATAGATAAAGAGCCAAAATGGATGGCATGTGATTGGAATTGGAAGATGGACCAGAGATCCACGCTTAAGCTTTCCACATGTATGTCCAAGCGGTGTCATCTCCATCATGAGCAGAGCGGAGTGTGTAGGTTCTTCAGGAGTACGTCGCGTCGATGTTCGTAACGCCTCCTGCCAGAAACGCTGCAATCAAATCAATCGAGCACCATCTTCAAGCACAAACTGCACATGCTGAGCGTACACTCGCACTACATACAGTACGTTATTCCTCATGTCTGGGTTTTTTGGACTACATACAAGTAGGCAGTTTACACACTTGGAATTTGTGTTGCAACAAACTGGTAATGGGAAAAAAAAAAATCAGTAAATTGTGTGTGATCATCTCTATCAAGGAAAGAAGTGTATTTATGGTGTGTGGGTGTGAATTTTTTTTGAATTTATTGAATTGAATTGAATTGAATTGAATTGAAACTCTCCCTGAAGAGCAAGTCAAATGGAAATCTAGTAACTAGCCTCAGATCTACTCCAGTAACTCATAAATGAAATGGTACGTGAAGGATTTCCAGATACGACTCTAACACATGGAAACGGACAAACAAATCCACCTCTGATGAAGAAACAAAAAAGAAAACGAAAGTCCACTCATCTCCAGAAGAGAGGCCAGGTCTGTGGGACTTGATCATGACCCTCGACACTAAAAAAAATCTCATCCCATCACATCTAGTTTATAGAATTAGTTGTTCCGGAAGCTAATTAGTTGCTTGCTCGGTCAGTCTTTTCTTTACCCAAGAGAACGGATTTAATATCATCCCGAAGGACATGTGCAGTAGAGAAGAGCTTGGGGATGAGATCACATTGGAGACAAGATCACAGTGGCAGCCTCGTCATTCGAAAACCTTCGTCACTATTGATTAACGGGGGGTGTTTTGTTTTGTTTTTCCCCCCTCTTTTCTCTGTCCTCTGGTGGACGATGCCGTCAAAGCATGTAACGGTCTTCAGGTGCTGTAGTGTTTTGCACATAGAAGGCTCTTTTCTGGTTTCTGATGGAACAATCCAATGACCTTGAATCTTTAAGGAATAATACACTCTAGGGTGTGCAGTTCTAGGAAATGAGTCAACAACAGGGTGGTTCCTGTTAGCAACTCATACCAGGTTGATTATTTTCCTTTAACTGCACATCCCGAGTGTATTCCATTTATACCATAGCAATTTGCTTGTTGGAAGAGAGCTAGCTAGTGCGTTGGAATTGCGAGAAAATCCTCTTATGCTAGCTGTGATGCTAGGTGTTTGTCAGTCCCAGTTATTCTGTAAGTAAGTTCCGTTCACTGTTATATGCAAGGTCTATTTTACAGTTATTCCATAGTGCATAGCGCCTCGTCAGCTGTCAGCCACGTACGACTCGATTTTGTGGAATAACTGTTTTATTCTATCCACATTTACTGGACTTTGAGAAACTGAGCGTTTTTATTTTTTTGCAAATTCGATAAATGAAAACTTTATCCAAAACATCCGACAAAATCATTCCTGCTTAGAATGTCAACAAACTGGCGAAATGACAGCAATTTGTGAAAAATGCGAGAATTCTTGAAATTTAAAAAAAAAACAAAAAAACACTTTCCATTTTATATTTTTGGGGTCTTGTTTTCAAGTACGGTTTTCTATTTCGTCCTCGGTTGCTTCAGCAACAAGCTCCGCCATTTTCTCTCCTCACGGTATATAAACTGATATCCTAGTAGTAGAGTAGCCAATCAGAGCACACGATTCCTCATATCCAGTGAATGTGGATAGAATAAAATGTAATATTTACACAGACCAGCCATTATATTAAACCCACTTAGAGGTGAAGTAAATGGTATTTCTGGAACACTCGGAGCTGTTTCAGCGGCACAATGGTTCAGCGACTTGGACGATATTAGGCAGGTGGGTTTAATGTTATTGATCGGTGTGTTTTGAATGTTAACTCTAACTCTAATTCTGATCTGGTGTTAGCGGTCTGTATAATTGATTAACTTTTCTAATGTTTCAGAATGATTTATATTTTAATAAATCATTCTTTCTCCTCAATATATCAAGTCTTTGAAACGGCGTTGTTTGGTTAATAGATGGATGTCAATTGTTCATGGCGATGTCCTGGATGATGATGATGATGATTTTTTCCTGGCAGATAAAGTTTTATAAGGTTTTATAAGGGTCTATCTGCATGTTTTGGAGATGTACCTTTTTATTAATATCACATGAGAAATTTAAAACCAGAAAAGCAAGAACTCCCTTTTTGAATTCATATTTCACTAAAATCCCAGATAGAACTTTATAAAGCTGAGCTTATGAAATAATCATGGGTTTGTTTTGGGGCCCCCCTTCAAATCTTCTACAAGATCGGCATGTTTGTGATTTTTGGAGATGCATCTGGAAGATGGAGCCAAATTATGTGAAAGTTGCTACAGCATAAGAATCCACTGAGGGCTACACTGGCATCTTGATTTTTTTTTTTTTTCGTTTTCTTTTATTTTTGATTACACCTTAACTACTTTTTTTTTTTTTTTTTCGTAAACTCTCAAAAAAAAACCCAGGTTTAGTTGTAGAATTGAAGGACCGCAGTTCCAAAATGAACTGAAAAAAAATTCACAGCCTTTTTTTTTTTTTTTTTTAATTATTATTATTATTTATTTTATTTATTTATTTCATCCTCTCTTGATATTCCTAGTCACCTGGTGCACGCTCGTGTCCGAAACGGTCGCGAAGTGCCGACTGAAAGAAAAATCCTGGCTGCTTCTTTATTTAAATCTGATAGGCCGTTGTATTGGACCGGAAAATCACAAACCCCACGCACAGATTTCGCACAAGGAAGTGGGTCACTGGTTTACATCGTCGTCCACTTTGTCAAATTTTGTTTACGATGGAATTGAGACGGGTGGGTGGATTTGGATAATTGGGCAGCTTTTGACCTCGTGTTAATATGAACTTGTATTTTATAGGTACAGTTTGGAAGAAACCTGATGCACTTCTGCATAAATAAATGTGGTTTCCATTTGTGAATGGAAGAAATGCACAAAAGCAAGGAAAACTCCTCTTTGGCACAAGTAAATATGCACATAGGCTCTGAGATCTAGATGAAAAACTCCATTTTCGTGTTGCGCTGCAGTGTTTGAAGTCCGTTATGGGAATTGGCAATGCGAAACTTCTTAATGTCCAAAAAAAATTGTCCCAAAACCCTGAACCACAACTTGTCAATAAATGTTGGAGTGCGGTGTCATTATTTTGACTTCCTTGTATATTGTGGCCTTTTTTTAATGAATTACTTTTCACGTAATCATAATTTTGACTTATTTTTGGATAATAATCTCATTATTGTGACTCCTAACTCTTAAATTCCTGTTCTCATACTGAACATGCAGTATAGTGTGGAAAATCGCAAACAAACTGGATTTCGCACAAGAAAGTGGGTCGGTATTACTGGTTTACATCATCGTCTACTTAGTTGTTAAATTTTTTTGAGTTTAAGATGAAACGGAGACGGGTGGATTGGATTATTGCCCAGGTTTTGACCTCAAATGAATGCTGACTAATATTTTATAGGTACAATTTGAAAGAAAACTGATGTTGAACTGGTTCCCACTAAAGCGTTGTTGCTTAAGTTTATTACTCTCTGAGAAACGGCGTTATGGAATAAAAGAACTGTAAGCTTCATATATTGAAGTCTTATTGCTAGGTTGTTATTTCACAAAATCGAGTCATACGCGAGCTGGTTATCTGCTCATGGATGATGAGATTGAGTGGAATAATTGTTTATTCTATCCACATTTCACTGGATTTTGAGAAACGGAACATTATTTTTTGCAAATTCGATAAAATAACTTTATCCAAAGCGTCCGACAGAATCATTTCTGCTTAGAATGTGAATAAACTGGTGAAATGACAGGAGCAGTTTGCGAAAAATGCTATAATAATAATAATAATAATAATTCTTGAAAGATGAAAAAGACGCATTCTTACCATCAAATACTTTTTATTCCATATTTTTGTTTTTTTGGGGCTTTATTTTTGAGTAGTTTTTATTTTTGTCCTCGTTTGGTTCAGCAACACGCTCTGCCATTTTTGTTTTGCTCTACTCACGGTATACGAGTTGATATCCTAGTAGTGGAGTAGCCAATCAGAACATGCGATTGCTCATATCCAGTGAATGTGGATAGAATAATTATAATTTCTACTTGGTTTTTATGTCAAAATGATGTGATATCAAGTCAAAATGAGTTATTATTCCAAACTAATTCTAATAAAGTTGAAATGATGCAATTTTGATGTAATTAAACGTTTTCACACATTTACCTTAATATATCAAGTCAAAATAATGGAACAAGTTAAAATAAGTCAAAAATAATGAAATGTTGTTTTGACTTTATTTCAATAATGTCGATCTTGAGTCAAAATAATGACCGTCTTAAAATCAGTTAAGTGGAAATGTTCTCCGGTTGATTTCGTGTCAAAATGAGTTGATCTGATGGCGTTAAACTGAAGTTTTCTTTCAAAAACGTCTTGAAATAACAAGGTAAGGTGTTTATAAGATGCTAAGACACAAATGACTTGATAAATGAATACATCTAGTAACGAGTCAATTTCTCAAGTCAAAATAACATCGCACTTGGGTTACTTTTTAATTATTTTATTTTTTTCCCCCATCTTCAGGGCTTCAGGATGAAATGTTCTCATTTCGCTCAGATTTCTTTCCCCTCGATATCTTATGGTTCTCACATTTATGAGCAGCGTCTCCATCTTCCCAACGTTGAGTTGTCCGATGTTCTCCTACTTAATTTCAGGAACGTACTCAACGATAGCGTCTAGATCGGTTGAGGAACTTTTGAACAGTCTCAGGTGTTCTTTATTTACACAAAGTTTACATCTGTCTTTTTATTTATTTATTTTGTGCGTGTGTGTGTGTGTGGTATGCTGCTTAATATTTTGCGCACCCCTGTCTTTTCCAGGCTTCCCTCACTGGTAGACACAAAGGTAACCTATGAAAGCTGTAGCTACGCGCATCACCCGAGCCTTAGCTGTATGTCCATGTTTTGTCGCCTGTAGATCTTGTACAGCTCCCCACGCTTTTCCTTCCCAAGCTGTAGCTACATGCTGGAGATACTGAAGTGAATTTGTGTCCGTCTTTGACTCTATGTTTGGGAAACAATACAGCGTGGGTTTTGTACTTTATTGTACTCTAAAGCACTTAGAGTTGAACTTGTGTGAAGGTCAGTTGGAATTCAATTCCTGTTTGAACATTAGGGTTTGTAAAAAAGAAAAGAAAACGGCCTGAGGGTATTTTTGTAAACACTTGAATATATCGAACCCAGTCAAAGTATTTGATACCAGTTGTGTATTAAAGGGGATGTCAATCACTAGCTGTGCTCTTGCTTTTTAATGTTATCACGTGTGCGTGTGTGTGTGTGTGTGTGTGTGTGTGTGTGTGTGTGTGTTTTTAACCAATATAAATGTTTGTTACAAACTATGTAATGTCTAATAATAATTTGGACACAAATATCGTCAGCTAGCCTTTAATCAATATGAATGAATGAATGTGAAGTGTGTGTGTGTGTGTGTGTGTGTACACACACTTCAATTATGGCACTGTCGTTGTGATGGTGTTCCAAAGCACATATGTACAGTTTGTACGTCTTGATTAAATGGTGGGATCTCTTTAGGTTCTGTATAGAGAGGGAACATTTGCTTCATCGTTGCTAGTTTCTACCACTGATGTATTACTAAAAAAAATTTTAAAATAAAAAAAAAAGCCTCCACTAGTTTAATTTGAAGCTGTAGGATTTGTTTGACTGGGTGATATTTATTTTTTACACTTTTTGGTCTGAATGTCGTCTCCCTGGTGAAGCATATTTGTCACACATTTAGTTCACTGATCAATAAAACTTGCTATTCAATGTGAGTGTAGCGTCCATCCTGTCCTGTCTGTGTTTTTATTTCATTTAATCAGCAGGGGGCAGTGTAGCACCAGTTAGTGCATCCATTGTTTCTCTTCTGCAGTATCTGCTGCTTCATCCTGGGTAAGATCTTTTACAAAGAGAAATGAGGTGCATTTGGTCAGAATTGCTTTGGGAGTGGCCAAGACTGGGATTAAAAAAAAAAAACCCTCTACAGGATATAAATCTTACTGTATCATGGCACTGTTGAATTCTTGAATATAATCGGCCAGAGGGTGTTGATTTATCTTAAAGGAACAGTCCACCGTATTTCCATAATGAAATATGCTCTTACCTGAGTTGAGACGAGCTCCTCTGTACCTAT
>JAOPUC010000007.1:10961814-10974607 GCA_027564185.1 Cephalocassis borneensis
AGCCTATCCCAGCTGACTATGGGCAAGAGGCGGGGTACACCCTGGACAAGTCGCCAGATCATCACAGGGCTGACACACAGAGATAAACAGCCATTCACACTCCTGGTCAATTTGGAGCCACCACTTAACCTGACCTGCATGTATTTTGGACTGTGGGGGGAAACTGGAGCACCCAGAGGAAACCCACAGGGAGAACATGCAAACTCCACACAGAAAGGCCCCCGTTGGCCACTTGGCTTGAACCCAGAACCTTCTTGCTGTGAGGCAACAGTGCGAACCACTACACCACTGTGCCGCCCATATCCTACAATATCATTTGTCTGTTTCTCGATTTGATTGGTTTGAACATCCAAATACAGCACAACAATCTGGTATATTTAGAGGCGAGAAACAAGAAATTATGATGCTTGCCTGTCAGCTGGAAACTGGAAGGGGCGTCCATTGCAAACAAAGAATACCACTATCAACCCTATTGTGCTAGTCATCTTGTAGATCACGAACTAGCCGAGTTGAGTCTTCATTGTAACTTGGTGTTGCGTTGCATTCTGGATGAGATTGTTGTCGTTGTTAATTTGACTTTGAACGCGGGTAGAAACTAGTGAGCGAGAAAAGGCGGCCTTGATTTTTACTAGCTAGCCTGAATGCAACACCTGACCATGATCTTTTGTGTTTTGAGATCTTTGAAGTATTTTTCTCACACTAAGTAACATTGTTCCTGTGCGAGCAATAACCGGAGCACCCAGAGGAAACCCATGCATGTCCCCCTGCAATGTAAGGGAAATTATACAAATTCATCACCAACTGAGATATTAGCCCGAGACTTGCTAAACACAATTTCTATAAAATGTTTACTGCTGACAGGAGGGGTAGCTGTGAAGGTTAGATGAGGCCCTGTCCTGATTTCCCTACTATTCTCTGTCGTCTTTGGTTCCTTGGCTGCCAGCCAAAAGCCTGGACTGTTAAGGGGGATGTGTTGCTTTGTGCAGGGCTTCAGCTATGGCAGGAATTTCCCCTGAAGTCTGCTGCAGTCAGGCCCAGCGTGGCAGCCCCATGCCTTTAATTAAGCTCCAACCCTCAAAGAAAATCCACTTCCAGTCACTTCGGGGTCGCAATTTGAAGGCGGCTGCAGAGGCTGGTCTCGCGTCCCAGTTAAGCAATGAATCCATGAAGACGCAGCCCCTGATCGTGACTGCGGTAATTAGAGAGCTGGTGGGTTTATATTTGGAAATGAATGTCTGCTTGTTGCTGGAGAGAGGGGCTAGAAATCTGCTGCAGCCGCATCAGCTGTTTTATTGGTGCTCATTTTAAAGGCGTAAAGGCAAATAAATGAGTGTATATCGGTTCAAATGAATCTAGCCATCAGTTACAGAAGGGTTAAAAAAATGCTATGGTTGAGCCTAAAGTGCAGCTTAGTATCTTGCATGGAGAAACATTTTTCATCTTTTGTTCAGTATTCTCACTCAACATGGATTGATATATCATGTGACAATAAATCGTGATACAAATTTAGGATACTTTGAATTGAGGAAATAAATAATGAATTGTGATTATCATCAGGCTGTGTTATCTTAGTTTTTCCTAGCTGTAGTTACATTGTTTAGACATAAGGGGCACAATAATTAACAATTATTCGCTGAAGGCAAAGTGAAAGTGAGTCGAGGTTATTATTCACCAATATTCATTGAGCCTGAGGCAGATAATTGTTGTAGTATAAATACACGGGTGATTTCATTTTAAAAATAAAAAGATCGTATTAAAAAAAATTATTTCAAAGTTCAAAAGCGACATGCAAATGTAATAAAGGTGCCGCGCAACTTGTCACTCATCTCCGCTGACTCGTATAAAATCTTTTATTTATTTATTTTTATTTTGATAAATCACAATTCCACCTTACCTTTGAATAGTTTTAAACCAACCTTCATAGCATCTTTAGTGCTTTTAGGAACCGCATTTTCTTTCAGCATTTGTAATTCTTCCTCACTTACAATGACTAAGCAATTGGCCGCCATTTTGCCTAGTCGACTGAGGCAATTATCAAGAAATAGTCCAAATTTCTCGATCGTTTTTCACGGTGTCCAAATTTGTGCGATTTTCTATAATCTCCTCCGTATTTATACGAACGTAAGATAGCGGGAATACACATGACTTCACTGTAGGTAGAAGTAACACAGCTCTAATGCCACGAAAACACAAAATTAAAATGGGAAAGAGCTGTTGTGTGATTGACTGACTAAAATCAGAGGTCACTTTTTACAGACTGATGAAAGCTGAAGAAAATGGAGGGAGTACAAATGTTCATAAAAGTTTAGGATGAAATGGAATATTTCGTCATATATAAATATACTATATTTTAGTCAAACCTTTACAAATGTGGGAAAATAATTTTTGTTGGTTATTAAGAAAATTAATCGTGTGGCGGTTTATTTATTTATTTATTTATTTATTTTTCCCAAAAATATCATGAGAAAATTGCATGGTAAACCGAGCATCATGAACCAAATCGAAGCGTGAACTGGGTGAATCATTCCATGTGTAATAGCCACACATTTTCATGTAATAGAGACCTGTGTAGGTCTGAGCTCAGCCTTTTACATCGATGCCAGGATTTGAACAGACATTGCAAAATGTGTTCCTTTCTTGGACAGCGCTCTCAACCGCTCATCACAAATTGAGGTTATGTAAAGTGGCGCCACACCACAACTGCGGAATCGCTACCTGAGGCTGGCACACCAATGACCATCTTGCATCCTTAAACACGCTCGAGCTCTGTTAAACATACACATACAGTACAGACAGGTGCCTCTATAGGCTTCAGCCAAACTCTGAGCCAAGAATTTGACGTAACAGCCTGCCACGTTTTCAACGAAAGACGTATGTGAGCTTTTGCCTTGCATCTTGGTTCAGCTATGACTCAATGAGGAAATAATTGAATTGTAATCCTAGAGAGGAAACCCCCCTGGTTTTCCCCTCAGTGAAAGATTTCAAATAGTTTTCTCTGCAACTGGATCGCGAAGGAGGGATAAATGGATGAAAAGCCTGATGTGTTGTTGACTACTAAATACAAATTGTAATAATTGGTTGCACTATTTGCTGTGGTGGAAAAGGAATCAAATGCTTTGGGAGGTGCTGTCATCACATCAAGGTGGAAACAGTAACACCTGGCATCAGGCTGCATCATACTGTACTGTCATTAATTATTTTCCTAGAACAGTATGCCCCATCTTGTGTTGTTCCTGATGTATGCTGCACTATTACATGATCTTGTAACTTGTGTACATTGTGATGGATGGCGTTCCCAGTGTATTTTGGCATGCACGCACGCTTTCATGTTCAGATCCTTATCTTATGTTGATTTTTTTTTTTAATCTCCAAATCTCTGTCTTGGGGAAGTTCAAGATGATAAAAACAAAACACAATGCCTCATTGTGTCGTGTCGTTTTTCTTTTTAAGCCTGCTGAATAATTAGCCTGTGTTTGGGTTTTTTTTCCCCTTTCTCTCTCTAATAGCCATGTTTACACTGAGTTCCAAGCACAGCCACCTCAATTGAGGGTCAGAGCTGTATATCCCAGCGGGATAATCCACAGCCTGAGCATCTCGGCTCTGCTGTCTTTGTGCCACGGAGAGGGAGGATAGAAGACTGGGGGGAGGGGATGGGCTGAGCTCTCATAAACACTCCGCTCACACTCCTCTCCCCTATCCCCATGTATGGACTAGTCTTTTCTCTGCACAAGAGGCCCGCTGAGCTCGTGTTTACGTGTTAACATCCACGGCACCAACCGACGGTACGCCGAGACAGAAAACACACGGTCGGGGTTATTTATTTATTTATTTATTTATTTTCATTTCAAGCGCTTCAAAATGTCAAACCATATCATCTACATGATATTACAATGGCAATTACAGTTTTACCAAATGCGTAGATGATAGATAAAGGGCGAAGCAAATCTCCATGGCAACATGTCTACAGGTTTTGTTTCGGCACAGTCTCGGCCTCTTTGACGTTTTCGCTCTCAGCTGCTTCTGAGGTGAGCGCCGCGCTCCACAGATGGACTCTATGAGCGTTAATGAGTTGTGGCGTGAGATTGGCAGGCGTCCAGGAGCCACTCAATGAGGCAGAGCCGAGCTCTCTCTGCCTCACGTCAATGTTTATTCTTTCACCGCAGTGCAGCCAAGCACCTGAGTTTGTGCTTCTGGAAAAGTACTCTCTTGCACTCAACTCCAGCTGATCTTCTCCAGTCTTCGCCATTCATCTATCGTTCATTACTTTCTCAGATTCACCCCATGTCAAAAAAACAAACAAAAAAAACCACAGCCTTCTTACTCCGGCTCCCGTTCTGATAATTATCATGAGCAGCATTTAATTCTGCTCTCTGTGCTGGGAGCCCTAGAGGAGCCGATCTGACCTAGTTTCTGTGTGAGCCCACATTCAGAGAGGCTAAAACCATGTTTCCTGCGTCTTTGTCATGCCTCGTTAGCAAACAAGCAACTGCGTTTTGCTCCTCTGATGAGCTGAAAGGCAGAACATTCTTCATTTAATCAACTCCTTATACTGCGAGTGCTCTGGTGATGGGATGTAGAGATGAATTTAAAATATGCATAGCTTTTTCTTTTTTCCTCTTTTTAACTTAATGCCTTCAAAGCCTGTACTTGCAACATCTTTAATAATAAATACTTTTGAGCATATATTGAATATCAGACGAGGACTAATGATAAATTCATTCAAGGAAAAAGGTCTACTGTGCTTCCTTGTCTCGTGTTTTGGTTGCCTGGAAACCGGACTCTGCTCAAACCTGTTAACGAATATTTCACAAGCTTGTTTAATGCTATTTAAGTGCACTAATAAATTGGTATTTATTATTATTATTATTATGTAGCAGATGGAGAAGTCATTAAACGTTTCCAGTATGAGATGTTTTGATGTCTTCTCGTATCACAAATCAAAATATGATTCATGTCCAGCTAGCTTTTTTTTTCCTCCTTATGTCTAATATGCAGTTAGATGTGACTGCATGTAGTAAGCAGAATACTTTTATGACAACTTGCTCAGTGTTTCATACCTGCATGAATTCCAAGGGGTTTTGTCAGCTGTTTAATCCACCTAGTAAGAAGCAGCAGCTCGATTACCCTTAGGCTGATGTGTGTAGTGCAGCAGGTTGTCAGGTTTGAAACAAGTAACTCACGATATAGCTACAGCCTGGAGTCGTGAAGTGCATTCAATTTAAACATCGCTACAGACTAACTTAAATATTGTGTTTCTCTTGTGCAAGAAAAATTTTAATTTTCAATCTTCAAACATTCAATTATAATTGAAATATTATTCGGAGATCTACACAGCACACACCACATCGTTTGGAATTGCATTTCTACCAGGTATACAACATTTAACCAGATAGAACTATTTAACAGTTATTCCACGAAATCGAGTCGTACGTAAGCTGATAGCCGACGAGGCGCGTAGCACCGAGTTGGCTCAAAGTCATGTATGATGCGATTTGAGTGTGAGAAGATACCTGGTGTAAGAAGCAGCAGCTCGATTACCCTTGGGCTGATGCGTGTAGTGCAGCAGGTTGTCGGATCTGAAATGAATAACTCGCGCTATAGCTACAGCTTCGAGTTGTGAAGTGCATTCAATTTAAGCATCACTACAGATGAGCTTAAATGTTCAACGAGTAACTATGAATAATTAAAAAAAAAAAAAAAAGCACATATTCTGGACAGGATATGAAGTTTGTCCATTCCAAATGTATATTAGATTTAACAATGTTCTGGTTTTAAATTTTATAGTATTATAGTTTCAATGTATCACTGCGTTCATAAGCAACCATTAAAAGAATCCCGTGAAATAAGAAACCGCACAATTTCTGATCCTTTGAACATTGTGTTCATATTAATTGCGCCTGGACGTCTTGAAAGGCGAGAATGAAATAATTTAACATCTTGCAACAATTCAACTGATTGCTGTATGCCCACATTTTCTGCTCGAAATCACCCCTGATGATGATTAATTCCAGAGATGGTGATTCTGTTTAGTGAAAGGATTCACCATCAACTTTAAGGTCTCCGAAGGAATCCATTTGGGATCTGATTTGAGGAGAATTGCTTCACTGAACTGTCAGTCCGCTACCAATTTGCAAATAGTAGTGGGACTTTTTGTGTGCTTCGCTCACGGAGCAGCGCCCCATACTTAAGAGAATATGGTAATGCATCCACTTGACTTTTGATGGCTTGACCATACGGCGTCCATACATCCGGGTTCCACCGCAGGGAACCCGATCGTAAGTACAAGGCAACGTATCTCACAAATGCTTGACAACGGGACAACGAAATCTGTATCTTTATTTACTGTACATAAGAGAGTTTTTATCCAGTGCTTATTTTTAATTTGCTTTTGAAAAAATAACATTTTATAGAAAATATTCATGACCGTTTTGTGTAAAATTAGTTAAAACAGTTTTGTTAGTCCACTAGCTTGTTGGATAGTTGAGTTTCGGTCACGTAAAGGCGATTAGATGGATGTAAGTGCAGTAAGCGTTTTATTGAAAGCACGCTAGAAAAGCGATACAGAATTACAAGGCTTGGTAACATCAGACTCCAAGTGTATTCTTTGCGAGGTCTGTGTGTTACTGAGAGTCTTTATGTGCTGTGATTGCACTCTAATCAGGAATGGGTGCATAGCAATTAGCTCTAATGGTGCTGCATGTGTGGACGTAACAAATGTAACAAGATACTGTTTGACATATCAAGTTTGTTATTGGATGATAACTATACTGTATCGTAATGATGTAAAGTGAAAGTGCTGGTTCACTGCTGTCCACCAGGCACCCAGCAGAGTCACACCATAATAAATGTTTCTGGCACATGGCATGCGGTGTCAAAGAAAGGAATAAATGTTTTCATAACTGCGATGCATATCTCATTTATTGGTATCACAATAATGACCACAAGACAATGCAGCAATTTATTGACACGAAATACACGACACCTACGCAATTCGATGGTTCATTCGTGCTGCTATAATAGTATTATTCTGTTCAGGTTGATTTTGTGCCCTTGCAACTATTTTGCTCGTACACTCACGCATCAGGAGCTCCACTTTTAGCCTATTATATTAGGCTACAATATATCTGTGTAGTCGATTGAAAACTGTGCAACTAGAGTCATCATAAATCGTTAAAAGCCAGAACACGTTCTGAATCCTGTAACCTTCCACAGCGCTATCAGCTACACGTCATACGACGTGATCTGGTTGACGGCAGATCGGTTTTTACTAGTCGGAATCAAGCTGTAATGTAATCGTACACGCTAGCAGACATGAAATTGGCTTTGGATGATGGATACGAATATATTACAGACACGAATATATCACTCCTAGCCCCTGATTAACCCATACCATAAAATCAGTATGCACACAGTCCATCTCACTTTCCTGCGATTGTTCAGCATAGCTTCTCAAATGCACTCATGAAAGGCATGGATCCACATTGCTAATTCCATCCGTTCTACATGGCACGGCTAATGCAGGATCGCTGTCAGAGCAGCTTTTAAAGCCATTTACTTCCCTTTGCGACTCTGAAGGACACCCACCCCCCCCCAATGGAATAATGTCTTTCTCACAGAACCCTCTGTAAAAAGGCCTGAAACAGTTACAGTCCCAGTCCCATTATGTTCAAAAAAAAGAAGGGGGGTGGAATCAATCTATCCTGATGGCTGATAGGTAGTTCCCTTTGTGGCTCTTAGCTGGAAATTGGAAGCAGGGCAGGATAATTGATTAAGCATCAGGCCGCTTTTACAGATGATGGATTCCAGGAGTCGAACTGCTTACTTCTCGCTTCTGCGTTGGCGATCGCTCTCGGCACGCCAAACCGGTGTCGGGGTATCGGTCATTTTCAGAGCACTTGTAGATTTAAAGGATTTACGAACCGCGCGCTACCAGTGCCATGCAAAGCTGAGGTGTTTCCAAACAGCCCTGAGAACATGGCATTCCAGAGAGCACAAGAACCCCGCCTCTCATTTCGGGATAAGATGAAAGGTTTGGCATGCCGGTACGTGTAATCTGAGCCACAATTGCAGACGCACCTGTTTGGCCATTAGGATTGCTTATGCGCCAACGTTTCCTGAAGGGCCAAACACGTCCAGCGCTCAAGACTGAGTGGTCAGTAATTTCCTGTTGATCCGCCAAGATTTGGATTGAATTGTTAATGTTTTAGCGCATATCATGACAGAAAACCATACATCATCGCCCACTACCTCCACCGAGGGTTATTAGCTGGTGTGTGAGTGTTTGCCCAGATCAGAGGCACTGAGTTCCTGAGAGCTCCTACAGGGAGATGTCAGATAGAACCGGCCAGCTGTGCATGGCTTCTGGCCACATGTGCAGCTCAATTTCCATTTTTATTAACAATCCCGTTCCCTCTTTCAGCGAGACGGATGGACGGGGGCTGACGGATCAATGTCACTCTCCCCTGCAGCATGCCATGTGAGGGAAAGAGCAAGCGAGATTGTGTATGTGAGTGCACGCGTAACTGCTTCTTGCCCTTTCCTGCACTGCTTTACCCAGAGGGAGTGACACACAGAGTGATTTCTGTGTGCTATCTTTCCAGGGAAAGCAGTGTTTGTCAGAAAGGGTGTTATTTTTTTTTTTTCCCCTGGCTAGACCAAGACTGAGAGCTCGAAGCGGCTTGTTCGCAGAATCATTGCATTAATGTTGAGCTTATTGTGCCGCGAGTTGTAATTCTCCGAAATCCTAGCACAAAGAAGCAGCAAGCATAGATAGGGAGGGGGGTAGAGGGCAAGTGTGCAAACGGGAGGCTCTTCCCTGCTGGGTTTGATTTCATGTTTGCATATACAATCGAGAGGCCCTGATAGCTGGTATCCCACAAGTGCTTTCCTTCCAACACGTCCAACCAGAGCAGCAGATCAAACTGCAAGGGGTTCAGCAAGATTCATGAGTTAAGAGCCAGCGGGGCTTTGCGCGCCGCTCTCCGAGACATCACAGACTCTCTCCTGAGATTGAGCTGTGAAAGAGGGCGGCTGCTGCTGCTGAATGCTAAGTGTGCGAGTCCACTTCTTTTTCTTAGAGAGAGGGAAAAATCCGACACGCTGCTCCGTTTCCTGCCCATCAACAGTTATGTTTTGCGATTTCCACATCTGCATGTGTTGATGTGTTGGGCTTGTCGGTTTGGGTTTGTTTTTGTTTTTCCCCCCTCCATCCTGCAATCTGCTTGCTCATTCATTCATTCATACACACACGTGTCCACAGGCATGTTTGCAGATATCTCCGTTTGCCCTTCCAGCAGGAAAGCTTGAGCCGGTCTTCCCCCTCGAGAGCAGCTGATCATTAAGCAAGCGCTGCCTTGAGAGGGGCGAGCACACAGGAGCGCCTTGTGACCTCTGACTCTTTCGAGAGGGGTTACCGAGAGTCAGGCAAAGAGAGGGCGAAAGAAAGAGAGTGCCGCTGGCTCTGGAGCTTTAAGATTCTTTGCGAGCTGTCAGCACTGACACATTTCTCCCTCTGCTCTGCTGCACAGTTATGCAAATCCGGCCTCTTCAAAATGCAGCACGCTAGATCAGCCTCAATTTATTCCTCTGTCTCTCTCTTGTGCTGTCTCACCCGCTCGGTCACCCCCACCCTTCTCTATTTTCCTGCGAAGCCTCCAGTGTTCCTAGCTCTGCTCCTAATGAAGATTTTCTCCTGCCGCCTCCCCCTCTTTAGAGGCAAAGAATGGAATAAAGAGCTAAGCAGTGTGTGAGTGCGGGGGAGCGGCCGTGTACTCGAGTGTTCTCATTAATGAATGATAATGGAGACATCATATCTTGTGTAAAGAGGACTGTGACTAATTGCGTGTCGCCGTTCTCACCCAACAATCCGCACAATCTCGAGCCGCAGCAAAACGGTTCGCGGTTGACATCATCTCACCTGAAGGTCCAGTTTGCAAACACTCGCTTAAGTGACTTCTGAAAGGAAATGCTGCTTGGTTCCAGATCCAATTTGGAAAAGATCGATTGTGCGACTTGAAGGTGTACGGACGCCTCATGTGATGTCCACGATGTAACCATGATGATGCTTTTACTAGTCCTACCTAGCCATCAGCTTACTTCCTAACCTAGATGGCTCCGATTCGATTTATTCTACTGATTGCTTCATCTCTATTACTGATAAAGTTTGCTGTAACTGACTTATAAGGAATGATGTTTGTCTTCGCTGTTGTTTTGGAGGCAGAGAATTTCGTTGTGTGTGCGATTTGATCATATGCGACAATGTTTAAAGTGGGATGTCATGGGGGGAGCCATGGCCTAATGGTTAGAGAAGCAGCTTTGGGGCCAAAAGATCACCGGTTCAATTCCCTGGACCGGCAGGAATGGCTGAAGTCCCCTTGAGTAAGGCACCGTAGCCTAACTACTACTCCCCAGGCTGCTCTGGGTATGTTGTACATCGTTCTGGATAAGAGCGTCTGTTAAATACCTGTAATACGTCGCTTCAAATATTTTCATCTCCCTGGCTGCATCCGAATTCTCAGTACGTACTAAGCACTGTTAAGTACCTACTACCTGACCGTAACTGTAATATATGTTCTGTGCTTAAACAATTCCTGGTACGTTTGTACACCATTTCAACAACTGGCTTCATTTCATACAGCCCATATTAACCTAACCGCACGTCTTTGGACTGTGCACCCAGAGGAAACCCACACAGGCATGGGGAGAACATGCAAACTCCACATAGAAAGGCCCCCGCTGGCCACTGGGCTCGAACCCAGAACCTTCTTGCTGTGAGGCAACCGTACTAACCACTTACACTACCGTGCCGCCCCAAATATTTTTCTTATTCAGAGACTTGAGTTGAATTATGGGGTAGCGTAGTGTGGTACGATTGCATACTACAAATGTATAGTTCGTCCAGGTACCATTCGACTATTATTAAATGCTTACTGTGTATTCGGATGCCCTCCATACTTGTGCATACTAGTAGTATGGAAGTATGTGTATGCATGTAGCTCATGTATTCGCTCACTAAAAAGACTCATTTTTCACCCCCACTTTGTTGATTTTTCTAGGCTAGTTTGCCCCTTAACTTGCAACCTGATTGGTCAGGAGGTGTCCATCACTCTGTCATCGTCTTCTTTCAGCTGCTCCTGTTAGGGGTTGCCATAGTGGATCTTTTTATCGCATATTTGATTTGGCATAGGTTTTACACTGGATGCCCTTCTTGACACAATCTATCCAAGCTTGGGACTGGCACAAAGTATGCACTAGCTTGTGCAACCTCAGTGGCTGGGTATACGAGTCCATCACTCTGTGCTTGTCTGAAAAGTATAACTCTTCTAACTTCAAAAGTGCCACGATCCAAAAAAAATGCCAGTGGTGTGGGTTGTTTTTAAACTGCAAGGTGGGTGGCTAATGTGTGCTGGCGATTTGAAAAGAAATATCAAAGCAGCCTCATTTTGATAAGAATAATATTAGCATTCTGGCTTATGATTGCTTTTGATAACTAGCTACCCCTTTGAAACACCACATGGATCTTGCCTGATCCATCCTGATGCCCTACTTCTGGCTGGAGTCTTATCGTGTCACTCCTGTAGAGGACGGCCCCGTATAGACAGTCTAAAGACATACTGAGAAGACGGCTCTGGACACTTAACAGTTTTGCTACGATGGCTGAGGACTACAGTTGTCATGATAACTTTAGGACTGCAGCTGTCATGAACAGTTTCGCACTCAAGTCTCCATCAATGAACAGTTGATAACTTCAACAAAACAGACTTCATGATAAAACTATCGTGAATTTCCTGGTTACACAGTTATACTTTGTGACGACTGTATATAGGACGCTGTTATAGAAGCGAGTTATTTATAAATCATGCTATCTGTTATCACCCAGATGAGGATGGGTTCCCTTTTGAGTCTGGTTCCTCTCAAGGTTTCTTCATGTCGTCTGAAGGAGTTTCTCCTTGCCACCATCACCTCAGGCTTGCTCATTAGGGATAAAATTAGTTCATATGTTTAAAACCTTTATTTTTTTCTGTCAAGCTGCTTTGTGACAATGTCTGCTGTTAAAAGCGCTATACAAATAAGCTGACTTGACTAGCGCAGTTATAAGGGTATTTAAAAGGAGAAAATAATTTAAATAAGTGACAAGGTTTCACGATCAGCTCCTAAAAACAAAAAACAGTAAGAGCTTAATTTTCCCCCTCACCAATTTCCAGTAACATTCAACACCATATTAAGAAATCCAATGTAGAAGTAGTGGAGACGGTGGTGCACGTGCTGGACTCGAAGAGTGACAGCAGAGACTCGGTTCAGCTAGTTAGTGAGCTACGAGATGACGAATGCAACGGCGTGGATGGCAGTGGTAGCATGAAAGCTGATCAGTTTGAGCAGAGCGTACAGATGAGGGGTGAGAGAGCTGGACAGACTGAAGGCCTGAAGTACTACTGCATTGCTCTGGTTAGGTAGAGATGAAGCAAGGGCTAAATTCCACCACACCATTATCAACAGGTTGTCGTACAACATTGTAAGTAACTTAGAAACCATTTCCTGAAATGAAACTAGACCAACGTGTTGATGATAGATGTTTAAACCAAAGAAGTCAACTCAGAGTTTAATTACAAAATAAATCTTTACGTCAGTCACTATGTTTACATGCACAAAATATTTGCCCTTATTTGGAAAAAGATGATACACGGCTCGAAATTCGTGGTGGTCCGGTCGCCCGAGGAGACTTAATTTGTCATTTGGCGGGTAATTCCTGTCACTAGCCAGCCCGGCTGGCTAGTTGAAAATAAAAAATATATAT
>JAOPUC010000007.1:11355978-11368223 GCA_027564185.1 Cephalocassis borneensis
TTAGACCCCTCCATGATTTCTAAGTGGAAGAACTTGCAATATCAAAGGGTGATCAAATACTTATTGACCTCACTGTAAGTGTTAAATAGTTTAGAACACAAAACACGGTGGGACAGTACGGTGAGACATGGTTGGTTGGTTGATTCCTTTCGTGAGAAGTTTCACAGGTTGTCATATCTTTTTGGGTTCTCGAGGTAAACTGGTCAGTCTAAATTACCCCAAGGTGTGAATAAGTGTGTGTGTGGTGCCCTGGTGTCCTGTACAGACTGTATTCTCACCTGGTACCCAGCGTTCCCGGGATAGACTTTGGATCCACCGTTAACCTCACCAGGATAAAGCATTTACTGAAGATGGATGGATATGGATGGATAGATGAATGAATGAATGAACACAAAACACAGATCAGAGATCCATTAAACCTCAATCACTCATCTCTATGGTTGTATTGTATCGTACTGTACTCTTCTGCCAAGAGAATAAAAGATGCAAATTACACTAAATACATCACAGGAAGTCTGTCCTTCTCCAACCTATGGACTCTGCATACAGCTACCAAAGATTTCTGATATCATTGCATTCCTTAAATCACCACACATCTGCTACTGTATGGCATTATTTTCGTAAAACCAACAGCTAATAGGAACCCACATGTACTGTATGAAACAACCAACAAGCCCCTGAACAGATCTCTTCCTCTGCGTTGCTACGCTGCTAGCTAAGAAACCTTACTTAATAAAGCTTTTTTAAAAGCACAGTAACTTAATCCTGCACAGAATACTTCCATAAACTACAACACAATAATTATTAAAACATTTTACCTAATTATTACAGTCAAAACGTCGTCTCACACCAGCAACCTTCCCTACTACCACACCGAAACGTCCAGAAGAAACAACTGTCGTAAACCCCTGCCCACACTAGTTTTACGACACTAATACAAGACAGTGAGCAAAATTATGCCTCATCATAATAACCACAACGATTCGCTGGCCTCGACATGACGTTTTCCTGACAACCAATCATCTCCGAGCAAGAGCCCAGTAGTTTTCTCCCTCCACCTGTATTTTAAAAAATCCCACCTCTGGTTAAATCTGATTCGCTGTACATGCGTGAGTAACCAATCATAAGCTTGGGGCTACGAAATCACAGCCAATCGTGTTGCAAGAGGCTGGGTTTATAGGAATGTGGGTGGGAAATGAGAAGAAAACGCGTTTAAGCGGCGGGCACGCGCAAACGCGCACGCACCGCGGCGCGCGCCACTACGCTAAAGATGAGGAGCAGGAGCGAGCAGTGATTAGTGATTTAATAAAATAAAATAAAATAAAAATTAATAAAAGGACGTTGGAAAGAAAGAGACTCGTCATATTAAGTGAGCAGAAGATGAAAATGAAGAATAAGTGGTAATGGTGTTTTGTGGTGAATTACAGTGGGCTCTGTGTTATGGGCCGTTTTGTCAGTTGGAAGTTCGCGCGAGCGAGATTCTGTGAGAGGAGGAAAAAAATCCGTTGGGATTTAAACAGTCGCGAGCGCTGCTGAGTTCACTGAGGGGGACGCTGCTACTGCTAACTACTATTACTATTATTTTTGCAACTACACGGAATAAAAACAGGATTTTTCTTCTTTCTTTTCATTCTTCACTTCGAGAAGGTGAGTGTTTCGTGTTTCTGTCGTCCGTTTGACTAGAAAGAAGTTAATGAATCTTCCTCAGTCGTTCCTAGAAGGGACATTTAGTCATGACGCTGTTTAGCTTCTTCATTCATCCCTGTAGGTTCTTTTCTCATTTTCTGGTTTGTTTGTTTGTTTGTTTGTTTTGCTGTACACTGTGTTGGAGTTTAAAGGATGTATCTAGTCTTTAGTCTGGACTCTGATAAGACAAAGGGTGGGCAAAGATGTGTGTGTGTGTGTGTATATAGGCTCAGCTAGCTAATAACTTTAAATTAATGGCCATGCTATGACATGACATGACATTGCTTTATTTCACTTTTTGATGCTAAGACATTTTAACTTGACATGATGATTGTCTTCATTAAATCTGAATGAATTTGCTAGAGATGTGATTTGAAGTTAGACTTGTGGTTGCCACCCTGTCCCACCTACATGGCCACGCCCCTGAGGAGCACTGGCTTGATCAGCCCAGCTCGCACCTTCCTTTACCCCTTTTTCAACCAACAAAAGTCAGAGTTCCATATATGTTTTCGTACGTATGTTGGGGAGTGCCTGTTAGAGAGCACACACTGTCTAGGCTGTCGGTATGGTGAGGTAGGGTGGCCAGTTCCTTTCCTCGCTGCCTTTAACTTCCTCAGTGTTTCCATCAGGTCCCCATTCACTGCTGGGTGGACAGGAGGTGAGCCCCAGATCACCGTCCGAGGCAAGGCTCGAACCGGGGACTGTTCGCTTAGTGGTCAAGCGCTCTAACCACTTGGCCACTTACAGGGAACTATATCTTTCTTTCCTGGCAAAAAAAAAAAAGCTCGAACCAAGCTGGCCATTTTCCTCTGATCTCTCTTATCAACAAGGTGTTTGTTTCCATCCATCCATCCAGAGAACTTTCGCTCACTCTGTTTTTGTTTGTTTGTTTTGTTTTTTGCACCATTCTGTGTAAACTCTAAAGACTGTTGTTTGTGTGTGGAAAACCCCTGGAGATCAGCAGTTTCTGAAATACTCACTCAAAGCAATCCATGCCACAGTGAAAGAAAGTCACACTTTTTGAGATCGCAAATTTTTTCCTGTTCTGATGTTTGAACATTGAAGGTTAATTGAAGCTCTTGGTTTGTATCTGTATGATTTGATGCATCGTGCTGCTGTCAAGGGATCGGCTGATTAGAGAACTGCATCGAACAGGTGGATGGGTATTCCTAATAAAGTGACCAGTGAGTGTATAAACGGATAAAGACGTGTCATTGTTTAATTACAACAAGGTTGGCAAATTGCTGTGGTAATCCTGTCCCACCTACATGGCCACGCCCCTTAGGAGCACTGGCTTTATCAGCCCAGCTCGCATCTTCCTTTACCCCTTTTTCAACCAACAGGGAACTGGATGTCGTCTTTGTTAAATCTGTATGAACTTCCTCGGGATGTGATTTGAAGTCAGACTTATGGTTGCCACCCCTCTGCTCTGCCACCCTGTCCCACCTACATGGCCAAGCCCCTGAGGAGCACCGGCTGTATCAGCCCAGCTCGCGTCTTCCTTTACCCCTTTTTCAACCAACAGGGAACGGGTTCTATTCTGGTTCCTGCACCAAATTTTGAAATGTTCAGGGGGTTGGATTTCCCAAAAGCCTCTTAATGCTAAAAGCACCTTAACTAGGAGAGAGAAGAAGAAACCTTTATTTCTTACATGCACACTTCAAGCACAGATAGATTCATCCTCTGCATTTAACCCATCTGAAGCAGTGAACACACAAGCGTATGTGTGCACACACCCAGAGCGGTGGACAGCCACACTACAGTGCCGGGGGAGCAGTTAGGCGTTCGGTACTTTGCTCAAGGGCACTTCAGCCCAAGGCTGTCCCATGTTAACCTAACTGCATGTCTTTGGGCTGTGGGGGGAAACTCACGCGGATGCGGGGAGAACATGCAAACTCCACACATAAAGGCCCATGTCAGTCTCTGGGCTTGAACCTCTGTGCCTCTCAGCCTCTGTGAGGTGACGGTGCTAACCACTACACCACCGAGAGAGTGTGAGTGAGTGTTTGTTGTGTTTAGTGCTCGCTCTACCATTTAACAATGATCTTTGTGTTGTGATGCTTTTGAGGAAACCCACCCCAGAGTATTTTGACCAAAAACAAATGGGTTCAGAACCTGAAAAGTTGGTTCCCAATGTTCTCTGTTGGCCGGAAAGGGGTACTTTTGAGCCAACTTGCCCCAGGTATTTTTTTCATGCTGGGATCAAGTATCTTTAATGATATTCACGGTGTCAGATTAGGCATTCATAGGGCTGTAAATTCTTGCCGTATCTTGGTGAAGAATGTCAATATGACAATTTTGACTCCCACTAGTAAAGTAAAGCTGGTTTTTCAGCGTGAGCTGTGATGACAGTGGGCGTGTCATTAGTTTGGAGAGACTGCAACAGAAAAGGATGCATCATCAGAAAACATGCAATGAAAACAAATATCTGGAAAAACAGAACAAAAGCAGGCAGGTAATCAATTTGCATCGCCATCTTGCTACTACTGTTTAGTCATGTTGTGAATTGTATAGCGTTGTCTGTTCATGACGCATCCTTGATTTACACCGGTTCCACTCAAACGTGGGCCGGTTCACGAACACCAAGGTTCAAAGAATCCTGGATGGTGCCGGTTTGAGAACCCGTTCTCTGTTGGTTGGAAAGGGGTACTTTTGAGTCAACTTGTCCCAGGTATTTTCCTCATGCTGGGATCAGGTATCTTTAACGACGGTCATGGTGTCAGGTTAGGCCAAATAAAAATGGTGTGTTTCCGGTAACCCGACCGACCGAGAACTTCGGCGGCGAAATTGCCGACCGTCAAGTTTTTATTACAAATTTTCGTAGATATTCAGGCTTTCGTCTAAACCGGGGAACAGAGGCGCTGCGCCCTCTTACTCTCGACGTGCGCCTCCTTACCGACTCCGTGAAAACATCCCAGCAACACCACAGGACAATGTGTCTGATCATCAAATACGTTATAATTACTCCAAAAATATTCCAATCATAGTAGGTACACCGCCAGACGGTGCAAAAACAAGGTCAACTGACTTGTAGAGCGAGATTTCTCGAGACTGAATGACCTTTCACCCACCGGCGCGGGAGCTTTTGACAGAAGTAGTTTGTGAGTTGTTTTTGTTGACACTTGGGCATTTACTGTAAAGATGTCATCCTGCGGCACGAAGCGGAAGAAAGCCAAAGACTGTTCGGGGCATAAGATTACTTCTTTCTTTTTCAATGTTGACAGACAATTTGTTACAATTTATTTTGTAAGATGTTTGTGTTTAAATTTTTCAAACAATTAAGAAAAAAAAAACCAAAACTTTTTCCTACCGACCGACCCTATTTTAGAATTTCATGTTACCTGAAACACTTTTTTCTTTTTTTTTTTTTTTTGGCCTTGGCCATACATAGTGCTGTAAATTCTCACTGTGTGTTGGTCAGGAGATTGTCAAAGTGACTATTTTGACTCCCACCAATCATCGTTAATGTGCTTGCGTGTTGTTGAGGAGGAGGGTCAAGAAATTGTCCATGGTCATCAAGGAACACATTGTAGGAGTTGTCAAAGTAGGTGCGAAAATATAAAATGTTCTGACATGTTAGTTTGTCATGGGGCATCCCGGACACCACGTCGCTGTTCTTCGATTGTCACGCTATGAGGCCTGTTCGTCTTCCCAAACGTTATTCGGCGCTGGAATTTGTGGGATGTGACCCAATCATGTCAAAATCGTGCTGATTTAATGTAGCGTGATTTCACCATACTCAGCATCCGCAGTACATTTTCTACGTACTTGACTTTTTTTTTTTTTTCCATTTCTGTGCAAGTTTGCGGTGATGCTGGAATGTGACAAATCCAAACGATGGGCTGGCATGACTCCTCGGATCAATCCGACAACGTGGACAGTTTGACATTTTTCTTTAGTTCCTGTGTGAGATTAGGTCAAAAATAGAGAAGTTTTATCTTCTAATTGTGAAAAATAAAGCTTGGAAGCAAGTCCTAGGTCATTGGTGTGTCTGGCGAGTATATGTGGCTTGCTTTGACAACTGAGCAGTGAAGCTTGTATGAAGTATAAATCAAACATCCAGTTTTTGCACTGTGTGTGTTTTAACTAGTTAGCTTTTATTTTGTGACTGGCACGCCCACCAGAGATACGAGTTCGGCAGGATGAGGCACTGAGAACTGATGTATTATGCAGAAAGATTTGCTTTAAAAGTTTTTCCAAAATATCCCTAGTCATGCACTTGGTGATTTTTGAAGTTGCTCAGTGTTGGGTGGAGTGGGTTTATTTTATTTATATTTTTTGAGTGTCGGATAAAAATGCACGCTCTTAGTGGGCTGTGTTTTAATCCCAGTCCTCAAGGTCAGGTTTTTAGCTTATTTGGGACACGGCTGCTTGGCTGGGACAAATGGAGGCTTTCTGTTCTAGCAAATGTTCATGCTATGGAGGGGCAACTTTTCATGCTGTGTGTGGTGAAACGTGTGTATGACTGGTTGACCATTATGTCATTTACTCAGCGAGTGTGCTCTGTAATCCTGACTCATCAACCCTTGCACTACAGCGCTGTTGATTTAATTGTCTATACCAGTAGCTCGGACAGTAGTGTCGGCTGTAATTCTATTCAAATCCACGTCTCCAATGCTGGAGCTAAAGCGGTCATATTTAAGAAAGTTTCCCACCATATATAAAAGTAACTACAACCTTTTTTTATATATAAAAGCTTGTAAATAATAAGTCATTTGGTAAATTGCTGAAGTACTAGAGGAATAAAACCTAAAAATGAAATCTGATTTGGTTTTCGTGTTCAAACACCTCAAAGTTTGACGTGTGCGTTCTAAGATGCTTTTCAGCTCACCATGGTTGTAAAGAGTGACCGAGTAACTCATCTCATTATCTCTAGCCACTTTATCCTATTCTACAGGGTCGCAGGCAAGCCTATCCCAGCTGACTACGGGCGAAAGGCGGGGGGCACCCTGGACAAGTCGCTAGGTCATCACAGGGCTGATGCATAGACACAGACAACCACATTAACGCCTACGGTCAATTTAGTCACCAGTTAACCTAACATGCATGTCTTTTGGACTGTGGGGGAAACCGGAGCACCCGGAGGAAACCCACGGGGAGAACATGCAAACTCCGCACACAAAGCCCCTCGTCGGCCACGGGGCTTGAACCCGAACCTTCTTGCTGTGAGGCGACAGTGCTAACCACTACACCACTGTGCTGCCCGACAGAGTTACTATTTTTAATAAATTTAAAATTGTTGTTCAGAGTGTATGAGTAGTAAGAGGAATAAAATGCTTTGGGGCATTTGATTTATTCTCCTCTACCAGCAATCCTCAGGTGGTTTTTGCATGTTTGGCACATTGTCCTGTATGCCTCGCTACAGTAGAGGTTTGTATTTCTTGTTCAAGTCACTTGTATTTATGTAACGCTTGGGTTTTTCTGAATAATTGTGATGAACAGGAAGCCACGTCCCACTTTCCTCATACCTACTGTCTATGTAGAGTTTATTTGACTCGTAGTATGGCACATAAAGAAATAAGGAAACACCTGTCCTGTGCCAATCCTGCTCCACTGGCACAGGTGATCAGACTGCGTCCAGAGGAATGTTCAGTGTGTCTCAGCTGTTTGGGTGGACTCGGAGGGCAGGCAGAGCACAACTGCCCCGTCCTGATATCCGACACTTCAGAAATGACAGCATGCCCCATGTGCATCCTGAGAGATTCTTATTACCAACAACGCTTGTGTTTATCTAGAACAGGGATTGTACAAGCAAAGGTATGTTTTCAAATGTAGTGCATTACTGACACGCCTTGAATTGGGTTTTTCATCCACCATGACTGCTAGTTTTCAGCACTTTCACTTCTCCAGCTCCATCTCTTTCACTCAGATCAGCTGGTCTATCTAGGGCTTATTTTAAAGCTCGTTTCTGGGCAGTTTATTTATTCTCACCTAATGGAGGTGTATCTAGGCCAGATGACGACCCAAATGAGGACAACACCAGAATGAAGGTAGGTCACATTGGTGATGATTTTATGTCCAGTTTTTAAGCCGTCGAGTCTATGGGAGTCAAAACCGCAATCTGATTCTAACGCGCAGCGTGCGTTAATAGGATTAGCATGCACGTCCTCTGGAAGTGAAGTGTATTTAGAGAACAAAATGACTTTCAGTATAAAATGACCATTAAATATTAACTTGGACCAGAAATAAGTTGCTGCCTCAACAGATCTGTAGAAGAACCTTTTGGCAGTGGAGGAGCTATTTATTTATTGATTTGAAGGGGGGAAAATTCTTTTTAAATATCCTATCGCTTTTTAAAATTCACATTGAGAATGCAAGCAAGTTTACAAAGTGCTCTAACATTTATGATGGTAGCCATCTCAAATGTTGTACGTAACCTTTTAAGTACAAAACTAAAATTTAAGTCCCTTTGGAAATGTTTTGATATAACGTTTAACATGCAGTAGCTAGAGTCGGTCAAAAGCCTATAACAACGCAGTTTTGACAGATGTTTACTGCAGAAACATGCGGTTTTGGTCCAAGCCTGAAAAGGCATTCTGTCTGGAATGTTATTTCCCTCTTTGTTTTGTACAAGTGCAAGTGGCCGTAGACTAAATATTTATGTTTACTAAGAAGAGAAGGAGCTCAGCTGAAATCGGATCAAGAGTTACGAGTCCATTGTTGTCTGTGTCTCGAGCAACATTTAATTACTGTAGGTCTCGATCAGTTGGTTGACTGCACATGTCAGGATAACGAGAGCTACACTCTGTAGTTTGTTTAATCAACACTGAAAGAGTGAAGGATGAGTGCCTTTTTGTATCTGAATACAGAGCATGACCTTGTAGCCAAAATGTGCTGAACACAGAGCCTTTAACTGGAAACGGTGCTCAATACTTGAGTCATATTTCATATCAAGTCTAATGGGATGTATTTTTTTCCCCTTCTTCCTGCGCATATTAGATTGACGCTGAGTTACTGCTTGAAAAGTTTTCCTTCGAAAGATACTGCTATTTTTTTTTTTAAACAGACCATATTTGAGTTCTACTGTTAGTGTGAATTTTATTTAATTTGTTTTTTATGAAGCTGTTCATGTAGAAGTTGGAGTTGTTGCTTCAGTTAAATTATAACTGAATTTATCTTCTCCTATATTAGTCAGTCGTGATGGATTTGGGTAACATATGTATGTGACCGAGTCAGATGACCTTGATGTTTTGTTCGCCATCAGTTCTTGTAATCGTTCTCCAGTGTGACTTTTTGTATGCACGTTCCCATCCATTGTTTGAGATCGTTCCAGGTCAATATTTCCATTTCCTGTTGGAGATGGCAGGTAGCCTGCGTTTTGTACATAGAGGTGAGAATTTAACGTAACTCATCTTGGCCATTATATGCAAATGAGCTTTCCTTACAACCTTCTGAAGGCTGCTCGTTTGAAATGGTGGGAAAAAGTTTTGAGATTCACGCCATCTCGAATAAGGAAGGTTCTTTTTGACATGCATTGTTGTGCCGTGGCTCTGACTTGTTAATTTGTCAAGCACCTTCATGCTTTAGTTTAACAAGTCTTCGAAGGCAACTCTGTTCTGGTGTGGATTTTTTTTTTTTTTTTTTTTATTAAATGTGCTCCTCATGGCGCTGTCAGATTGTACAAGCAGCCTGGTAAAGCCATTAGTGTCCTTTTTTCCATCTGTCTTCACCTCAGACGACCGTCTGCACGGATGTCTGTCGGTTTTATTCCCCAGGGACGTGTTTGGGAAGATATTCGCCATTTCTTCCTGCTTTTTAGCTGCAAGTTTCGGTGATTAGATGTTGCTTGATGTATCATGTGCCTCACTGTTCAATCTTTCAGTCAAGTTTTGTGTTGGTGTCTTTTTTTTGTAAACAAGAACCAAATGTTGTAAGATTTATTACAATTTTGTGTCTGTGTGTGAATGCAACTCGTATGTGGATTATCAATATGAGAGAATCTCAAGTCAATCTAGGGCACTGTTTTTAGACTGTTCAATGAGGCCCAGTGTGAAAGCCCTGTAAGTATGAGATCTGTTAAGTGCTGTAATCTTGACATCTTTAAAGTACTTTATAAGCATCATTAGTGGAACTGAAATACAAGTAATGCCTAGTTGCTGGTCTCCATGATTATTAGATTTGTAGTTTTCTATCTAGTAAAACATGAATACAGTACAGTATTGTTTGTGTTTTTCGTTCTCAGTGTCGTAATGAAGGTGTGCTGTTAATTTAGGGCATCGAACTAAAAATACATGGTCATAACAAGGAAACCTGGACTCCCATGACCTCCTTCTGTCAGTGAGAACGAGTGCAGGTGCCTGAAATAAGCTAACCCGACCTCTCCTCTGCTCTCTGTCCTCTGGAGTTTCAGACACTATGCTTTCTGCCTCATGTATGAAAAATCCACATTATTGTTTCACCGTCAGGAAACAGTGCCAGGGTTTGAATGACTTTATCGTATCTCGTTTCACATCTCTGCGCACACACTGTGGGCTCTGCAGACAGAAGACTCGAGATAAGACCGTTTTTTGCAAGTTTGAAGAGCTTTTCAGGTCCAGCTTGTGATTTGCTGATGCATGGCATTTTGAGCAACCTGGATTTACAACGTCCTTGAACTCACGCTGGATGTTTCTGGTTACAGATTTTTCGTCCGTTACCAGAGACGACGTCTTGATTTTTGCCAATAGTCATTTTATTTATTGAAGTCAGACATCGACCGGTTTCATAATGCTCTCAGGAAGGGTTCAGAGAACTTCTTGCTGAGTGCTGTGATGTATTTTTGAACTGCCCATGTGGTCAGCAGTTTTGCTTTTTATAAATATTGCTACAATAATAATGACATCACTCGTATTGCATCTGGCATTGTTTTCCTGATCAGTTGGAGCGGCGTTTCATTTAGCAGGTGGTAGCGTTTAGGGACTTAGAACCTAAATGCAAACCCGAAGGCGCTTTTAACTCATTTCGTATTCTAGCTCTTAGTTTGGCGTGTATTTATGTGTATGATTGATGTATTTCTGTTGGATCTGGGCCTGTGTTGTCGACACCATTGTGGCCTGACCTTGTGAGCAAAGCAAGGCTAAACAACAGAGTTGTGGGTTTGTCGTCTTCCTGTGCTGTTTTCACCCTGGAAACATTTCTCGAAAACTTATTTACATAATTGCCCAAATCTTTCACATTCTTAATACTATTTAATTATTTATATATTTAAAAAGAAATGCTATGCGACTAAGGAAAAGCTCCAGAGTGAGCACTAAGGATGTGTTCAGCCTTTTAATGGTATTCAATGGTAAAGAAAATTACGGGTTTGCCTTCTCAGAGAAGGATGCATGCAACGCTGCTTTCAGTTGTGGGTAAAATAAGGGACTTCAGAAGACAGCTGTCCATATGCTGCTACATGAATGGGACAGCCTTTATTTTGGGAGCGCAAACACCACCCGAAACGGCGCTTAAACCAAATATCAGATAACAGATCAGCACGTGTATGCGAGCATGCTGTGGCAGTGTTTTGGCTTATTGCTCTTTGAGATCCAGCACGTGGGTTATGATGATATCTGGTTGTTCATGTCCATCTTCTGTCCACTTGACGTTCTCCGGACTGTTAGATGTAGTGATTTGTGTTCAAGGCCGGGATTGTGACGGGGCTTACTTATCACAAGCTTCAGCTTAATAGTATCTTGCCCTCATCTCGTGCTTTTATTGAATTTCTGTGTCTGGTTATGGTTCCTGGTTCATCAAGAGCCTTGTGTTTCTTGTATTTTTATAGGACTTAAAGATGTGGTCAGTGGTTTAAGTTTTTGTAATAGTTGGCATGGTCATTCTTTCTTGCTTTGAACCAATTAAATGTATGCATAAAGAAGAAACTGAGCTTTTGTGCCTTCTCGGGCTCTGTAGCGAAAATTAAAATGCAAATGACGTGGACCACCAACATCCATACAGTTGGCACAAGGAGGCGTCTGTCCATCGTATTACCAGTAAATTCAGATCACTAGATGTCTCATGTTTGACCCAGTTTTAATTTTATATCAGTTTAAAATTTCACTTTTTAGTTTATGTAGCAGTTTATATTTGTATTCCTTAGTTATTAAAATTTAGTTTTTGAGAGTGTGAATGGTAGTCTGTGTCAGCCCTGTGATGACCTGGCGACTTGTCCAGGGTGTACCCCGCGTCTCGCCCATAGTCGGCTGGAATAGGCTCCAGCTTGCCTGCGACCCTGTAGGACAGGATAAGCGGATACGGATGATGGATGGATGGATACCTTTTGAACATAAAGTACCAGTCAAAAGTATAGATGCTCCTATTCATGTTTTTTATTTTTATTTTTTAACATTTTGTAGAACAATACTGAAGACATCAAAACTATAATATAACATGGAACATGCATGGAACTATGTGTTTATTTTTTTTTAATTAATTTTATATTCTTCAAAGTATCCAGCATTTTACCTTGATGACTCTCAACTAAGTAAAGACAAACGTCATTTGTTACTTTTAAGACATGAAGTCTGTTATTAAAGGTGGGGTACAGATTTTGGAATAACGGTTCCTGCAAGCCATAATTTGAAAAGAAACGCCCGCCCGCG